>CM031591.1:6783288-7319130 GCA_018467065.1 Ephestia elutella | reverse complement strand
ATTTTTGAGAAAAAAAGGAAAATAAGTTTTTCCTTATACAATATCAGCCCAACGGCTATACATTTTAAGTTTTAATTTATGTGAGAACTCTCCATTAGTTTAAAGACTTTATTAGGTTTACAATTTAATTACTAACTAGTAAATTATGTAGGAATGCTAGATTACATATATTTTAATTAAATCTTAAATAGTTTTTCTTATTATACATAAGTAAGAACTATTACTTTAGATAAATTCTTTATAATTGGTATGCTACTTGCGATTATCTCATTAGAAATCCAAGTATGATTTTTTTAATGCAGGGGAATTGCAGCGGTCTGGCCAGACGCTGTATTCCTGACACTCAACATAAATTGAGTTAGTTTTAGAACTCTAGCACATACATTTTAGTTTAATATATGAAATAGCATGAGTTAATTTCATATATAGCTGATAGTTTTATATTTAGAAATATATTGCCGTAGGATAGGTGAATATTTTCTCCGGATACCCCGGCTGTTTCGGCTAAGTACGACTTAACCTCTTTGCCGAAAAGGGGGGTATTGTAGTGATAACTACAGAATTATTTTGAACTCCTAACTGGTCAACTTTGCATGTCATATTTTAGGTGAAATAGTTGATATATTGGGATACTATTCCTGTGGCGTATTACCTGCATGATAGGCTCTCGACTCACCACAATAGCAGGCATTCAAATCCATTAGTCTCCAGACAAATTGAATGGGAAAGTGACACACCGGTACACAAATTTCATATGTTGTTTTTACAATACTTATTAAGAAAACAGGGAGACCCGCACATCAAAACGTTCTTTGAGTCACGCCGAAACCATTGGTAGCAATAACTCGACGCGATTTTGTGTACTTACGGAATTATATCAAAAACTAAACATTCATAACAAAACATTCTATGATTAAATTAGACTGTCAACAAAATCTGCAGAGTTGGACGTCTGACATTGACAGCTGGTGACACACGTTCCGTCTCAGGGTCCTAACAAACCTTTCTTATCATAAAAAAATAAGAAATCATGGTAGGATTGTTGTAGAATTTTAATTATTCTCCTTTAATATCGTCGACTTAGATTATTATAATATTCAACGAATAAATACCTTATTTAAACGTTAGTTCTTTTAAAGAATATTAAAGGTTGGTTTGACGTGCGTCCGAATTAAGCGAAAAGGAGCGTGACAAGACGAAATGTCAAATCGAGTGGAGTCGATTCGTGCTCTTCCTAGATAGGCCGCCACGAGACACGTAACATGGCTTGAGCAATTATTAATTTTTTGGGGTTTTTTTCACTTTCGCCGCCCTCGGCACCCCGTCATGGGACTATAGTTTAACCTTTAGCTTGAAAATCCGCGATACGCGCAAGGACACAGGGGATATTTGCCGCCACGAAGTTGTCAGGAGGATGAGCTGTTGATATCCACGTGCCGGCCCGGCCGTATGAATTGGCGCTTCCTGGAGTGTCCTCCCATCGCCAGAGGGTGCGGTTTCCCGGACCGTGGACCGCATGCAACGGCGCAGGCCCCGTCGTCGGCGACCCCAAGGTGCAACACACGGATCCTAACCTTATTTCCAAAGGCCGCGTCGCCGCCTTCGATCCGATGTCCGTGTGTGGCTCAGCGCAAACCTCGGAAGGTCCAGCCAGCGTCTACTATCTCGCATACAACGGAGCGTGCAGGAGCGCCGCGTCGCTTTGAGGACGCGACCCGTACCAGTGCTCGAACCCAATGGATCACAAAACGGTGAACGGGACAACGTTCTAAGTGCGCACAGACGTTTGTGTACGGACCTGGCCAGGTACCTTATATTTGGTTTATGTTAATTTTAACTTTTAATTGCGGCAAAGACTTATCAGATTTTGGTATTAGTATAACATGTGCCCGCCCTCAGCGGCTAGTGTGTTTATGGAATAAAATGCTATATTCTATCCCAACCATATTGTATCAATGATATCACCCTGCCCATGACTCCCAGGACCTAAGGCTTACTGGACAAGAGGTCCTTGTACTTCAAAAGTACGAGGCTCTATCCTGAGCATTACATCCGGCTCTCTCTAAAGTAATTGTTCGTGTATAATCGCACTGCGCAGGGATATTGCCCGTCTTCGCTTCAAATAGTTGGAGACCCCTGCGCACACGCACCAACATACACACTTTTTATTTTTTTATTTTTTATACACGACATATCTGTATGTTTTGATTTCCGACTATACTATGAAGTAAGGATATAATCAACATCATCATCAACTCCCCATGACCCACTGCTGGGTATAAGCCTCTTGTCTATGCCAAGTCTCTCTATCCTGGACCATCGCAATCCAGTTCCTGCCAGCATCTCTTTACATCGTCGACCCATCTAGCTGCCGGTTGAAGGATATAATATTTTAACTTATACAAGTAATAGAATTATACAAGTAAATTAAGAAAAAGATGGATGACGTGTCGTTTAGGGAAGGCAAATCGATGGCAAAAGAGAAGCATAGGTACATGGAAAATACTACACCGACAAAAACGAAGTTCTTTACTTAATTGATTAAAGTAATAGAAACCTCGTCGTTGCTGAATATCATATTCTCAAAACACCAAACAACTAAGTAGCAGCTTCAGAATAGCAAATTGCAAAGGTCAACATCCACCTTACAGCAGCTGAAATAACGTTTTTCCCGCAACAATTTCAATTCGTATGCATTTCGCGCCGGATTAGTTAAAACAACGCCAGATTTAATTGGAATTCTGTGCGCCGTCCGGCTAAGTTGGATCGCTGTTTTCGTGCATTTGGATGTGGGGACTCAGACGACCCAGATTTAGTTTAAGCAGTAGGTTTATTTTAAAATGAGTTTTAGAGATCTTTAAGTGTGTGGGCAAGGGACTCCCAACCAATTAATTTGACTTACTGACATAGTGATCTATCAACGCACAGCCCAGACCACTGGATGGATCGGGCTGAAATTTGGCATGCAGGTAGATTTTATGACGTAGGCATCAGCTAAGAAAGGATTAATGCGAGCGAAGCCGCGGGCGCCAGCTAGTATATATATATAACTCAAAGGTGACTGACTGACTGACATAGTGATCTATCAACGCATAGCCCAAACCACTAGACGGATCGGGCTGAAATTTGGCATGCAGGTAAATGTTATGACGTAGGCATCCGCTAAGAAAGGATTATCGCGAGCGAAGCCGCGGGTTCTATTTACTAGTTCTATAAAAAAGCTAGTTCAATATAAAATTCAAGGCAACTTTAAAATTAAAGTATATTTTCTAACTAAGGACTAAACATTTATCGTCATCCAACCAAAAAGTAAACCAAATAGAAAATAATCGAGCCAAAATTATCCAACGACGCCGCAGAAGTGTAAAATTGAACATGATAAAAACATTTATTCGTTGGCCGATTGAACAGAGTTCAAGAATAATACATATAACAAATCAGACAATGGTAAAGTTTAAACAGATGGGATCAGACGAAAATGAAAAAATAAGAAGAAATAGAAGTGGATTAGTTTAGGAGATCAAACGGACTAATACGGAATAACTCTGCCATTTGGAGTAATCCACTCGGTCACTTATTTGGCCCTTTGTATGTTTACTACCTTTGTAAATTTTGCAAGTATAATTTTCCTTTAATCTTCATAAATTTGGCCCTTTTCTCTAAAAGGACCCCTGCTTCGTCTGAGTTTAGCCCAATGCAGAATCTAAATTGCTGAATAGTGGGAGACATAGGTGAGCCCTACGGTTCCATGTGCTGTACTACCTATTGGAAATATACGTTGCTTTTTATAGTAGGGGAGCCCATGATGCTAAATCGGGATTTACTCGAGCGTCTCATAGAGACACAGAACATATAAAAGAGGTTAGAAAGGAGTTGTGGGCGGGGCCGGCGCGCCAAGCATGCGAGCAACCGCTCGTATCTTTACAAAAACACGTGACCGCGCCGTTTAGTCGCTCGCGAACTCTAGCGGAGTAAGTATTGCGAAGCGCTGCTACAAAATTGTACGAAAATGCCTTCATGTGCGGTAATTACTTGTCGAGCGAGAAGCCAAGAGCTTAATATAAACAAAGGATGCGTTTCTTATCATCGGTAAGTAAAACCTCTAGTAAATACGATATTTTAGTCAAAATCTTTCAAAGGTCATTAAAATATTTTTCTTTCTCCAAAAATATACATTGCTGTCTGCATGCGTTCGTTATTTTTGCAACGTCAAACGTACCGCGTAGTGGAGTTCGCGGCAACAACGTGGCATTAGCTCTAGTGCTGGGCGTAGTGAGAGACGATATTTATCGATATCGTCTTTCAAAGTCATACTATATTTATAAATGTTATAAATTAATGTTAATGTGGAAAGACTAAATTAAGTAATGCGAATAATTATTATTATAATAAGCTTTTATTTAACTCGCAATATACGTATGTATGTATGTTTGTCCATGTAACGGATCTAACTAAAGTCGTTGTTGAGAAAGATTTGAACATTCGCTTACACTTTTTACTAAAAAAATTTCTTTAGAAAAACAAACCAAGCGACAACTTCTTAATAAATATATCTTGATACAAGGGCAATAAATTGTAAGAAATGTACTTTTGTTTTATTTTCCATTTTACTATATCACCTTTGTATGTAACAGTAATATTGTTTGGAATTATGCTTGTTTAATAACAAAATTCAATATCGATAATTAAGTCATTTAAAGTTTAGTCAAGCACTAGCGTAGTTTACAAACACAATCACACTAATTGTACATCGATTAATTGGTTCAGCGTGCTTGCGTATGATTGGTTCAGTTTGAAATTGCGTGATGACGTTGCGCTATGATTGGCTAGATTGGAAATTGCAAGAATGTGCGAAGCTTCGTACTCATTATGGCAAATGTGTGGTAACGGTGAAAGGTGGGGCGGATTAGGCGACACTGGTTCTCATAGAAACGGCGCATTATAGCCATTCTAACCTCTTTTACATGTCCTGTGCATAGAGACCTCATTGGATTGCGAAGTTTAGATGATAAGAAGAAAAAAATTTCATATAATATATACCTTTTCATCGGTGGGGGGAGCGACTATAGATTTTCAAAAATGTAAAAAAATCTGTTGCATGGACATACTCGAGCGCGTCAGATATTGATAGCATCTATGTCCTGTGTATTTCTGAAAATGTACGTATGTTAATCTGATTGTTTCCATGATGGTCGTACGTAAGGGTTGAAAGTGAAAAAAAAAATTAATCGAGCGCGTCAGATTTTCTAAGGGGATGTTATTTGCACTTAAAAAAAAAGCTCATATAATAATCTGACGATTTGGATGTGACGCAAACTCGCAGCCATTATTATAATTTGCAAAAAAAATCGCCATTTTGAAATACTCTGGAGCGCGTCAGATTAAGATATATATGGTTCTTCTAATGCCCTTAGATGCGCTGTCTGACGATTATCTGACGATTATCTTGGAGGGATCATCAACCTAATCTGACAATTAAAAAAAATTTTTTTTCAAATCATTGAACTTTAATAATTGAAAAGCTGAAGAAATAGCATGCAAATAAAAAAGGTACAGGTTATTTTTTAAGTATAATACTTGTATTTATAAGAAAAATAAATTATAAAAAAAAATATTTTTTTTAATTATCATCTTCTTCATCGGTAGAATCATCTTCCTCCTCTGGCTCGACATTTCCTCATCCTCAGATTTAAACTTAAAACTTTTTTTTTCGCATTAAATTTTATCGATTATTTTTTCTTACTTCGGCTTTATGGAAATCGTCAGATTATATATTTTTTTCGTTATCTCCTTGAATTTATTTCCTTCCAAAATAAAAAAATTTAGCCACCCTCGAGAAAGTCGAGATGACGTTTTTTTTACAAGTTTGTAACCCTCCTACTTCTCTACGTCACTGGAAAAATTGTCAGATTAGTGGGAATATACACTTTTTAGCATGTAATTAACTCACTCCTACCTTAATCTGACGCGCCCGAGAATTTCTGATGATCAATTTTTTTACAAATCTGATCCTTTATCCTTGACAGGCGGCCATATATATGAGGCTCATATTTGATGGGGATACTTTACCTGGTACAAGGTATGTAGGTACTATTAACCGACTTCCAAAAGAAGGATAAACCAATTTATGTGTAGGATTTTTTTTTATCCCCTTGAATTCCGACAAAAGTTAAGCCCTAGGGTATCGCTAGTCTTATTATCGCGTGACCTCTCAGCGAGTGTTAAACTGGCAGACGAGGTAATGTCAAACTGATCTATCAAAGTTATTACACTTCCTATACAATAATGCTATATGAGAAGAGTCGTATTATACAGTTCTATAACATATAATTTCTCTAACAATAAATAGCCACAGACAGTCGTGATGACTTGACCGGGCCCGCGCGTGACCTGTCAGCGATGGTTAAACTGGCAGACGGGGTAATGTCAAACTGATCAATCAGTTATTACACTTCCTATATATTATAAATAAAAAAAGAGTTGTATTATACAGTTCTATAACGTATAGTGTCCCATTCTGTTCCGTAAACAATAAATAGTCACAGAGCAGTCTAGATGACGTGTCGACACGAGCCGTGACCGGCCCGCGCGTGACCCGTGTCAGCGAGAGTTAACTGGCAGATGGGGGTAATGCCACAAGAAACGGATAATATTTGGGGTAATTTTTCTTGGGCTGGGTTGTCCTCAAGGTCGAATATGAAAGCCACAAATGATTAAATGGTACAAAATTGACAGAAAAATAAAATATGAAAGAAATAAAGAAAAAAGAGCAATGCGCAACAAAGACTTTCCTGAGGTAATTTTGCGATAAAAAGTACTTGCGGTATTTTTCTACCTCGTGTAATAAATTTTATCGATATCCGTCCAGTAGGACTTTTCGTGATTGAGTAACATATTCACAAACTCTCATCCAAACTTTCGTATTAATTATTAGAATATAGGTAGTAATATTAGTAGGATTGTAATTAATTTAGAAATAAATGAAGGGCATTGTTATTTACAGAATACTGCCATCCAAGGCCTCCTTCAACGTGGAATCACCTTGTCTGTATTAAGAGATCCTTTCAACGGAGAAAATTAGTTTTGGATAGGGGGAATCTTATTGAACAAGCCTTATTAAAGACTTCGGACGCCTAGGAAATGAAAATGTGTTGGGGTAAAGCTACACGAGCTTTATTTACTTTTCTTTAATGAATACTATCATGGAGTTGGAAATTTCGAGAAATCCTCTCTAAGTGCTTCCCTACAATGCCTAAGGAACCTACATGCCAAATTTCAGCTTCCTACGCCCAGAAGTTTTGGCTGTGCGTTGTCTGTTAGTCACTCAGTTAGGAAAACGGAAGTATTTTAAATACATCGAGGTTCATATAGAAAAATATTATAATTTGCATTTAAATTAATAATTATTAATTAAAAATGCAAATTATAATAAACATAAGAATTGTAGCAGTAACATTATTCACAGGAAATGTAATTATCGAGAAGTAAAAAGTCGCATTTGAAAGGTTATAAATATAAATAATGTAAATGGAGAATGATATGAAAGTCTTGTGAATGAAGACATAACTAGATAGAGAACTAGATAACTAGAGTAGTGAAAAGAAAAGGGAAAAGGCATTGTGCGCCGTCTTTAAATAACATGGAAATTGATGAGAAAAAGAAGATATTTTCACAGCGAAAGGAAGTACGGAGAAGGACATAGGGGTACCCTAGGAACTATGTTTTTCCCAGGATGAAAGGTATTTCATCCCGGGAAAATCACACGGGCGAAGACGCGAGCAAAAGCTAGTAGGATATAATAGTCATCTCAAGTTTATACAAACAGACAGAAATCAGGCAATATTTTACAGGGTAAAATTTTTTTAACTTGAAAATATTTTTCGAAAAGATTATTCAGATAGTACCTTCCATTCCGTAGACCTAAATGTGAAAAAAATATTATCTGGAATCGTCAAAACGTCGGTTGCACGTCTCTTGCGAAATTTATAGCGTCTGCCTTTGAAGGAGGGAAAGGAACGGAAGACATAAATTATTATAAACCAGCAGACATGTGAGGTTCGTGAGAGGAATAATAAGTCAACTGTAAGTCGGATTTATGTTTTATAAGACGTAACAAAATCGCGAGAAACGTAAATATTTCTCTTGTAAGGCATGCGTTTTAGCTTGTAGATTTTGCACGTATCAATATAATTTTAATAAATGAAGAAAATCGGGACGGAAGACCGCAAATGCGCTGGGCAGATGATGTAAAAAGAACAGCAGGTGTTAAATAGATAGAGATTGCCAAAAACTGAGAAAAGTGGAATAAGATGAAGGAGGCCTACACCCGTAGGGTTGAGAGAGGCTGGAGAGAGAGAGAGAGTGAGAAGTTAAGAAGACGAAGGTACTTTTCTTAACAAATATAAAAATCTTTCGTATTTGAACAAAATTTTGTTTTAACAAACCCATGATCTATTTAGTATCCAAATCTCACCAATCGCCCAGAATCAGTATTTATAAAATTGCTTGCCGACTGATTTGTATATCAACGCATCATTGCAGAGACAGAAACAGCTTTATGTAGAAGTTTGAAACATTTTATACTACGATACTATATTTTATAACAAATACATGATATAGATAAACATCCAAGACACAGGTCACTCTGAAAATTTCCATCTTGACCACTCCGGGATCGAACCCGGGAGAGAGCCAAACCACTGCCCCATGAAGGACGTCAAAACAAGCCTTAATATCCTAATCCTAACTAATATTATAAATGCGAAAGTGAGTTTGTTTGTTGGTTTGTTTGGTTGTTTGTTACCTCTTCACGCGTTATCTACTGAACCAATCTTCCTGAAATTTCGCATACACATAGCTGGAATTACGGAGAAGGACATAGGGTACCTTTCATACCGGGAAAAAGCACTGTTCCCGTGGGAAATTGACGCGGGCGAAGCCGAAGGTAAAAGCTAGTCACATAAATTTTTACCAATGCGGAAAAATATAGATCAACTTTTTCATCCAATCAGAGGTAGACAAGAAGAAAATGGAAGAAAAATGATTAGATTCCAAATTGCCAAAGATTTTATTATTTTAAACTTTCGCTACGTACATTTTCTACTACGTGTTTGAGATAATGATATTAAAAACGGAATAAAAATGCAAACTATCTCAGTAAATGAAACATTGCGAATCAACGAGATTAAATTAATTCCTTTTAAAGCTATAGCGTGATTGGACAGCAATCCAATACAAACGTACACATTTGCAATTCCATATCGTAACATAAAAATATTATTGCCTGCAAAATTATTGTTGTTATAAATTGTACAAAATGTGCATGTAAAATGTGAGCATGTATTATCAATGTAGCGGTGGTGGCCGTGTGATAGGGCGCCCGCCTGTGGCTGCAAAAGTCCCAGGTTCGAATCCTGCCCGTGCTACATGTAGCACGGGCAGGATTACTGTACGGGAGGACGGTAAATTTGTATACCAATCTGAGTCATGTATTTTTCATCGATCATCACTTGCTTTCGGTGAAGGAAAACATAGTGATGAAACCTGCACTCTGGTTGATGTGTGAAATGGAGTAGGCAATGGCAAACCACTCCATTAACATTGCCAACATAGTCGTTGTGTGTGTTTCATTCCATATAATGACCACGACCCTCAGTCATGAGAAATACGACTAAAAGAAGATGAACAACGTGTAACATCTTTTCTGCAATCTGCGGGAGTGTTTTCGTATAAAGGTACGAAAGTATCTAACGAGAAACCGGTGAAGCGCCCAATATTTGATAAATATAACACAGTCAGCAGCCCGCATTATACAAGCATTAAGCTTGTACCGTAGGTCCGATGGATACAAACACAGAAATCGTGGGTCCGATGGATACAAATACAGAAATCGTGGGTCTGATGGATACAAACACAGAAACGATCACAATACACCCAGAACCGCAGACAAATATCTGTTAAAACAACTACAATTATTTACCCGCACTGGGAATCGAATCCAGATATTTGATTTGTCCAATGAGCACGCGCGGTGGCTTATTACTAAATTGAAATGTCAGATATAACTAACTTAGATATTACTGTGAGGGCTAGTTCAATTTTCATCGAGCGTCTAGGTAACTATATACTATTGTTGGATATAGATCTCTTTAAAACCGATATAGAAACTTGTTTAAATATTCCAGTAAATATTTAAACTTTCCTCGACTATCATAGTAAAGTAGTTAAGTCAAACTTGTTCAGCGCATTATCAATTTAAATCCGTGCAGCTAACAGATTCGCGGCATTCTTGGTACTTTGGTTACTCGGATACTTAAGTTTCCTTGTCAGAAACAACAAGTATCAAGTAGTGTGAATTTACACTGAAAATGTTATCTATAATGTTAGATTCTACTTGAAATAATGTCTTATAATTGCAAATAGATCACAAAAATGCCAGGAAATACTATAATGATAGCAAGCTTCATCGCTTACTTATAATTGTAATGTAAGCTACCCACAAGAATAATCGTCATCATCATCATAGAAATGGCAAAATTAGATTTTTTTGGACCAATATTCAGCCACTTCCACCCCCTATCGTTGGCCTCATTGAGATCTTTCAAGGTACAGGAGAAAGGGCAGTTAGGGCATGTTAAAAGATTATCCATAGATTGGATAGCTCCACAATCACATAGGCTATCAGATGAGTACTCCAACTTGATTCGATTTTGTACGGAACCATTAGACCAAGAGTTTTGATCTAATTGTGTTGACTGGTAGAGAATGCCATAAATTGTACATAATTTTTGTAACTTTATGCAGTTTTAAGTAAATAAAAATTGACTTGTCCATTGAAAGCATGTTTTTTTTCCAATCCCCTGGTCTAAATTGGCAACTTTATATAGATAGAACTCGAATATACACAGGAATAAAATGGCGGCCCTATCGCTACAGCAATTTCAACAGGCTTTCTTTATATAGGTACTCGTAAGTATAGAATAAAGATTTAATACTCATCTACTATAATCACTAACTCAATGTATTTACTCATATTATGGACAAATCCTGCTTTAAAAATTTATTTTCGAGAGAAACTTATTCTAACAGTTTATTTTCAAATACTGGATAATAGTACTAAGGCTACAAAATTGTTAATTCGTTCTTACATATTCAAGTAGCAGCACTCATCATCATCGATTATTCTCGATCCAATTTAAATCGAACTGACTGTCCACGTGTTGAGGTTCCCATGTATAAAACTGTCTTTCCAATCGATTTGATTTCTCGGAATCAAAACTGTGTCGAGTTATTAACTAGGTACAGTGTGTCTATAAAGTCGTGAAATTAAATGATGGCGCCACTGGTATGCATGTAGCAACCCTATATAGTGTGACCAAAATTATTTTGATACCAGCAGTTTGTTCAAGTAAAGTGAGTTAATAAATAAGACACATTATAGAGTCATATTGTTTCCGTTTTGTTTTTACAGTAGGTACCTCTGCTTATGAAAAGTTTTACTAAACATTTTTACTTTAACCAGAATACATTTTTAGGGTTCCGTAGTCCGATCGTTCAGTCCGTCCGTCCGTCCGTCCTAGTCTGTCACAGCAAAATATCTTCTACATTTATGGACTGATTTGCATGTAACTTGGTTCGAGGATACTTCACATATAGATCTCATTTTTAAAAATACAAAAAATTAAAATTACCCCTTTTTAAGGGTACCTCCTGAATTATTTTTTTGAGTGCACACCCTTGTGTGGAGTATCGTTGAAAAGGACTATGAAAATAAGGTAGGGTTTTCATACAACACTTTTTTATCAGCTTTACTATTTGCAAGATATAGCCCGCCAAAGTCGTTTACACGGTGTCCCCCCCCTGTAATTTATCTTGTCTTGGACCTATAATCTTCAAATCACTCACGTAAAGAAACAGGCGCGGAAACTCTTATTTAAAATTGTTTCGGGTATCCAGTGATGAATACTTTTGAAATTATAAATAAAATAAAAAATAAATATTTTTCTTGCAAGAAATGCAAAACAGCGCGGTGCCAAAAATGACTACGGAACCCTACTTTATGCGTGGTCCGACACGAACTTGGCTGGTTTTTTATATTTAAAATACTAAGATTGATCACTTTCACTCATCATCGGATTCCAAATATTCAACAACAAGAAACGTTTCGGTGCCGTTTTCATCAGCGGCACCGTCATCACTACAGCTGTCACATCTGCTGCTATCATCGCCTGAGCGAACAATCAATTCGTCTATATCTAGATACAGGTAACGTCCTCGCTCATAGTACTCTTTTTTGAGCGTCTCAACGTAATGGCAGCAGTTTTTTCATATTCAGATGTGATGCTGTGTGGCCTCTTTAACAAATTGCTTCGTCGACTATCCGCCTAACTGTATACTCTTTGGTTTTCCTAAAAAAAGTAATAAAAATTGTAACAAAAAATTGTAACAGAATAGAAACAATTACTTATTCACAAGAAACAAATAATTCAATTTCAAAATTGGTAGAAAACCCGAATAGACTGAGATGTACCATCATAATATATCAAAAATTTATGATCATACTATAATATGACCTATTTACAATAACAGTCTAACCTAAAAGTGTACAATGTAAACAATTCCTTTTTTCTTTTTAAAATCGTAAATTCAGTATTATAATTTGTAACTTCAGGTAGATTAAAAATAAACAATAACACGATTACATACCCATAATAGATAATGTTCGCTCATAAACATCTTCGAAATCTCACAAAATTCATCCAGCCTTGCACTTCGCAAAACATCGCTGGAAAACTTTAAAAATCACAAAATACTTTACTCATTTTTCAAACTTTTCTGCGTAGTTTGGTCTTAATTTATTGTAGTTTAATCAAAACAATAAAAATACAAACGAAAAACCATTCAATTTTGATGTCAGCATTGACAGCTGATGTACATACGTTTGATGTTGCCAGACACATCATCAATGTTAGTTCCTCGAACACTAATGTCACGACTTTATAGACAAACTGTAATTAGATGTAAATCATAATGGTTCTTGGTAAATTATGAAAGATCCACTAGGTGGAACTTCAAAGGTTTTGCTTTTGAAATGTGTTATTAAAAATCAGTGAGACATAGTAGAAACTAATTTTCTCGGTGGTTTGATACGAAACCTCGCATCTAATCTCGTCAGAACTTTATTAATAAGATTTTTTGAATCTAATAGAGAAGAACAAAAAACTATCATGCCTATTTGGGGGTAGGCAGAGATTATGGATTCCCACTGGTTAAGATTCTTACAGGCCCTTGCTACAAGTTACAAACGTCACTTTCGTGCCTCAGTTATGTCTCAAAATCCAAAGAAATCGTAATAAAACATAGAAATCTTACATAGATATAGTCGCTTTAGTTCAATTTCTTTGGATCTTGAGACACAATTTAAGACACGACATCTATCTATGTTTATAATTAGTACCATCTACCCCCAATCTCTCTCGCTGCCTCTACGGCATCGAACACCTACGGCAGTACTGTAAAATTTACTAGCTTATCAAACTTGGGGCTCAATTAAAATATAATAATTGCAACCATTTAACCAAATTCTGTAGATCATACTACTAAATGTCTGTATCTAGGTAGGTACTTATAAAAAGTTACAATTAAAATTTGTTCAGTTATTTTTGCGTGAAAGAACGACAAATATCTAACGTTTTCAGAATACATTCTATAGATTTTCGAGAGCGGGATCGTCGGACGGAAGACAATTATAAAAAATATTACATTCCGCCAACCATCCCGCAGGACCGTCAAAAGCTTATAGAGGTTTAATTAAACAAGATAACTAAATTGACATGCAATAGCGTATACCTACTAATAAAATGTTCAAAGTTTATTTGTTCATCTAAACCATTTAATTAATTCCAATTCATGTTACAATTCTTAAAATATTTTCATTGTTCGTTCATTGTCAATTTATCTAGTGTGTTACAACTACAACCACAGTTTCAGATAATACTTTTATCATTTTTTTTTATACAACTACCGCCATCTAGCAACAGGAAGTTCTTATTTGAACTTCTTCAAGTGATATTACAAAAAGCGGAACTGTGTTCTAGTTTTCTTTATATAGAACTGCACAAAACAAATTGGTATCTCGGAACTCTCAATTATTGGTTCTATTGAAGGCAATAGGGACCACCAATTTATTTAATTGAAGAGTCACGCCTTTGATATCCACTCAAGCGGAATCCAAGATTTTATTGCTATTGATTGGTTTGAGAGGCAACTATTGTCACTGTAGGAGGAGATTGGAAAGCAAAAGATCGTGTGAAGTGGAGACGAAAAATGTAGGACAGCGGACCCTAGGCTACGACGCGTATGCTGAAGATGAACTGGGAAAACGCTTAGAGATGAGAGAGAGAACCTCGAAGCGGTGATGGTGACACCTGTGACACATGACAGTCTGCCGGTGGTTGAAGGTCCAGGTTCAAATCAATCAATCGAATCATTTATTTATTTCGTCAGACATAGGTAGTACATGCTGTATAGGATACAAGAAAATCAAATCCTATTCTTGCATCACAAGTAGATCTGTTTGGTTCTTAACTAAAATTTAGTGATTACATTTAACAGATTACCACTTAACCACTCTAGAAAGCAATTAAGAAGCTTTATAGGGCGTGAAGATTATAAACTAAAACACTTTAAATGTATTTCAGTTTTCTAACTATGGATCCTGGCGATTAATTGCGTTTTTTATTAGATGTGGTCTATGTTAACAGATTTTACATCTCAGTGGGGTCTATGTTAACAGATTTTACATCTAGATCGATCTTGACTTAACACAATCGGCCACCAGCTCTCATAATATCGTTAGGTACTTCAATCGGCTTCTAGAAGGATTAGTATGTCATTTTCGTCTATTTGTGTTCTATTAGTAGCATCTCATTAATTACTTCCACGCACGAAACCATGCTATCATTAGTCTGCATATTTATAAACAGTAAATAAGGTAGTACTTATTTAGTATCTTCTACGAGGGTTGCGTTAATTCATTTGAGGATTAAATTAAAAACACGGATCGTGTTTTATAAAATTTTTAACGAAATAAAGATACCTGTGTTGATTTTCCCAGGTTTGTTCGAGCGAAAGCGTGAAGCGTATCCCTCAAATGTTTACCCACACAAAGTATACATCATTTCAGCTCCCAATTAAAGCATTCCTGTGGGAACTTGAAAAATTGCGGTGGCCTAAACATACAAACTGTTTTGTATAAAAACGGGGGACTTGTTATATGACAAGGTTTTTTTAATAAACTTAATATACCCATTTGCTTCATCCCGAGTCCTTTTATCTTTCCTTGTTTCAGCTTATAGGAGTCGGACATTATATTATATCAAAAAGTATATTAAGTACATAAATAGGCAAGACTTTTTATCAACTGGTGTCAGATATTGCATGAAATGAAAATGATTTTATTTAAATGGGCTAAAAAATATTACTTTTAAATCGTCGTATACTTGTTTTTTAGTTAGTTGACGTACATGCATTGCATATTTCGACATTGGATAATCAGAAATAATCAACTGACATCGGCATTTCATACTTCGCTCTTAACATTCGTACTGGAATACAACTCAGAACTCAGATACTTTAGAACTAACATACACCGTATAAACTCACATATTTCGACATTGGATACTTTACAACTAACGTACACGGCATTTCATACTTCGGAATTCAGTAGCGGAGTCTGATTTGATAGCTACTAAGCCGCCGTTAAGCAGCAATAGTCGTTTAAAAACAAGTTAACTAATTAATAAATCAATCAAGTAAAGTCGAAACCGTGTTTCGTAAGGCGCTGTGTGTATCCTAGTAACCTGTTTGCGGTCAAATATACAGACAAAGGCCGATTGAAGGTGACAAAAGTCTGACTCTTAGCTGGGTTCAAATTATATTAGAAAGAACATCAAATACTCTCTCATTTTTGAAGTTGTAACTTGTTTCTTTTCGTATTATAATAGTGACATCAGAATAGGATATTGAGTTTGAGCTAAGAGCTAACGTTTTTCCGTACAGACGAAACGGTGGTGCGGTGAGGAGTTCTCATTTTTTGTTTTTTATTTTTATTTTGCAAAATTTTGCTCTACCATTTACCATTTATCAATTCGGCTGTAAAACGGGCTTTCATGTTTCACGTAAAATACCAATCATACAGGTTATTTTTAATTTACTAATAACCTTCCTAGGGGTGAAAGTACTCATAAATATGAATATCTTGTTGTATGGGAACGACTCTGAAATCTCAAAATAAAAATCGGCAATTTCATACATTTTGGGCGAGTATTGCAAAATGTATGGAAGAGCTGATTTTTTATATGAGTACTTTCACCCCTAGGAAGGTTGTTAGTAAATAAAAAATAAACCTGTATATAAAAAAAACGCTTTTAAAATTTGTGCGAATATCGTCACCATGGCCACAGAATACATAATAGCACATGGCTCAAGGCTTAAGTAGATAGCGCGAAAAATATACCTCCTCATTTTTATATTAAATCGACAATATCTAAATTCGGCTGAATAGACGTCCAGCCATCATTTTGGATCCCTAACGGAGATATCTTCGCAAAATCGCTCATAAACTGTGTTGAAAATATCCTTCTGGATAGGGAATATGCCTGCTTAATATTTATTTACCATCACAAAATTAAACTCCAAGCGATTTTCGACTGTTTCACTTAAGAAATACGGTTGCAATGGTTTGTTATAGGCAGTAAAAGTGAGTTGGTTTATGCGTGGATATAATCCGAAATCAATACACGGGTATAAGATAGAATCCTAATATCTGGATGGTTTTGTCACTCTTTGCTTTTGGATTGGTTTCGTTTGCGAGAATTTCGTTTTTAATGAAAATTAAAGCTTCATGAATGTAAACACTTAACTCTATGATTACAAACTCTAATAGCAAATGATCACTTATCATTTTATAAGCAACTAGCTGTTACCTGCGGCTTCGCCCGCGTGAATTTCGGTTAGATAAAAAATCTTATTGTGTCCCAACCAAATTGTAGAAACCTAACTCGTGTTCTCAAAATTTCAGCCATTTGTTTATGCCGAGTCCCGCGGGAATATATTCGTATGGTACAGTCGACCACATTTATCTAGTTTCCCCTTTAAAGGTTGAATTTCCAAAATTCCTTTCTAAGTCTTCCTATATAACGAACCTCCATGCAAAATTTCAAGGTACTACGTTCAGCGGTTTCGTCTCTGCGTTGATTCCCCAATCTGTTTTATTTGGTACACCCTCATATTACAAATTATTATTTAAAAAACAATCATTTTATAAACAACGCTTGTAAAACTATACATTTGAAAAACATATGCTTTGTCAAACTCATTCTTTTAAAAATGGATCATTTTACAAACCTAATTACTAGACAAATATTGTGTTTCTTCAAATTATCATTTTACAAACAAATTATTTTACTAAATTTTCAATTGGTAAAACAACGTTAGACAAAATATCTTATGGCAAATACATCGTTTGATAAATATTATTTACCAAAACTAGAAGATATGAAGTTTCAAGTTTAAACTCACTGATCCCAAGATTTTCATCGTAGGGTTAGGAACAGAAGTCATTAGTCGTCTTTTATTTGTAAATTAACTCACAAATCATACTGTGACATGATTTCAACATGCTTATACCTTTTATTGTGTCATACCGGGTCCCCACCTGGTAACCTGCAACACAGGATCTTTGATACCTAGCGCGGGCACCAGATCTCCACAACGATACTGTCCTTTAAGGTATTAAATTTAATTAATGTTTACCACATACCTATGTAATGTAGTCCAAGGCCATTTTTTGTGGAGTAAATAAACAATTTTTAATTTTTTAATAAAAAAAGAAAGTTTGTCTCCAAACGATCTGAGCTGTAAGTTAGATTCCAGGTTATTTTTTTATGACCGAAAGACTTGAGGGCAGAAAATAGGTTGGGTTCAGGTTATTTTTTTATGACAACCCGGAAAAACTTTGAGGGCAAAAAGGAAGTTAGGTTCAGGTTATTTTTTTTATGACCACCCGGAAAGACTTTGAGGGTGGAGAAGAAGTTAGGTTTAGGTTATTTTTTTATGACCACCCGGAAAGACTTTGACGGCGGAAAATAGTAAGGTTCAGGTTATTTTTTTTATGACCACCCGGAAAGACTTTTTAGGGCGTAAAAGAAGTTAGGTTTAGGTTATTTTTTTATGACCACCCGGAAAGACTTTTAGGGCGTAAAAGAAGTTAGGTTCAGGTTTTTTTATGACCACTCGGAAAGACTTTGAGGGCGTAAAAGAAGTTAGGTTCAGATTATTTTTTTATGACCACCCGGAAAGACATGAGGGCAGAAAATAAGTTGGGTTTAGGTTATTTTTTTTATGACTACTCGGAAAGACTTGGAGAGCGGAGAAGAAGTTAGGTTTAGGTTATTTTTTTTGTGACCACCCGGAAAGACATGAGGGCAGAAAATAAGTTGGGTTTATGTTATTTTTTTTGTGACCACCCGGAAAGACTTGAAAAGCGGAGAAGAAGTTAGGTTTAGGTTATTTTTTTTATGACCACCCGGAAAGAATTTAAGGGCGGAACAAAGTTAGGTTCAGGTTATTTTTTTTTATGACCACCCAGAAAGACTCGAGGGCGGAAAAGAAGTTAGGTTCAGTTTTTTTATGACCACCCGGTAAGACTTTGAAGGTGGAGAAGAAGTTAGGTTTAGGTTATTTTTTTATGACCACCCGAAAAGACTTTGACGGCGGAAAATAGTTAGGTTCAGGTTATTTTTTTATGACCATCCAGAAAGACTTTGAGGGCGGAAAAGAAGTTAGGTTCAGGTTATTTTTTTTATGACCACCCGGAAAGACTTTGAGGGCGTAAAAGAAGTTCGGTTCAGGTTATTTTTTTATGACCACCCGGACAGACTTTGAGGGCGAAGAAGTTAGGTTTAGGTAGTCTTTTTATAACCACCTGAAAAGACTTTGAGGGCGGAAACGAAGTTGGGTTCAGGTTATTTTTTTATGACCACCCGAAAAGTTTGAGGGCGGAGAAGAAGTTAGGTTTAGGTTAATTTTTTTTATGACTAGCTGGAAAGACTTTTGAGGGTAGAAAAAACGTTAGGTTTAGGTTATTTTTGCCATTGGCATTGCTTAGCTTTTGGCCAAAGAAGCTGCCAGCCCTTGATTAATAATTTACCTATAGTAGGTTTGTAAAATGATGTTTTTGTCAAGAGAGTTATTTGATGAAATAAAACTTTATAAAATAAAAGTTTTATACTCGATACATTTGTAGAGTAAAACATTTATATAAAAAAAAGTTTGTAAAATGAAACGTTTTTAAAATAACGAGTTTGTAAAATGAAACATTTTTAAAAGGTATAGTTTTTTAAGTGATAGTTTATAAAGTGATGGTTTGTGAAAGGTTGTTTGGTGAAACATTAGTGAACCGTTTTATTTATATGGTTTTACGCCTTTAAGGGTACAACTTTCAAAAACCAATTATTGCATCGTTATATGTTATGAACCAAGAACGTAAATGTAAGGTTTCATACATCTCGCGTCAAAAATGGCGAAGTTTCTTATAAACTTTGAACTCCATTTTAAACCCCTAGGGGTTGAATTTCCAAAATTCCTTCCTTAGTGCTCACCTATGCTATACAATAAACCTATATGCAAAATTTCAAGTCAATACCTTCAGTAGTTTCGTCTCTGCGGTGATCGCAAAAATCAGTCTATACAGATTGCTTTACATGATGAATGATCTTTGAATCACCCGGTTTATTGAATATGAAAATCCAGTAACTACCTACAACTAGAATGCCAAAAGACACTGGTACATTTTTATAAATCTAATAAGTTAGCGAAACGAAAAGACACATATTTGTAATATTTTTTGGTACTTTTATCGGATGGATAGCAACAAAGCTAGTGAGAGATCTATGTTTGCAGGATACAGCATACTTGAGCTTGTTCTATTGCATACTACGCCATCTAGCCTTCGCGGTCGCCGTTCGCTAAATGTCCTTAGACGTCACGACCTGTGCCTATTCTTTCGTTTGATCGTCGACCTTCCCTTCTATGATATCCTTTATCAAGACTCCACTTGGCATCTTTACACAGGGTTACTGGTAATTTGATGCAAATCTCTCAGGGGGTTGTAGGTACTGTTATTGTGAATTGATTTAACCCCTGCTGACGATGAAAAAGAGGCTACTCTAGAACGAAATGGTCTGACCATCTGGATGCAACAGATAAGAAGTAGAGTTACGCACTCGGAATTCGTCGCATTACGTGAAAATTGATGTGGTTAGATGCGCTTTTCGTCAGAAAATGCAAGTTGACAGAAACGCATCTCGTCAGATGTGATGCGCTTTTGGTCCAGTAGTTTTTCCGTGATGCGCGTACAAACATACAGACAGACAAAAATTCCACAAAAAATGGTTTTGGCTGTCCCCATTAAGAGCCCTCATAGTAGTTATTTTTTCTTAAAAATTTTCTATCTACAGACACAGACAGTTTTATTATATGTATTGATGATTGATAATTGACTGCTGAGTTTCGCTGACGATATGCGAAATTGCATCGATTGCGTCTAGCAGGTGTCTAAAATGGTGATTATACAAATCAATTATTAATGGGTATTTTTGTTGGCTTTTTTTTTCAGTACGAAAACCGTTTGATCAAATCGAACGAACGACATTCGCAGTTTTAAAAGTGAGACCGTTAGCACAGCGCAATTTATCTAACTACCTCGAAAAGTTGTTTACTGCGCTTTGAAAACCGAACGATTGAACCCATAGACTTCAATGTAGCATAGACATGCTTATCTAAAGTTAATAAGTAAGAAAAATACTTGTTTACACCAAAAAATAGGATTGTAGCATTGTGACTTAATATATAGGTATTAATGCGTAAAATAGGCGGCCTTATCGCAAGTGCAATCACTTCCAGGCAACCTTAGCGAACGGAAATAAATATAAATAAATGGCCGTGCATGAACAGAGACAAAAAAATAAGTAAGGATTTAGATAAGCACGCCTATGCTTGCACCTGGAAAGAAAAGACGCAGAATAGAAAGATCGGAAAATTCTAATATCGTATGCCCAGATTGGGCATTTAAATCATTGGAATAAGTAAAAAAAAGTAACTACTAGCCCGATTTTTACAGTTTTCTATATTTTCCATCAAGAAAGGTACGAGACGGTCTGGTAATAGTCATTGAACATAAAAAAATGATTTTCGCACCCAGGAAGTCTTCGGTAAATTACAAAAATATCGGATCGTGCAAAATGACAGGGAAGGAAAAAGAACATAGAAAGAACAAGCCTTATTCTAAGCTTTGAGGCGTCTTCGAGTGACGTCCATCTTTATGCAAGGCAGGTCTATGCAGCACAGACTCTGGGCAAAAGTGCCAACGATACAGTGAGACATGCAAAGCAGGCCGCTTTTATCCCGACGACGTGATAACGTCGGCTACTGTAACGTGTGGCCTCATGTACAGCGATTTGTTAATGATTTTTAATGTTTAAATCGCAGAATTGCCTATATTATTAAATAATTGAGTATTAAGCATTACATGAAATGGCCATACTTAAACATTTAACGATTTGTTGATCTACAATTGATGATATAATTTATTGTATTTAAGAGAAGATGAGTATCGCTGGAGAGACACTGGAGGCTGATCTGCGTGAGCTGCGAGCGGGCAACTGGCGACCCATCGCCATCGCGCAGAGGACTTTTCGGACGCCAAGATCCACTTTGGGGTTACTGAATCAGCGGAGTAAGTAGGTAAATACTTACTTACTACTTACTCCGCTGACTCAGTAACCCCAAAAATAGTAAATTAATTTATCTCATTCCTAAATGGGCGATGGGTTAGAATTAGGTCAATATTTTTCACATAATTTGTCGCTTTTGGGATTTTTTAACAGAAATGGGATGTTATTTAACAGAAGAGTCTGATACTTAAAGGTGTGGTGACTCTAAGCGACAAATTAAGTGAAAAATATTGACCTAATTCTAACCCATCGCCCATTTAGGAATGAGATAAATTAATTTACTATTTTTTTTCACTCGCGTGCATTTCTCATGTGTCCCGCGGGATAGTATCAAATTCAAGGATCAAAATTAACATTAGTGTGAATTTTTTGCACTAAATCTTTGTGTCAAAAACAAATTCTTCCTTTATTTTGTAACAAATATCCAACACGCAAACTTTCAGATTTATGATATTAATAGCATTTAGATCGTTGCCTTCTCTGCAAATTTCGCTTTAACTGCGACCACGCCCTTACCATGCCATCGTACCAAGCTCCAAAACTCGCTTTTATCCGTTACTTTGGAGGGGATATATACGCGTTTAACTCACTTTAACGGATCTTTTGTTTAAAAATGTTTTACGTTGACAATGCATCTTGTTACAACCATAGATTTTAAAGATCCACGCGCAAAACTATTTTAGATCAGATATACCTATGACTTGTCTATTGTTCTTCTTCTTCTTATAGTACCGCTTGTCATCGAAGATTGACGACCATCATGATGGTCGTCAATTTAGTACCCGTCCAGAAACCAGTCTCTTAGGTTCTCCAGCCAAGAGGTTTTTCTCCTTCCGGGCTTACGGGTTTACGTTTGCCCTGGATTTTCCCCTGCATTATGAGCTGAAGAATGCGGTATTTTTTTGTCTATTGTTACAACTTTACTTTCTTTTTCTGTATGTACCTCAAGAACGAAATATACTTCCATGATTATAATATGAAATATTTTCGTACTTGAGGTATTCATAATTAAATAAATGAGAAAAATTCTGTATATATTTTAAATCAATCAAAATTCAATAATGTGATCAAAGATAAGTTTTTTAGATCAAAAGGTAAATTTTAATTTCGTTTGTGCTTCAGAATCGATATAGTTTGAATGAAATAATAATTCTACTAATATAACCTGAAAATTATAAAATGATTTAAAATTAAAAAAAAAATTGTTGAAAAAAATTCTCATTAAAATGTACTTTAAGTACTAGGTATAGGTTTCTGGTTTGTTTCCGTTTGTCCTATAACTTTGTTCCTCTATAAAGACAGGCCAACTGTGTGTGCCTGTATGCACTAGTTTCGATAGTTTGATTTTTTTTCGGTAAACGAGCAAGCGTGTCATCTGATAGTAACTGATCACTGCTGTAGTTAGTGATCACCGCTGCTCATGGACAACTGCAACAACAGGGGTATCACAGGAGTGTTACCGGCCTTTCAAGAAGATGTAGTTTCATGTTTAGAAGTCTTGTTTATGAAGGTTTATATTACACGATCTATTCTTTTGTAGAGGGATGAATCAATGCTAAGGAACATTTTTCATCAACTAATTAGAACATCACTGGTGAATGTTTTCTTTAGAATAGTATATAATTATCGGATCGGATCTTGTCAGAAATACCACACTACGTTCCATTACACAAATAACAGACGTTGGTAAGAAGTCGGCAAGATTAAAGTGGAACTGGGCGGGCCACGTAAGCCGTATGGGAATGGAAAGATGGACAAAAATAGTTACATCTTGGGTCCCGACTGATGGAAAAAGAGCGAGAGGCAAGCCGAAAATGAGGTGGTCTGACGAATTGTCGGCCTTTGATAGGCGGTGGCAGCAGCTAGCGAGCGATAGCGGAAGTTGGAAAGATAAGGGGAGGCTTTTGCCCAGCAGTGGGACCTATCAGCTAAATAAAAAAAAAAGTATATAATTTAGTTGTGTTGTGTAACCCAGTTAACCAATCCAATATATACTAATCTGACTCATGTACCTACGTTAATTTTCATCGACCACCACTTGCTTCTGGTGAAGGAAAACCTCGCGAGGAAACCTGCACTTTGGTTGATAATTTATCAGCTAGTGTGTAAAATGGAGAAGGCAATGGAAAACCACTTCATTAAAATTGCCAAGAGAGTCATTGTGTGTGTTTCATTCCATATAATGACCACGACCCTCAGTCATGAGGAATACGACAAAAGAGAGAACCCAGTTAATTTTTTTTTATGTAGCTTAAGTTTTTTTCTCATGCCTTATTGGAAAATGCTTAAAATACAAATTTATGTAAAAATAATCTATATGTCAGATATTGGTATTTTGAATAGGTAACTAATTAGCTCCATGAGGAACGTACCAAGTTTGTAACTCTACCTGAAGTAACAGAGATTAGACGAAATCTTAAGAAAGTTTTAATTCCACTTCACTTGCGCTTATCATGTGTCGGACTTAACGGAACTTAGTGCAACTTAGTCCAAGGACTTTCTACTTATCTCGGTCGGCGGAGTGTATAATTTCTGAAAAAAGTAGGAAAAAGTTTTTCCTTTTGAAAATAGGTTAATGTTTTCTTATCTTAGTCCTCCTTAAAAGGGAGATATTACCCATAACCGAAGAGCATGTATGAAGAGAGTGATGAGTGTAGAGGAAGCAAGAGAGATCTGTAAGGATCGTAGCAGGTGGAAATCTTTAGTCTCTGCCTACCCCCACGGGAAAAAGGCGTGATAATATGTATGTATATCTCAGTGGTTCTAAAATTTAACTTAGTGTGTGTTAGTTCCTCGAGAAACCGAACAATATTGAAAACATATAAATAAAAAGACCAATTTAAACAGTACAATCGATCTGCTGAGTGAATTTATTATACGAGCATAGTTTGCCATATTTTTTTTAAATTGAAATCTATTTAATAATACAGATAGTAGTGAGCTGAGCTTTATTTTATGAATATTGAATGAAACTGCTAAGCTTAAGCAAACATACCTACCACATCGCTTTAGTATAAATAAATAATAATCTATACATATAATAAAACAGTAAAAATATTTTGTCTGTACATTTAATATTTTTGACTGAAATGGATAGAGGGAGACCTAAAACGAACAATAGAAAGCAAAAAAAATTTTTTGGAATTTCTTGTCTGTCTGTCTGTCTGTCTGTCTGTCTGTCTGTATGTATGTACGCGTTTCACGCAAAAACTACTGGACGGATTTGAATGAAACTTTTTTTGTTGTATAGCTATTAAGCCTGGGCAACATATAGGCTATAATTCATTTTGAAAACTGGAACACCTGATGAAGAATCATAACGGAACAGCTAAACTATAAGTAATATGGAAATGGTGCCTTAACAAAAATCGTTCAACCTGATGAGCATTTTCTGCCGACGTATAAAAATTGAAGATCTGGAACATCTGATGAAAAGCTCCAAGAGACCAGCTACACTATAACATATATGGAAATGGCGCCTTAGCAAAAATCGTTCAACCTGATGAGCATTTTCTGCTGACGTATAAAAATTGAAGATTAGGAACATCTGATGAAAAGCTCCAAGAGAGATTTTTCATCTAAGCGAAACTCACGCGGGCGAAGCCGCGGGCGACAGCTAGTAAATAAATATATACAGACAAATCACACAGATTGAGTTAGCCCCAAAGTAAGTTCGAGACTTGTGTTATGGGATACTAACTCAACGATACTATATTTTATGACAAATACATATATAGATAAACATCCAAGACCCAGGCCAATCTGAAAAAGATTATTTTCCATCTTGACCTGACCGGGGATCGAACCCGGGACCACTTCCATCTAGATAAACTTTTATATTGTAACTACTTAATTTAGAATGACAAGACCTTAGACGTAGAATTTTGGCTTTAGCAATAACATACCTCCGTAGTTTTAGTGTGATGCAAAATATGTGATGTATAATTTAAATGATAATAAATAACTTATTTTTTATTTTAACAATTCTGCTCTCAACATAATTATTCAATTCTTTCCCAAAACTTAAAAATTAAAACGAGAGCGTCACGGCCGAGAGCGTCGAAGACAAACAGATTTTGAAATTTGTGAGCGTCGCGGCCGAGAGCGAGGCGGATTGAGAGCCTAACGACCGGACCACAGATTCAGATTAAGCTAGATACCGCATGTTTGTTCGATAGTATGAAAATCGAGCGTGCCATTATTTTCTACCCACCTGAAATTTTGCATACACATAGTTGGAAGTACTGAGAAGAACATAGGGTACTTTTCATCCCGGGAATAAGCACTGTTCCCCTGGAAAATTCACGCGGGCGAAGCCGCGAGCAAAAGCTAGTTGATTATAATCAAATTAATGTATGAACAGTATATTGTGCACACGTCACACGTGATTAAACTAATGTCAATGTGATCATGCTAAGTACAATCACAATATTGACGTGGCATTTACAAGAGGACACAGTTTGAACAATCTATTTGATTCGTAATTGATTTTGGAGTGATATAGGGTAAGTGATATGTGAAAATTTTCAGTGAATCCTAACTATCTATCTTTCTTCCTCTGAACTGCGGATCGAACAGATTATGTCTGCCGCCGTTTTTTTCTGGACTGCGAATCAGACAAAATCTGTCTGCTCGCGTCAGTTTTGTGTTATAATTTTTTTAAATTTTTCTACTGAACGCAGAGATATAAAACAAAGATCAAAATGAACTAGAGAAACACAGCTGTCAATGTCACTAAGCTTTATCTTCTGAACCAATCTTTCTAAAATTTCGCATACACATAGTTCGAAGTATTGAGAATAACATAGGCTACCTTTCATCCCGGGTAAAACTACTATTCCCTCGGGAAATTCACGCAGGCGAAGCCGCTGGCAAAAGCTCATTAATGTATAGATCTAATCAGGTATGCTGTCAATTATCGTGTATTTAATACTAACATTTGACATGCGTATTGCGCAAATGCATTCAAACAGATTTGATTTGACTAATTATCTCACTGATAGCACGACCCAATGAATTCACTGCTGTATTACTAGTCTGTAGTAGGCGTGAAACCCGTACATACATACAGACAGACAGAAAGAAATAAAAAAAAAAAGTTTTGCTTTCTATTATTCTTTTTAAGTGTCCCTCTATCCTTTCAGTCAAAAATACCAAATGTACAGACAAAATATTTTTACTGTTTTATTAAATGTGTTTTTTCTTTCCATTAAAGAAAAAACCATTACTAAAAGAAAAAAATGTAAATAATACCCAATTTTAAATCGTATTATTTTACAAAAACCGTACATCGATGATAGACAAATTACCTTTAAAGGCAATTCCACAAAATAATGATAACACCCCGAACACCCCAAGGACTCAATTATTAAAAACCAAGATTTGGGTTACAAAATAAATTTACTTCGAACTCGGGGGAAATATATCAAATGTTTCCCATTTGTTTGTTCCTGGATTTAATTTATACCAAATACCCAGGAAGGGTTATCGATCTCATAGATATAAGAAAATGATAGAACAGGCAAAATAATAAAATTAGATGAAAGAATACGAGTACATACCTACATAATAAAAAAAAGAATTAGATTGTCTTTTTTTTGTTTTAATGAATTAATTATTTAAACTAGTGGTTCTGTGAGAACAGTAGACCTCGCGAGCCCTTCCACGAAATAACCGATATTTTATCGTGTCCCTGGCTAAAAAGAGTTTTGAAACCAACCTACCAATGCTGGAAAGAAAGTAAAAAGTTCTCATATTTTACCCATAAGCCCAAACATGTTCTTGTGGTTGGTCAATACCACTAAAAAAAATACTGAAACCTGCCTTTTTGCCTCAAATAATAATATAATAATAAATATAGACGGACAAATCACACAGATTGAGTTAGCCCCAACGTAATTTACGGGATGCTAATTTAACAATACTATGTTTTTTAACAAATACATATAGATAAATATCCAAAACCCACGTCAATCTGAAAAAGATTATTTTCCATCTTGACCCGACCGGGGATCGAACCCATTAGGCCACGGAGGTCGTCAGTCGTCAGAAATGCATGGTACCTATTGGTTATATGTAAGTATATATGTTATTTGCACAACAAAATTAAAGTTCAAAAAGAAAGTTCAATTTGAAATCGAATCTCTCTGATTAGTATGTATGTAGATAATATATATATTACTTTTTTTTATAATAGGATTCTAATCATACAAAGAAGTTTTTTGATATCAGATTTATTTCAAGTGTTCAAGATAATTCTACCATGCAAAGCAATCCACAATACAATACCATTAACCAAATAAATACACACAATTCAAAGCCAAGCAAGACAAAAAAAAGCCATATGATTTTTAAGAACCATTTAATTTTATTTAATAAATAAATCAAGTCACTCTTATAAACGTATTAGCGATTTTGCGAGTATTAAAAGCTTTGCTGCGCCATCTATTGACTTTTTTGTGAACTATCGTATGAGAATTTATAACATATGGATTTATAGCGTTTTTATTTAATTTTACTATGTTGTTCAAACAAAAAAATGCGTCTTAATAAGAATAACAGAAATGTCTAATGATATTTTTGAATTATTTTTTAAATAGCTGAGTAATGAGGTTTTTTTTATATATTTCGGCCATTTTTTAAAATTTCGAAAAACTGGCTCGACTAAAAAATTCTATAAAATTACCGAACCTGCTTACAAAATTTCATGAGAATCGGTTCAGAAATGCGACCTGTAGGCGATAACATCCGGACAGACAAAAGAATTTTCGGCTAGTGGAAACTGAGACGCTTCGCTCGCTGCGCTCGCTCGGTCGATTATTTTAGTTAATGCAGAATCCATAGTGTTTAGTAACAAAGAGAACATAAAATTATGTTAGTAGTGTTAGGTTTCACAAAGTCAAATGTAAAATAAATATATAATAATAAATATGTAAATGTGTATAAAAAATGGCAACACTGAAATGCGTTGTGACGTTTGACGGTTGGAAGTGAATTGGAATGACTTGGGTTACGAGCAGACATCGAGTGCGGACGTGTCAGTGCGAGTAATTTCTTAAGCTGGTTACTTTGATTGTATTTTGATATTTGGGGTTGATGACTGTTGGTACTTCGAAGAAAATAAGTTGGGGTGTTTTCTAGTTAATTGTGATTGTGATGCCAAAGGGTTAAATAAGCAATTGTTTAATAATTATATGTATTTGGATTAAAGTTCATTTAAGGAGTTAATTGATTTGTGTTATTTATAAATAAATACATTGTCTCATTGATAATATATAAATAAATACATAATGTATTATGGCTTATACTGAGGTTTTATTACAGTAGTATTTTTAATTCAAAATTTATTCTGTTTTTTTAAATTATGTTTGGTTTGTATAAAATTAAGTTTGGTTTCTAAATACAAACAGTGAAGGTTATTATAAAGGTAAATAAAACACGTACACTACACTATAGGTACTATTTAATAGGTTGTATTTAAAATCATAACCACAACAATTCGTACTTTGGATATTTCAGGTATTTCCTTTATTTCATCAAATTCAAAGAAAATTAAAAATTCCCCAAAATAAATTTGAAAAAAAATATTGAACGGTCTATCTCTTTATCAAGTCTATGGCGCTAGTATTAATTGTTTAAATTAAATAAGGTACTGAATTATTGCTTCAATTTTATCCCTATCGATGGTCCATCGAGAGTGCGATTAAGTATTTTGATATAATAATACTTTCTTAATTTTATGGTACTTAATAAATTGTTTGATACTTTAAATTAGATTTTGGAAAGACTATTCTTAACTAGCTGCAGCCCGGACATACTTACCTATGGGAATTTTGGGAAAAATTGGATTTCGGGTAAAAGTTTGCAAAGCGTCACTTTGTTACGAAAGGAAACGTTTGCCAAATGGGACTTAAGTCGTATATTTTTACATCTTTTGTTAGAACTATGTTTTGTTTACTTTGTTGATAGGAATAAATGTTTCTATCTAAACGTTACATTGTAGGATATCGATGACCTACTTACCGCAACTTTTTTCCCGGAATACTCAAGGACGTATCCAGCCTTCGCGTCAGGGAGGGCGTCAAATGGTCGACTGTGTGTGTCTATCCGAGGTCGCGGGATGCGCATGGATACGGGCAGCGCAGGACCGGTCGTTATGGAAATCCTTGGGGGAGGCCTTTGTCCAGCAGTGGACGTCTTCCGGCTGAGAGAGAGAGAGAGAGTGTGTGTCTATACTTAAAATAACCCCGGGAATAGTGCTAGGCTTATTTCGAGTATAGAAAAAAATATACACCAAGTCGGTCCAAGGCACAGCGTCTTTGCTGGCTCGGCCATGTTGTGAGAATGGAGGATGATCGAGCCGTGAAAATAGCTTACCTGGGCCGGCCAGTCGGTCGTAGACCACAGGTACCAGGTACCAGGTAGAAGCGATATGGTGGAGGCTGACCTGCGCGAGCTGTAAATTGGCAACGACTGGCAGGAGCTTGCGCGGGACCGGAGACGCTGGCATGCTCTTGTATTGGAGGCCAAGACTTACTTTAGGTCCCTGAGCCCGGATAGTAAGTAAGGTCCTAGGGAGGGTTGTGACCCCCCATGACCCCGTCCTAAATCCGCCCCTGGGCATACTTAAGTCTGATCACGTAGCGTTTTGAAACGGATATTTCGCCACAGAACTTCGGCCATTCCCTACCTGGTGGGGAAACAAAGTTGGTCAAGGTATACTTAGTTTAATTTTGCTTTTTTGACGACCTCCGTGGCCTAACGGTTATCACGCCAGACTGCCATATCGGAGGTCCCGGGTTCGACCCCGGTCAGGTCAAGATGGAAAATGATCTTTTTCAGATTGGCCTGGGTCTTGGATGTTTATCTATATATGTATTTGTCATAAAATATAGTATCGTCGAGTTAGTATCCCATAACACAAGTCCCGAACTTACTTTGGGGCTAACTCAATCTGTGTTGTTTGTCCGTATATATTTATTTATTTTATTTATTTTTCATAGGCTCAGATAAATGTATCTAATCTCTGTGTTGCTTTAACCTTGCTTTTTGATGTCGTATAATTAAGTGTTAATTCGATTCAAGGACAAGAAGATAATTCACTTTATAATCCAAAATAATCACTTTATAATAAAAAACAGAAATCGTAGATTATTGATTGTGTAGTAATTTAAAATATAGCTTCCCTCGACTTCTTCTTCTACTATCAGTGGTTTTGTCTCTTCGTTGATATTTACCAATCTAAAAGCCAGAATCCAATTTTATTTATATTGATTAAGTATAAAAAATATATATTCAAGTAAGTAGGTATACAATTAAATAAATCACAAATAGACACCACATCGAAATTCATTCCATTTTTAAGTTATTCTTACAAAATCGTCTATAACAGTCGTTATGTAATATTTCTTTGACATTATCATAGCACGTCAGTCACGCTTTTAATATATTGAAAAGTTCTCAGAAGCTTTCTCCATACATCACAGTCTCATTCAATTAATTGAATTATCTCAAGGTCCCTATAGGCGTGAGTTTGCATACTCTGAATATTAAAGTAACAGCTCTTACGCGTATTATAATTACGTTATAAAATTGCTACTCAACTTGGAATAAGTACATGTCTACACAACAGATGGGTTATGGTGCAAGCGATAAGCTTAGGGGTATTTTGTTTTTTTTTTTTAATATTATATTAAGTCACGTAAGAGCGGGGAACTTTGGCACAGTTCCCCGGCTTTCTATTATTAAGTAACAATTGTACTTTTTTTGGAACAAATAAATAATTTTTTATTTATTTATTTATAATAGTATAGGATGGCAAACGAGCATGGGGGTCATAATGATTTTGATACAGATACTCACGCGTCTTGTTGGCCGGATTTGCCGACTAGTTTCGACTTCATACGGAAGTCATTTTCAAGGCGAGTAAGGACCAGGAGCAAGGGGGTCATCTGTTAGTTAGTGATCACAGCTTTCCATGGACAATTGCAACACCAGGGTTAATAAAAGAGTGTTGCCGGCGTACCCAGAAGAAGTAGACTCATTTTTGAAGGTTCCAATGTCGTATCGGTTCGGGAACATGTGGAACACCGTTTCACAAAGTTGATTATTAGTTTTAGTATCGTTCTGTCTCTAGTTAAGGTTTATATTTAAACCTGCTTATCGTCAGAGAAGACCGTCTTCATCAAAACAAATGATATCTAACTATTTTACATAAATACAAAAAATTGTTTTGCTATATCAAATATCATAAACTATTGTTTTACATTTATATTCATTTTCTATTCCTTAACACTGGATGTAATCGCATAGTCTTTACATATTTTTTTTCAATTAACGCTTTCCACTCTCGCTTTAACCTTGCACAGAGTGTGACAGTAGAAGCGGGAGGGGACAAATGCTCACTTCCTCCCCTTGCTTCTGGAGAAGTCGAGACATGTTAGTATACGTTTGCATAATGCTCCATTATAAGCAAAGAATCCTACTCCCTATCCTACTAATCTAACTTCCTACTAATATTGTAAATGCGAAAGTTTGGATGTGAGTTTTGAGGATGTTCGTTATTCAATCAACTGTGGATTTCGGTGAAATTTGCTACACGGGTAGAAAGATACCGGTAATTGCACATAGGGTACTTTTATCCCAAAATTCGCGGCTAGGACATTCTATGTAATTACTCCCCCCGCTTCCGCTGGAGTCGAGACTTATGAGATGTGAGTTATGAGGATATTTATTACTTATGTTATTACTTTCATTATTACAACCGCAAAATATCCACTATCCAACCGAAATTATATTATACCTGCCAATTCACCAAAAGTCATCCAGGATTTCGGTGAAATTTGTTATACGGGTAGAAAATACCGGGGATAGCACATATGGTACTATTTTTATCCCGAAATAGCGGCTAGTACATTATATGTAATTAGTAGTTTTCGCTCCCGCTCTAACCTTGCACCGAGAGTAAAAGTAGAAGCGGGAGGGAGATAAGCTCGCTTCCTCCCCCCGCTTCCGCTGGAGTCGAGACTTTTGAGATGTGAATTATGAGGATGTTTGTTACTCAATTAACTGGATGGATTTCGGTGAAATTTGCTATACGGGTAGAAAATACCGGGAATAGCACATAGGGTACTATTTTATACCGAAATAGCGGCTAGTATATTATATGTAATTAGTAGTTTCCGCTCCCGCTCTAACCTTGCACCGAGTGTAAAAGTAGAAGCGGGAGGGAGATAAGCTTACTTCCTCCCCCCGCTTCCGCTGGAGTCGAGACGTGTTGATATGTGTCTGCGTGCTTCATTATGGGTTTAAAATTTCTGTTTACATCGTACGTCAAAGTTTGAATCAGATTTAAAAGTTTGATAAGCTTGCTGATGTTATTAAATTTGATTAGGTCTTGATTGAAAAACGGTTTTTACAGGAATCGTATACTTGAGAAGCTTTAAAATGTTTATACAGGGTGATTTTTTATCCGAAGGATATATTTAATCCTACGGTAGGTCATGCTAGCATATAACTAAAAAAAATATTAAATAAAAAAAACACTTGTAAATAACTGAGAAAAACTTTGTTAAAGTTTCATGAAAAGTCTCCGAATGTATGGACACCCTTGCGTGCGGTGCGGTTTCGACTTTCGACTTATTTACGCGTGTGAAACAGGTAGGTAGGTACGATCCGTTTTCCCTTCATACTTTATCCTGGCTTAGGACAGGCAAAAATACCTAGGTATGATTAATAGTTAGGTATTTGTTATTTTTTAGTCTAAACTTACTGCCTTCAACTCATCCCGACTACATGACATCAATAAAAATCTAATGGGATGAGGCCATGGCACGGGCCCTCCTCAACCTATCCACCTGTTGCCAAAATGGGTATCCAATCCAGGAACTCACACACTCGTACGTACCTGGTAATGCGCGGGCGCTCCATATCGTGTTGATAGGAGTAAGATAACGCACGACACCGAGAGGCACATCGTCCAACATCCACCAAACTTTTTAAAATGTTCAAACACACGTTTACACTGAATCACATGTTTACACTTAATCTGTTTAAATGAGTCCTGTTTCGTCACATAAGTATTCTCACAGCTCCACCAATGTTCATCGTGCACATTGAAAATACCTATTTTTGTGAATGTTGCTTCATTGGTAAATAATGTACCCTATGTTTTTGTCTAGATTAGACAAAACCAGCGGCAAAAATTAACCTGTGGTTCGTGGTCATTGACCCCAAGCTTTTGTACAGGTAAATAATGAAATGGGTGCATCCCTTCGTTGAGGATGAGGTTTCATACAGCCGACTGTGATACGCCGAAATAACATTCAGTAATTCTAGTAGGTACTTCCATTCGGGTCATGCTGGAAGTAATCGATGATTGCTTCCTGGAGGTCGACAGGATGTGGAGCTCTACCACTGCTCTGTTCTGGATCAGACATTTTCTTTGGTCAAATACTGTGTGTACACATAACCGAAACGCGAAAGCTGCGCGGAAGCAACGGGGCGGCGCCGCCGGCGCAATAGCTAGCATAGACTGAGGGCGATGTCCTGTGATCCTTGGGCACGCGCCGCCCGGGGTAGGGGCGCGGCTAGCGCGGGGTGCAGGCGATACTGAGTACTTTCTTTCGGCGGCTCGTCACGTGTCAGCGGCGTGTGATCTTTTCGCGCGCTTGGTGTCCATGTAAGCGTTATTTAATTGGATAAATATGAAAAAAATAAAGATATTTTTTTTTTCGCTAGTTGTGTCGAGAATCGAATACCACATACCCTCCTTGAATATGTCCTTCGGATAAAAAATCACCCTAAATAAATATATACGGACAAATCACACAGATTGAGCTAGCCCCAAAGTAAGTTCGAGACTTGTGTTGTGGGATACTAACTCAACGATACTATATTTTATAACAAATATATATATAGATAAACATCCAAGAACCAGGTCAATCTGAAAAAGATCATTTTCCATCTTGACCTGACCTGGAATGGCAAGGTCTTTACCACTGCGCCATGGAGGTCGTCGTCTTATTATATCTTTCGTATCTTTCTAGTGTAACCAATATCCTAATATTAATAATATTATGCGAAAGTTTGGATGTGAGTTTGTGAGGATGTTTGTTATGCTGGGGCCGGACCTGCGCCTATCGTCCCGAAGCAATGCGTGGCGAAGCTTCGTTCATTTTGTACATTAAAAAAATATCGCGATAAAGTCGTGGTCAGACTTGCAACTTCGTTATTTTTTACGAACTATCGTGCAATAATCCAAGATGGCGTCATCGCCATCAGATGTTTGAACTGAGCGTGAATATGGACGACGATGAATTTCTTTATTTTTACATGTGTGCTAACAATTACATACTGCATTTATTGAAAACTAAAAAGAAACCTCGAAAAAGAAGATGGTGGATGAAAACAATACACAGATCCCATATAATGGGCTCTGCTTCATAATTGTGAAGAAACTCTAACACCATTTCATCACTCCACTCCATTATGCATTTAACAAGCTAATTGAAGCCAATAAACAGTTACAGCACCGGTCACACAGGACACGTCAAAACGAGCTGAAAACAAACATCAAAATGAACAACGCTAGTCTGACCACTCAGGACGAAATGTTAGCGCGCTAAATCCTTTGACGTACCGCCACCCGCGCGATAACGTAGACGCAGCCCGATAATTCGCGACGATACCCGAATACGGCCGGTCACATTTGCGTGTATCGTGTCATAGTACGAAGCTTCGTGACGATAGCCGCAGGTGCGGCCCCAGCATTACTCAATCACGCAAAATCTACTGGACGGATTTCAATGAAATTTGGTATACGGATAGAAAAATACCGGGAATAGCACATAGGGTACTTTTTATCCCGAAATTCCCAGGAAAGCGAAGCCCCAGAGCGCGGCTAGTACCTTACAAAATTTATACTGACTGACAACACACAGCCAAAATTACTGGGCGTAGGAAGTTGAAATTTGGCATACATGGCATGCATGGCATGGCAGTTCCTCAAGAAGTGTAGGAAAGTAGGGAGAATATGAAAAGTATAAATAATATTTAAAGTTATAAGCCGTTCAGGACTTATGGTGGAATAAATAAATTTACATACATACATGAACCCTGAAAACATAACACTTCTTTTTTGGTCAGTCGTGTAAAAAGTGGCATCTAAACTACACACCAAAAAGAGCAGTCAAGTCATAGTCCCAGAAGGCATCGTGAAACGAATTAAAGAGTAACCTACAAAAACGAATAGATTTCCCTTGGGGTCAATTATGGGACACTGGAATGTGGGGTCACATTGTGGGTCACATGGACCCGCGCCCCCGGGGAGTGCTTACGGCGGAATACTAATAGCTCTTTTAGGATTTCGAATTGATTGTTTCTTATTACTGAGTAAAGGATTTAGCTTGAATCCTTGATTTTATTCTTAAGGAAATCCAATACATGTTCAAAATAATGTTTATTTTGAACTAAATAAGTAGGTAGTATAAGTTGTAATAGTGATTCCTCCACTCATAGGCCATCGCCTATGACTAGCCCATCGGCTAGTAACCTGTCACTATATCTGAATCTCCATTCCATCAGAGAGCTCACTATTCAGCTAAGCGTGGCCTTCGGGTCTCACGACTCTTGGCTCTGTCTACCCCGTAAGGGAAAAAGACGCGATTTTATATATGTATGTATGTATGTATGTAAATAAGTATATATAGTTAGCTTTTTCCCGCAGCTTCGTACGACCCATAAACTTTCACAAATAATAAGAAATTAATAGGTATACATATAAATAGGTTATACAGGGTGAATTCAAAAACATTGGTATCCTTTCTAGTGTTGAAAGTACTCGTAAAAATGTGTAAACTTTTTGTCTGCTCTTCTATACTATTTTACCTGCACTCTGGTTGATGATTATCAGCTAGTGTGTGAAATGGAGAAGGCAATGGCAAACTACTCCATTAAAATTGCCAAGAGAGTCGTTGTGTGTGTTTCATTCCATATAATGACCACGACCCTCAGTCATGAGGAAATACGACTAAAGAAAGAGAGAGAGATACTATTTTACAATACCTACTCAACAGTCAGTCAGTCAACAACAAAACAGTTTTTTTTTCTAAGAATATATTTATTTATTTACATATCTTATATCTACCATTACATTATATAAGATCATGGGACTTTTTTAAGTTAAAATATACATGGGATTTATTTTTCTGACTTTTCACTTTTTTTTCTTTTTAAAGACTATTTTTGCCAAAAACCGGCTAATGTATAAATATATAAAAAAACATAACTATTCTAAAGATTGTTATATTCTATTATGTAGTCTTTCTGAGACACTATGGAGGTTGATCTGCGTGAGCTGGGAACGGATAACTGGCAAGCCACCGCGCAGAATAGAAGAATATGGCGCTCTCTCGTTTCGGAGGCCAAGATCCACTTTGGGTCACTGAGCCAGCGGAGTAAGTAAGTAAGTAAGTCTTTCTGAAATTTCACACTATCACACTATTAAACACATCATTATACTTATACCTACTTACTTATACCTACGAGTATCAAGAATTATCAAAGAAGCTTTTAAAAAAGCGTCAAGTACGGCAAGTTTTTGCAAAGTCGTCGTTTCGACAAAGTTTCATTATTCATGCTTGTAGGCAAACTAAAATCACCAAGAACAGATTTCCAGGAATTCTCTCAGGAAAATATAATGGAAACATATTTTCAGAGAAAAATCAAATTCCAGTTGGAGGAACCTTTTATATCAAAATTTTCTTCACATTTATCGATACATATAATAAAACAGTAAAAATATTTTGTCTGTACATTTAGTATTTTTGACTAAAATGGATAGAGGGACACCTAAAAAGAACAATAGAAAGCAAAAAAAAATTTTTGGAATTTCTTGTCTGTCTGTCTGTCTGTCTGTCTGTATGTATGTATGTACGCGTTTCACGCAAAAACTACTGGACGGATTTGAATGAAACTTTTTTTGTTGTATAGCTATTAAGCCTGGGCAACATATAGGCTATAATTCATTTTGAAAACTGGAACACCTGATGAAGAACCATAACAGAACAGCTAAACCATAAGAAATATGGAAATGGTGCCTTAACAAAAGTCGTTCAACCTGATGAGCATTTTCTGCTGACGTAAAATTGAAGATCTGGAACATCTGATGAGGAACTGCAAGAGACCAGCTACACTATAACATATATGGAAATGGCGCCTTAATAAAAATCGTTCAACCTGATGAGCATTTTCTGCTGACGTATAAAAATTTAAGATCTGGAACATCTGATGAATAACTCCAAGAGACCAGCTACACTATAACATATATGGAAATGGCGCTTTAGCAAAACTTGATTAATCTGATGAGCATTTTCTGTAGACGTATAAAAATCGAAGATCCGAAACATCTGAAACTGTTTGAAACACAAAAATACTTTTCATCTAAGCGAAACTCACGCGGGCGAAGCCGCGGGCGACAGCTAGTATTTATATATAATATTTCACAATTCAAACATACTGAACATTTTTGATTCTCTAAAAAATAGGACAATATTGCTTCGCGTTCAATACAATAGACAAAGTTTATTGAAATTTCCAGATAATTTGAAATATTTTGAAATTTCTCTACAATATCGGATATAAACGATGGCTTTTTTTTTAACCATTATAAGGTGAAGTTTTCAATGTAATTTATCTATAGGATAAAACATCCCTGTACCCAATCGATATGAATAATACGGTTTTAAGGTAAAAAAGCCACAAAAAATAAACCGATTTAAAAGCCTACTCTTTTTTTGAAGTTGGTTAAATGCTCGGTGCGACGACTGGTGCGACGCCGGATGTTTTGATTAAAATACTATCGATTTTTTGCCGAAACTTTGGATACCATGAAAATCTGGATATTTTTAAAATTACTTGGATATTTCGGTACAAATTAAAAGCTCGTTTTGATATTTTTGTGTCACAAAAAATAATTTTCATTTATTTAAAAAAAAAAGTTACCAAATTTTACCTGCGAAATTTTCGTAAAAATTCCTAAAATTAGAAGCTTATTATTTTATAATTAAACCCGTGCCGGAATTTACATTTTCAAAACAATAACGGTCCTGTAGCAACATTCAACATTAGCAGGCAACATTTTAAGGCAACGCAAAATTAATAGATAACTAATGTTGGTCTTTTTTTAAGAATTAAAAAGAGACTTTGGCAACCTTTTATGACTTACTAGCTTTTGCCCGCGGCTTCGGACGCATGAACTACTAAGAAACTAAGAACTACTCTATCTACTAAGAATTTTTTTTATAAACAAAAAAAAAAATTTCCTATTCTAGATCTGATAATCATCTCACCGGGCTGGTCGCTCATTTGTACTATCAAAATTTTTATATCTTGTATTTTTGAGATATTGAGCATTTGGGTCCGCCGTTAGGGCCTCAATCCGCCACGCTCTCTATTTTTCTAAAATGTTCAAACTTGCGAACGGGTATTGCCAGGGGATCCTGCTTCGATCCTGATTCGAATTTTATTTTTATTTTTTGTTCTTAACCAATTCATTGTGGTTACTTGATCACAAACATAACATGTTTTATTATATTATTATAATTTTTTTACTTATATTTTATTTTATTTTTGACTGTACACAATCTAGTGTATGTATAAAGTTAATGAATAGCCCCTCTGGCATGCTAGGCGACCAAGACTGTTTCATGAGTTTCTTTCGGCATTTCTTCTCAGCAGTGGTCGTTCCTAAATGCTAGTAGTTTGTAGCTTTGAGACATAAAATATTATGATTAAATAATTAGTTATCGACGTGAAAAAGAGCCTTCTTTGAAGGCCAAGTTTCAATAAAAATTTTTGACTTTGACGCTCTCGGCCGCGACGCTCTCGAGTGGTGCCATGGCCACTTGGCCACTGAGCAATAAATAAATGAACAACGCTCAACGGCCCACATGTGGGTCCGATGGACACAAACACAGGAACGTGCACAACACACACACAACTGCAGACAAATATCTGGGAATCGAACCCAGGACCTTCAGGTGGCAGACGGTGGTGACCACTACGCCACGGAGATCGTCATAATAGGGTAGCCTAGCCACGTTTGGCTTATGCGCAAAATGTCTCTTTCGCAAAATGTTCCCTAGTCGTAAAATGTGTCTTTCTCGTAATGTCGCTTTCTTTTCAAAGTAAAATCATCATCTATAACTTTAGTAAATGATTATGCTATTAGTCTAAGTCTCAGACGCGACATTATACGAAAGAGACATTCTGCGAAAGAGACATTCTGCGAAAGCGACATTACGATAAAGATACTTTTTACGACATTTTGCGAAGGAGGCATTTTGCGCATGAGACTTACGTTTGTCCCAATTACAAACTGTTTTTGGGTAAAAGTTCCCAAAAATGTTGCAGAGAATAATATTTTTAAAAAGCAGAGATTGCTTTCGGAATGAGTTTAAGTTGGACTACATTATAATGCCCCCACAAAATCCCATGTAACAATCTTTTGGTAAAAAAAGGTTTCGTGATCATTCAAACTTTGCCAATTTTCCCTACTATGAGTTACGAGATGGCTATTTCACACGGGCCACTCTTTTGTCTTACTGACCTTTTTCCACCGACATTTTATGTCGAAAGTAAGAAAAATAAAAAAATAAATATCTTTTTTTTTCGTAATGTTCCGTATTATTACTTATTTTATTATATTATATTTATTTAGTTCACATAACAAATTGCAGTCATAAAAAATACATTAAAAGACCATGGTTATGTGGTAAACTACAACTTAAAAAACAGTGTACATAAGCAGATCAGATAATATAAAGCGAGCATTAAAAGAAGTGACAAGCTAAATGTGAAAGAAAATTAAACTTATTCAAAGTAAGAAAACAAAAACAAATTATGACTAAAACAAATAATGACTAACTACTCAGTCAGTGCAAGCCTAACTGCACTGCGAAACTGTATTAGTTTCAAACCGAAACATTCACTCAACGGAATACTCCGTCATTTGTCGTAAAATATTGCAAAAAAAATTACAAGGTAAAAAAAATATACATTGCAATATAAATAATGTACTAGCTATACTCCTTAGCTTATCTTCTGTCAGAATTTAGGATTCTGTATCATTTTTCTATGACCAATTCTATTAGTAAATGTAACTAGGTATTTCAAACAATCCCAAATTAATAAATTTATTAATAAACCATTCATTCTGAACTTTACAACTCATTTCACTATATAACTTGGTCCATTCAAGTTTAACTATTTGAATTCTATATTAGGAAGGTTTATTAATATCGAAAACTACCATTTGGGATTTATGGTATATTGATTTCAAAACTGTTGAGACTGGCACGTAAACTAAAATCAAACAATGTTTGATGTAAAATTATTGAAAGGAATTCAATGTTTTAATAAAATAGCTGCAGAAGTTCGTCTGTTAATTGTTTTGACAGAAACAATTTATTGTTTCAAGAAAACAAAATCGAAATTAAAAACAATGCACTAAAAAAATAAACCTAAAAAACAAAGATAAAATAATAGATGAAAATAAAATAAATAGATGTTTAACATCAAACATTCGCCTTCATGGCACACCTGGTAGATGTAAGACATCTGAGCGTGGCAGGATGGATCATGCCATTTTCTATCACGGCATTCGAATCGATTTTGCTGCCGGCGCATCAATAGATGTTTTACAACAAAAAAAGTATTTTATTTTTGTTCTTTTTATTCGGGTAAACAAACAAAAACACAATACAATGTTACTAAGAAATTTTGCATGCTTACATATAAAAAAATATGAAAGCACATTACAAAATAAAAAAATATATATGGCTCGTCTGAGTTCCCCGAAGTTATGTCGAAATGAGAATGACGCGCGGTTTTATAACGGGGAAGGAAAAAATTATAACGGGTGTCCCTGTCGAATCCGGAGAAATTGCCACTTATACGGTGGTTTCTTCGTCTAAAATGGCAAAGAAATGTCGGCCTTAAAGTTTATTAGTACTTTATAATTGTGTATTTTAGTGGCACAGAACAGTAAGTAGTGGAAGTTTCTTGTATTGGAGGCCAAGATACTCTTTGGGTCGTAGAGCTATCGAAGTACTTTATAGAATAACTAGCTGTCGCCCGCGGCTTCGCCCGCGTGAGTTTCGCTTAGATGAAAAATCTCTCTTGGAGCTTTTTATCAGATGTTCCAGATCTTCAATTTTTATACGTCAGCAGAAAATGCTCATCAGGTTGAACGATTTTTGCTAAGGCGCCATTTCCATATATGTTATAGTGTAGCTGGTCTCTTGGAGCTTTTCATCAGATGTTCCAGATCTTCAATTTTTATACGTCGGCAGAAAATGCTCATCAGGTTGAACGATTTTTGTTAAGGCACCATTTCCATATTACTTATAGTTTAGCTGTTCCGTTATGGTTCTTCATCAGGTGTTCCAGTTTTCAAAATGAATTATAGCCTATATGTTGCCCAGGCTTAATAGCTATACAACAAAAAAGTTTCATTCAAATCCGTCCAGTAGTTTTTGCGTGAAACGCGTACATACATACAGACAGACAGACAGACAGACAGACAGACAGACAGACAGACAGACAGACAGACAGACAAGAAATTCCAAAAATTTTTTTTTGCTTTCTATTGTTCTTTTTAGGTCTCCCTCTATCCATTTCAGTCAAAAATATTAAATGTACAGACAAAATATTTTTACTGTTTTATTATATGTATAGATTTGAACTCTGGATCTGGATCTATTCAAATTGTTGAACTATATATTATTATAATAAAATCTTTAAAAAAACTTTTACTTTGAGGAAATTGAGCTTTCACTTTAAGTATAATTGCTACCAAATTATCTGCCTAACTGTAACTTTATATAGTCACTAATCGCTATTTCTGTGTTGGGGACATGTATATAAAATCTCGAGAAATCTTGAGTTTTCATACAATAAGGAAGGGCATGCATATGGACATGAACTGGATTTAAATTGATCTGGTGAAATTACTGGTGAATATGAGTACCCATTGAGTTCAGTGGTTACCATACATACAGTCATTGTATGAGTATAATCACTGAACGCAGAATCTGGTAATTCTGCAGTAAAGTTCTTGATACAGTGTTAAGAGTTTTTAGAAAGGAATTTCATAAGGGACGAAAAACGATCAATGGCGAAGACATAATGAAGGTTTTAACTTTTGTTCATTTCTGCTTATATATGTATTGGACTACGAGTAAAATAATCTATCGTTTTAACTAATATAAAAAGACAAACAAAGTTCGTTACAAATGCATAATATTGTAAATTCGTCCCTGGAGTTAATTCTGTACCTAAAAACTTTCTATAAATTCGTCCCAAATTCGCTATAATATGTCTGAGTCTAGCTAGTTCTCCTGTATGGCTCAAATAATTTAGACATTACATTAGGGTGGAGCGCGGATGTATGGGGAATTTTTTTTTTCTTTATTTTGAATTCTAATAGTGAGGGATTTATGTCTTGTCTGAAATTAATACTATATGTTAATTTTGATATAAATTTAACAACATCTTTTGTCTCCGCACCGACTTCAAAGTTTTAAAAATTTAGAAAAATTTGCTTTATCTGTGAGACCTTTTATTGACATGTGTTTGGGTTCAAATTATGTAAATTAACACAAAATAAGTTAATTAAGCATACAATATTATGTTTTAATGAAAAAAGTATAAAAAATTACATTAAAAAAATTAAATTATTTTGCTCTAAAATTACACTTGGTGTCAAATTTCGGCATTTTCTCTCTTTATTCTAATTCAGCCTGTATGGCTCTCAATTGAGATGTTTTAGTGTAATGTTAAGTGGCTACTTCATCTGTGATCTTCACAGCTCATTCAACCGATTGCATGGGACACGGAAGTCACGAGAATAACAGCTGATTCTCGCCACCAAACTGTACTATACTGCCAATTTCTGCAGTCGTAACTTGTATGAAAAATTGTGGCTAGATATAATCGTTTTGCCAATATATTATTTCTATATCATTTAAAATATTGAAATTAATATCTGCCACTACAAAAAATCTTAGGGTTGTTGATGTAGAAATACTGCGTGCCTTCAAACTACGACGAGCATCCAAATCGCGTATTTGCTTCTGCGTGACAAATAACATAGCCAGAAAATATTGTCTTTGTACAAAAAATAGCCATTTTTTGGGTTCTAATATGCTTTCTAAATCTTCTAGAAGGTATCGTGTACATAATTATGTTAAAAAGAGACCGAGAACCATCTTAACTCTGATGGTTTTTCTTTTAATACAGAACCACAATGGAGCATATAGTTTCACAATTAATGTAGCCGAAATGATCAGGCCAAGTGATGATTTTTCCGTCGCTATATAAACCTAACAGTCAATTTTTACTTTTCAGTCAACGGGCATGCGACTATTTAACTGTAGACGTATCGTAAAGCCTAAATCTTCGGGAGAGTTGCCTGAAATTATTGCTGATACGTACAAAGATCTGTGAATATTTCTGGGAGCTTATTTCTTTACAATCAATAACATTTGCTCACGTTTTGGCACTTTCTTATATCTTGGACAATTGTATTGAGTAAAATCTTTGCATTTGCAAGCCAAAATATCAAAAAACATCATACTATCCCGTCGAAAACTTTTCAAGTCTGCAGATGAAATTCATTTGATGGACATGAGCAGTTTTTACATTTTTGATGATGTGCTGATAACAAATAAATATCTCTGGAAAGTATTACTGTTGGTATGAATGCAGTAAGCCATAAATATTTAATTTTTTATGACAAACTTAGCAATTTCCGAAAATATAGGCTGTTTTTTTGACGTTCTTATAGTTAACCTCGTCAACTCTTAAAACTTCATATATCTTTGTAAGTTGGTAAAACATTTGACTTTAACATACAAAAATCATTAATTAATGGACACATTACAGGCACTCCGAGCCTTTTCCATTATAGTACTAAGAATTTATACGATATTTGTCAAAAAAATTGTCAAGCGCGTTTTCAATTATTCATGCGAAAACTGACCCTCCTTTGCACTCCCGTAATCTTCTTTTACGTAGTATTGCACCTTGTTTATTATTTTTTATCGAAAATAGAGGATTTTACCTTTATGAAATTAATATGAATTATACATATATTTGTCATTTTAATAAAATTAAAAATCTACAAACTTGAGTCTAAAATCGACTATTCGTAAAAGTTCAATGACCTTGCGGAGACGGTTACCCTATTTTTTTTTAAATAATATTTTAAATGTGTATGTTTGAGACCAAAAGGCATAAACTTTTCACTATTAGAAATTTAAAATCAGAAAAAAGTAATTTCGCTCCACCCTAACATTACATCTCCAAGTTTGTACTTGAATGTCGTAAATGACGCTTCATGTGGCCAAACTAAAGCCAATTCAAGTTATAAGAAAACGCGTATTTAGTATGTATTTTTACAAACTTTTATTTGGTTCACCTATCCTAGTGTCTGTAATCACATTATTTAGCCATATTTCTTGAGCTTCTTCTTGGCGTGTCGATGCCATTCCAACGATCCATTCAAATTGTACCCGTAAAGTGTTCCGCCACTTTTATTGCCTCATCGGTGGCGGCTATCAGGTCATCCCGAGTGCAGGTGTTAGGGCACAGGGGGCAGGACAACAGGTGCTCCATGGTTTGGGGAGAGACACCACACTTGCACACATTTTGTGACTTAGGTATAAACCCCCACCTAGCCACGCTGTCCTTGAGCTGAAGTTTGACATTACTACAAAACATATAAGAACATGATTTCAGGGATTTCAGTATGACAAATCTTGTGGAGAGAGGCTGGTGTTCTAAGATATAAGCTCTGCTTAGTTCAGACCTCAGTCTCTCACAATCTTTACAACACGAAGTATGTATGGAGAGGCGGTGCGCATAGGCATTTTACATATCAAAGACAGTGTCCGATTGGGAGGGGAGAGGGCGACGTTTACTTACCGTAGACAGAAATTAAAAAATGAACTCTTATAGGATAGACATACGACTTATTTTATCTAATTTTACAAACTGTATAGCCACCTATTGGCCAGTAGCAGAATTATTTTCGCAAATTGTTTTATTAATTCTCTTGAGTTCTGCTATTACTCACTAGATGGCTGTACTTACAGGCGCGTATCCACCGCTGTGTGAATAATTACGTAAAAATACTTACGAGTGAAAATAAATACTTTTATCGCGTAATTCCTTGTTGTGTGTGTTACTTTTACACCCCACAATACAGCACTTCATTGTTAATGAGCACAATCTAAAATTTCGCGTAACTTCGACACATCTGCGGCACGTGTTGACACTGTGAAGTGAACTCCGCGAATGCGACAATAGTGACGTCTGGTAGCAAATAGTTAGAAGCCTCAAGTTGGTCGACTGGGGACAGGTCTACTAGCTTATGAACAGCTCTTCTTCATATGTACTCTGTGCTTTACAATAATTACGTTGTAATACTTGTAATTTAATGTCATTGTTAGTTCTAAGATTAAAGATTGTAGAGAAAATAAATAAATTTGAAATAAATGTACACTTAAACATATATAGTTGCATATATAGTTAAAATCCTGCGCCTCTTCTTGGCCGTTGAATGCAGGAACTTAGTTTGATCTATCCTGCCTTTTTAGGCTATGGCCATAATTATTTTTCCTCAATCTCTTCTCGCTTGGCCCACAACATCAGAAAACAGTGTCCCGGTAGCCCAAGGCTGGCCCACATAACAATCAGAGCTATTTGACGCTAACGATCAAACTTGAGCCATTCCACCAGATTACGACCCGAGTTCAAACGAGAATTTCAGGATAAAAAATAAAGGGTTTCTACGTTAATTGGTTATTGTTGCGGTGGTGGTCGATTGGGATGTTTGCCTTGAAAGGTACCAGTTTTGAATCCTGCTCGAGTTTGTATAGGTACTAATCTGACTATTGATATGATATTCAATATTTTTTTTAATTCTTCCATTACTGAGTGACTGACAGAAAACGCACAGCCAAAACTACCTACTAAACGTTGCTGAAATTTGGCATGTAGGTTCCTTAGGGAGTGTAGGGGAGCACTTAGAAGTCCCGGACCCATGCTAGTATCCTCTCTCTCAGCCGAAAGACGTCCACTGCTGGACAAAGGCCTCCCCCAAGTATTTCCATAACGACCGGTCCTGCGCTGCTCGCATCCATGCGCATCCCGCGACCTTCACCAGGTCGTCGGTCCACTGAGTGGGAGGCCTGCCAACACTACGTTTTTCGGTTCGTGGTCGCCCGTCGAGAACTTTTCTGCCCCAACGGCTATCTGTTCTACGAGCTATGTTTGAATGTTTTGTATGTTTTATGAAGTAGCGGGTAAAAGGTTTATGATAGGTAGTTATCATAGACCACCATTTGATACTGGTAAAGGAAAAACATCGTAAGGAATCCGTGATCATTTAGCTAGTATGTCACGAATTGTCTCACGAAAAAGTGGAGAAAAAACAGTGAAGACTTTATCCCTGGAATTCTGACGTTTTAAAACTAAAGAAAAAAGCGGAAAAGGATCAGTTAAAAAAAATGTACCTAATGTCACAGAGAGACGTACGCTAAATAACAGACCAAAGAAAATTTTCCTTCAGTTCAAGCCATAAAATTTGGCTCAGTTCCATAGTTTATCGCCGATCCCTTTTCTATTCAAAACCAATAAATTGGCCTCCAAAAACTGCTCGAGAAGGGATAAATAAAAAAAACCAGTAAAATGTAGGCAGTCGTAAAATGTAAAAGCGTATGGCGTAAGCTGCCTACATAATATTATTAGTTTGGGAACTCATAAATTGTATAAACAACCATCACAAATTAATAAGGTAATAGATGAGATGGCAATCTATTCTTATACTTTCTTTAGCTGTACTCGGGTAGTTTGTAGCTTTGAGATTTATACTCTGTGAATTGAGGTGAAAAATTGCCATCTGAATGTTAATTAAAATTAGATTGCAAATGATCGTATTTTCTGGGAAAACGATTTTAAATGGGCAAAACATAAATGTGTTCAATTGTCAGGAGTTTTCTTAATTGTTTAGCCATTATATGAATTGCAGTATAATGGTATCTCACATATGTAATACACATACATATAGGTATACATACGAGTACATATGCTTTTGCTCTCGTTTTTTCCCGCGTGAATTTCCCACGGGTTCAGTAGGAAATTCGGGATCAGTGGGAATTTCATTTGGGAGAGGCTTTACAGTCTATCGGTGGTTTTTATGATGGTAGACTTTTAGTTGTGACGACCTCCGTGGCGCAGTGGTAAAGACCTTGCCTCTGAACCAGGGGGTCCCGGGTTCGATCCCCGGTCGGGTCAAGATGGAAAATGATCTTTTTTGTCAGATTGACCTGGGTCTGTATGTTTATCAATATATGTATTTGTTATAAAATATAGTATCGTTGAGTTAGTATCCCATAACACAAGTCTCGAACTTACTTTGGGGCTAGCTCAATCTGTGTGATTTGTCCGTATATATTTATTTATTTAGTTGTACTATGGTCTTTTCACGTTGAACCGGAAATTTTCCTAGACATCCAATTACAACCATTTACTAAGGTTTTGATAGGGTTAGTGTCAAGGTTTACGGAACAGTAACGTTTACTTTTGTCATACTATTTGAAAACTGGTGCAAGTCATATTTGCTTTTAACTGGTTTGGTTAAAGTTACAATCAAAGTTAAACGGTGTAACCCAGCCTAAGATTAATTGGCAAAACCATAGACATAGAAAAAATAAAAATGCTAGCTCTTTCAACAGGTAATATCTGTTGATTTGATTTTTTTTTTGAACATTGTAAATTGATTTTTAGATTTGAGGTATTCCTCGAAACGCAACCATTTTGAACCGCACCTTTCGAACCGCAACTTTTTTATTCCTCGAAACGCAACTGAAAGATTGCGCTTCGAGGAGGACTTAAATTTATTAAAATTTCATTCCTCGAAACGCACCTATGATAAAATTAAATTAGTATGAAACTATCGATATCGATTAAAAGGCGTCATCATAGATAATAATATTTTTTAACTATAATTACCTGTTCTAGTTACCTAGAACAGGAAAATAAACCATCTGTGATTTTTTATTATATTTAGTTTGGTGAGGTTTTCAATACCTACACGATTAGTTTTAAGATTTATTATTGTGATTGATTACAAATCAGACTGATTTTCTTAGTAGCTTTTTAAACCATACCTTAAAATATGTAACTATTAAGCAATGACTTTTAAGATAATTATGCAAACTGTATTTTTTTTTGTAATATTAATATATTACTAACTTTTTAATGATCTCACACTACTAGTGATATGATTTTTACATGTGATTACAAACTAGACTAATTTAAAAGCGTTTTTAATAACTTACCTTAAAATATCTTAATATTAAGTCATGATTATGTATAGATACCATTTAAAATATGTGTTTTTTTATGATAGATAATAATAATTTTTAATTATTATCGGATTTATACCTGTTCTAGTTATTATAAATCTGTTTTTAATGAAAAAAATACATGTATACAACAGTATTTACGATAACACCACACAAAATGACCTTGTAATTATGGTCTTGCTCTAGCGTGATTATTATACGTATGTTCTTTATATCCATGAGTTTTATTTTTTAATATCCTTTATGTATACACACACAATTTAGTGCGGTAAGCGAATATTTCTTTTTACTATCTAAAATAAAAATAATAAATCATCGATATCATTGATTACGTTTACATGCTCTTCACTAGTTTTTAGTCATAGGTGCGGTTCGAAGAATAAAATTTTAATGTTTTTTAGTATTGCTCGGAGCGCAACTCGTTAGTTGCGTTTCGAGGATTTAAAAAGTTGCGGTTGGCCAGGTGCGGTTCAAAATGGTTGCGCTTCGAGGAATACCTCTTAGATTTCACCAATATCGACTGTACTACTACACTGTTACAAGGGAAACCTATTATTGGCTTTATTATTGTAAAGTTATGATTGTAAGTACTTATTGTAATGCTGTTGGTTTTCTTAATAAACAAAAATAAAAATAATTTTTTTTTTAATGAGTGATTTTCGAGACACAAATTTAAAAAAAAAATATGATGGCGCTTAGTAAAAGGCGAGAGAAAAAGATATACAAAAAACATATAATATATACAAAAAACAAAAAAATTACGGGTTTGGCTTTTTTAAAAATAAAACGTAGTAAAAAAAAACAACTAAAAAGTATCAATATTGTGATTTGTGCAACTGTCAAACTGTTATGTGATTTTTTTTCTGCCTCTGGTTGACAAGAAAAAGCGCTTCATATAGGTTCAGCCATTATTATGACTCGGCTTTCATAAAACGCTATCTGTTGAGTTGAGACTTTTTTATACTGATTTTTTTTCTTAATTTAGCTGTCAGAAAATCGCTCATTATGCTACTTCTATAGATATCTGTAAACTAAATGTTTTTGTTTAGCCATAAACAATACTAGGAATAGTTGGCAAGGGGTATCAATTCAGAAGGGGTCAATATTCTCATTGGTTTCAGAGATACCATCTACTTGAGCCGAAACAAGTGTATTAAATAAAATAACTAGAGTAAAGAACTAAAATCTTTTTCATATTTTCTTCTCGATTCCATAACTTACAATAGTTGCTTCGCTCCAGTGGATTTCTGGCTAAATTTCCCTTGTATACTTTTCCAGGATTGATTATATTCTTATACCAAAGGAAATTTTCCAGTTTACATACAGTTCCAACAAGCTCTCCTTTCGTGGAAACCCGTTTTGTTGATTTTACAAGGAGTTCTACACAAAGAACATAATTAAAAGCGTATTTGTAGCATAAAGTTACAGTAAGCCAACCATTTCTAATATTCCACATTATACGGGTAAAAATATCGAAAGAAAAACAACGCTGAAAATAAAAGTAAAAACAGACATTTTTCCAGTACTGTATGATATGAAAAAGTTTCAACTTTAGACAAAAGAAGTTGCTTGAAAAATTCTATTCAGTCATTAAAATTTAGTCACTCATCTATTGTTAGGATGAGGTTATAGTATAGGTATATAACTAGGGTCATAAATAAAGCAAAGTAGGTTAATCGACATACTTTTATTAAAACTTTCCAATTAAAGTTGTTTATTCTGAATTGTGTCTCAATATCTTTTAATTTCAAAGCTACATACTACTAGGGCTTCGGAATGACCACTGCTGAGAAGAAACCCCGAAAGAAACTCATTGAACAGTGTTGGTCCCTATTATGCCAGAGGGGTCTGTTATATATTTTTATTTATTAGTTCGTTCTTTGTGTATGTAACGGTTACATTATCAGTTAACAATAAGTACACCATAACCATGTCATGTCTGTAATCGAGTAACTACTGTTAAATACATATTTATAAAGGCTCTTTATGTATTCTAATAACAAACATCTAGGATAATAAGTATTACGATTAAACCAATAGTAAAGAATGCTACTCTGCAAAGTGACACTATTAATTTTATTTCTACCCTTGAACAACACTGATGAGTAATAAAATAATCGTTAAGCACTAAAGAATACATTGCAATAACTATTATATAGAATTTAACTTTACTAGCAGTATGAACAACTAATCCTGCGTTCAAACATAACCTTTACAACATAGAACAGTACTTATCTTTCGTGCGATGTTTACTGCATGGCGGCTCAACAAGAAGTGACCGTTGAATCCCTTCCTACCGTCACGATAACTCAGTATTGAAAATCATTTTTATTCATTTACCCTCATTATTTCTAATAATTATTTTATAAATCTTTGTTGTTTTTATATAAATGTATATACTTCTTCTTCTTCTCTCAGCCGAAAGACGTCCACTGTTGGACAAAGGCCTCCCCCAAGGATTTCATCCATGGAGGGTTTTGCCGTAATCGCCACGCTTGGCAGGCGGGTTGGCGATCGCAGTGTGATGGCATAATACGCGGAAAGATGCTGCTGCCCATCCTCTGGTGTTTTAAATCCCTTAGTCGCCTCTTACGACACCCACGGGAAGAGATGGGTTGGTGCTATTCTAGGGCCACACCACAGGCCAACAGGCCACAGGCCAATGTATATACTATATATATTTATCTACATAATTATATAGTTTTAGTACCATATTTCTTACAGTTCGTCCATCCTGACGAATTTGGTTCCACGCAAATTTATTCGAATGAAGTAGTACCTGTAATGAAATGTAGATTATAGTAAACGAAATAACAACTTGATATGCATATACTTTTATAATCAATGAGTAGGTATGTATAAGACCATGATTTTAATTATTTTCTAAATTTTATAATTTTTAAACATATAAATTTTCGTCCGTCTCTTCCTTGTATAAAAACAATATAAAACCATTATGTATGTAATGTGGACCACTAAAAACCTTGAATTTTATAGTATGTCTTGATTGTCATAAGAAATATATATCATTTTACGAATCGTCCAGACTGACGACCATTAACTCTGTAGTTAAAATTTATTATTTCGATCGTTAGAATAACGGCCCATTGTTTACGTTTCAATATTTTATATATGCTATTGAAAAAATATATATTTTTTCATTGTCTTGATTGCCAGCCCATATGAAATCCTTTGCATTTTCATCATCTGTATAGACGGCCCATTAATAGATAAATAAGTAATAAATAATCGTGTATACAATAAATGCTATAAATTCTTATTATTTTTATCATCTTTATTGTCGGCCCATTATTTTATTGCCTTCAATTGACGGCCCTGTTTTCATCGTCTTCAATTGACGCCACTTTTTTTTTTCATCGTCTCACTTGACGGCCCTTAGAATTGAATAGAATACAATAGAAATCAATTAATTCATAGAATATGGTAATATAAGTAGGTGTTAACAATTCGAAGTGCAACATATTTTGCCGTAGTTCGCGTAGGAGTGTCAAATATTAAATTTACATACATTTAAATTATCAAAATTGATACTTTTATCAATATTTTTTTATTAATAGTAGTAAAAACAACCTGCATATTCATTATAATCTATTCAATTCTTTTATTTCATCGTATCATTTCACGGCCCTTTTTTTCTCATCGTCTCGCTTGACGGCCCTTTTACATCGTCTCTCTCGACGGACCATTATTAAATTACATAAATAAATATGTATATTATATAAATAAGTATATTACATCGTCTCTCTTGACGGCCCTTTATTATAACAACATCTCACTTGACGGTCCATTATTAAATTACATAAATAAATATGTATATTATATAAATAAGTGTATATCTTCTCTTTTTTTTTCTCACATCGTCTAAATACGTCATTATTTTATTTTAAAGCCTTTGTATTTTCATCGCCTGTATTGACGGCCCATTATTATTATTATGATTAAATAAATACAAAAATAATAAATGTATATGCCATAACCAATTCCCATTTTTTTTCGCCTAATTGGACGGCCCATTACTTTCACTTAAAAGTGACTTTCCATTATTTACATGTAACATGAACTTTTAATAGAAAATACCTCTTAACATAATATCATACATGCAATGGAAAATACTGCTCATCAGACGTATACCCATTATTATATGAGTAAAAGATCATTTCCACTTTGTCTGGCCCAATATCGTTTAAATGATTTTTTTTTTATCGTCTTGCTGTACTGAGACGTAACTGTAATACCCTTAAAGAGTCTGTGGTGTCAATAGGGATTGACACCACAAACTCCCCAAAAACATTACAAACTACATAAGATTTCTACCTGTATAAGAGTAATAACATTTTAATTAATTGAATCATCTTAACTCCGTAAGCCCGAATTAACTTTCAAAATGTTCTCTTTATAAACAATGTTATATAACCACATATATAAGGCTATTAAGGCACCTATATCTTATACCTAATTAACTTGCCCTTTTTTTTGTTACTTATCCCAATTCCACCTAGACTATGGTATTGGTTATGGATCTAACATAGAGCATTGTCGGGATTTTTGCCTTGAGTAATTTGAACCTGTCGTTCGCCGTTCTTTTCACCTTAGTAGGTAGTACTGGAACCCTCTGAATTACTACTACTTTTTTCAACTGAAATAAGTACTGTGATGTTGGCTCATTCACGCTCAATCATATGACTAGTTTAAGACTATAATTTTCGGTTCTGACTGATAGTTCTGACGAATTCAAATAATAAACCATTGAAATCTTAATGAGTCGTTAAGTATAATAATATAAAATTTGTTGTATTTCTGTATTGAATACTATTGAGTTAGAAGGACCGATATATAATAGGAGCCATATTATACTGGGTTGGGTACTTATTGAAACAATTCTCTATGAAAATATAGATACATAGGACTTGATTTACCCACAATATCTTTCTTATTTCACTGTATTGGCGTAATGTATGAAATAATCAAATTAAATAAACAAGTAAGTACTTCAACTATATAACTTTAAACTGCATAGTTGGAGCATCCAGAAAAACATTATTGCCGGACGAGATCGTCGTGCACAGTCAATGACGACGTCGTCACAGCTACCCACGCTTTTTTTTTTTGCAATAGCTTTTGTGATGTGTCGAACTACAAGTTTGTCTTGTATAGAAGCTTGCTCAATAATGTACCTTTGCAATATTGAAATCCCTCAATAAGTGAATTCTTTTTATGCACCTAATCATGAGAAATAAAATTATTCTTTAAACTTTTATTACCTATTGTTTGTATGCCGATCAACAGTCATACCCTTAAGAAACCTTTACAATCACTGATATATTTAAATCAGTTAGTGTCACACGACATAGGTATGATTGAAGTAAGTACCCATGTCTCAAAAGTAAGCAAAGAAACATCCTTTACCGGAATTTGTTAATAAATAAGTTAAAATTTAAAAATACATTTGGAACAATATACTCCTACTATATCTAATCTGTGCCACTACCCACAGAAATTAACTGCAAGTTGCATTAGAACAAACTTGATAGATAAGTTGATCTTTTACAATGAATCCAACGCATTGATTAATACGTGCGCGCGCTAGTGACAACCTCTTGATTAAATGAACTAGCACATAACTATATATGATTTTGTACTTTATACACCAGGAGTAAATAAAATGAAATGCAATATTTAGTAAACGTGATTCATCGATCACAAGCATAGAGCAACATGGACTATTGCCGCGCATGGAAGTCCCTGTTGCTCGAAGATCACAAGCATCAATGGCGAAAATAGGAAAAACATTAACCCTATATAATTAGGTAGGTAAATGTATATTCAACCAATAGACAGAACTTGTTCTTTCTACTCGTAACTTCTACTATCCCCACTAAATATTTTATTTACGCAGTATAAATCTAATTTACTATAAATTTATGTAGATTGTTTAACCTCCGTTTAATATTATTGTTTTAACGCTTTGCGGGGAATAGAACAGATTTAATACTTAATAAAATAAATTTATTCTCATGCAATAGGTTACGTAATACCTATTACAAATAGAATCATGCATTGTATTATATAGGTGAAATGTACCTACATCAATAATAAGTACTCAATGCAATTTTTTTTTTATTATTATATGTATACCTATGATTTCTTTACAAGAGATTTAATTCAAGTGAAGTGTTAATAAACCTCATTCCTTTAACGCAATTATTTAACTTCAACGTTTTCCTAATAACTTGAAATTTAGTCAAATTGTTTTGTTACCTTCCTGTGTCTTTAGCGTTTTCGTCATTTATTTATGACATCAACTAGCTCGTTTTGCCTAAATACCAATAAACGATGACGTTTGACAATATTTTAATATTATTCGTAATGACTGGATGAAACAATTATAAATTACTTATTGTTACCGGTAACATAATTTGAAAATTTACTCTTTTTTTTTTCGCTGCATAAGTATACAATATTCTACCCTCAAAACAGTAGTTGTACTTATAATTTCAACTAAACTAAGTATACTACATCTATAGTTATCATTCATAATGTATGCATAATATGGGCATATGCCATGTATATGTGAAGGTATTTGAGCTTAATTTGGGAACATAGATAGCTTGTTCACTAAGCATGAGCACATAAAATAAGTATTTATAGAAGTATAAAGATCAACGTAAGGCGAGTTGAAATACAAATCGTTTTTTTTTTGTTACCGTCTCAAAATATGTGAACATCTTATTTTATATATTTTATTTATGAATATAGAGACGAATTGTAGTTACGAATACATTGTTACGCACTGGTAGTTACAACAGTTATGACACACTCAACAGAACAGTTACAGTATAGGAGATAGGTGTTATATGTTAACGTACGTACGTATGAAGAGGAATCATACAAGTAACTCTCTAATCAAACTTATGAGATAAAACCACAACTATTCATTATATTTATAATACAAACAAGTATTTTTGCAGTAAGCACCTTACAGTATAAAATTACATATTTTAAGTAACTGATAAGGTGTACGCTGGGACGATTGTTATTTGTGTTTCATAAAGTATACCTGTGTATGTTCTTAGAAAAATAAAATCTCTTTATATATATATTTTTTTTTAATGTACATCTTGTAGTTTCATCAGCTTCGCAGCATTGCATCTCGATTGCTAAAACCTAATTTGCTTTGTAAACGCTTACTATTCTTCACAGTACAAGGTTATAATTAGTTTTGATCATTTGCTAATTTGTCCCTGTTAAAAGTACTGGGTAAATTTCAAAGATTATTTCACCATTAGAATAGGCACAACATTATCTTTGAGTAACCTAAGCTGAGTATAATGTTCACTGGTGGTACGAGACTACGACTGGACGTTAGTGCCACGTAAGTAAAAATATGTTTATGCTATGGTTGGTATTCATTTTGTCGAGTATTTGTCTAACATAATTTACCCACATAATCAAGACAGTACTGAAACTTAGCTCAGTATTAAACCTAGCTAGAAAGATTTATTCATCACCTGAGCAAATAACAAATTTGATAGTAAGCAATTAAGTCGTCTGAGATTTTAGGCCACACATAATAATATATGCCAATAAACTTCAAATTTAGCGAATAACTAACGTCTTAATCATAATAATTAGAACGAGCTCACCGCGTTGATCTTGTAGTCACGTAGTCACCATGTAGTCAGCATCAGCTGAATTGGTAGTCGAGCAGTTGGATACACCTTGCTTGTTCTACGTAGCATTTATATTCGTCTGCGCGTAGTATCCCGCTTCTGAAAATTGTTAGGATGAGGTTATAGTATAGGTATATAACTAGGGTCATAAATAAAGCAAAGTAGGTTAATCGACATACTTTTATTAAAACTTTCCAATTAAAGTTGTTTATTCTGAATTGTGTCTCAATATCTTTTAATTTCAAAGCTACATACTACTAGGGCTTCGGAATGACCACTGCTGAGAAGAAACCCCGAAAGAAACTCATTGAACAGTGTTGGTCCCTATTATGCCAGAGGGGTCTGTTATATATTTTTATTTATTAGTTCGTTCTTTGTGTATGTAACGGTTACATTATCAGTTAACAATAAGTACACCATAACCATGTCATGTCTGTAATCGAGTAACTACTGTTAAATACATATTTATAAAGGCTCTTTATGTATTCTAATAACAAACATCTAGGATAATAAGTATTACGATTAAACCAATAGTAAAGAATGCTACTCTGCAAAGTGACACTATTAATTTTATTTCTACCCTTGAACAACACTGATGAGTAATAAAATAATCGTTAAGCACTAAAGAATACATTGCAATAACTATTATATAGAATTTAACTTTACTAGCAGTATGAACAACTAATCCTGCGTTCAAACATAACCTTTACAACATAGAACAGTACTTATCTTTCGTGCGATGTTTACTGCATGGCGGCTCAACAAGAAGTGACCGTTGAATCCCTTCCTACCGTCACGATAACTCAGTATTGAAAATCATTTTTATTCATTTACCCTCATTATTTCTAATAATTATTTTATAAATCTTTGTTGTTTTTATATAAATGTATATACTATATATATTTATCTACATAATTATATAGTTTTAGTACCATATTTCTTACACTATATACAGAGGAATTGCAAAAGAGTAACAATGTAGGTAGTTGGAGCTGAGAGGGCGCCCGAAAATAGACAGATAAAAATACCATTGTTTTGAAAGAGGGTACTAGCGGCTACGAAGTCTTTTTACATGTAACGATTTTTTGTTTTAGTACATTAAACAATAGGCTAGGACTAGGCTAACTAATAAACAGACGGACAGACGAACAAGAAAGTGATCTTATAAGGATCCCGTTTTTTGACTTTTGAGGTACGGAACCCTAAAAAGAAGAATAAATAATGAATATGCAATATGTTATAAGCGCAGGACCGGTCGTTGTGAAAATCCTTGGGGGAGGCCTTTGTCCAGCAGTGGACGTCTTTTTGCCGAGAGAGAGAGAGAGAGAGAGATGCAATATGTTCAGGTGTGTTCTTTATTTCTATTTCAGGCCCTGAACAGGTATATTAATATGCTTTGATAAGATGTGAATAAATAAATAAGTACTTCTAAAAATATTTTTCAGAGTTTTGTGCAAATACTAAAGATTTCATTAATGATTTCAATAGTACTTACCTATTGGTTCTATGAATAATTGATTTTATCATTATTGCAGGTCATCAAACTGTAAAAATTTACACGATTTTTTTTATATCGTATATTTGTAGTACCTAGAGATAGTAAAAAAAAACAAAGTAGACCGAAAGTAAGGTGGAGTGATTTATTTAAGAAAAAGTGTGGATCTGACTGGATGTGACAGTCAAGAAAAAGGGAAAAGTGGAAGAAACTGGAGGAGGTTAAAATATAAAAATATTGTAATGTAAAATATGTAATGTATGTAAAATATTGTAAAATATTCTAAAACGTAAAATTGATTTGTTTGGTAGAATAAAGGCTTTTTATATATATTTGTCGTATCGTGTGGAGTTAACACGACCCAACAAAAACATTTGTGCCTACTACCACTTGAATCAAAAGGGTAATAGAATGTACATCGACAGTCATATTTCCTTTTTCCTCTAGTACGGATGTAAATGCCAGGCCGTATAGCGATGGTTTATTTTCTTCCTTTCACTAATGCAATAGTTCTGTTTCGTTTGCTTTATTTGTTGGGAAAATTTGGGGAATTAATAGAATCCGTAATAGTAATTAGGTATCTGAGTGGCCACAACTTGCCATAAAGAGATGAGTGGGTAAAAAAGGGGGAGGCGTTTTCCAAGTAGTGGCTTACAACAACTACAGGTTAGAAAAAAATAGTATACGTAAAAGTAGTATTTAATACTGTTTTGGTTATTAACTCTATGTATTGAAAAAGTTGTAGATTTGTCTGTACCTATATTAACAATGCCTGCAAAGTTAAATTTGTAAATATTTAGATTACCTAATTAAACAATCTTGACGACCTCCGTGGCCTAACGGTTATCACGCCAGACTGCCACACCGGAGGTCCCGGGTTCGATTCCCGGTCAGGTCAAAATGGAAAATTATCTTTTTCAGATTGGCCTGGATCTTGGATGTTTATCTATATGTATTTGTCATAAAATATAGTATCGTTGAGTTAGTATCCCATGCATAACACAAGTCTCGAACTTACTTTGGGGCTAACTCAATATGTGTGATTTGTCCGTATATATTTATTTATTTAAGATGTGATAGATAGATAGAACGATTATTCACATCAAAAGTCACACAGAATACAGTTTATGACAGAAAAAACAAATGCATATTCAAAATATATCGTTTACAGGAATCATGTGCCGCAGTGATATGAATGGGCAGTATCTCAGTGCACTCTGCTCAGACAAAGGGCAAGGCATTAGTTTTCAGATACCACCTGAGAGTACTCGGGCTTGCAACGATAACGACAACGGTCGTGTTACATAAATTAGGCATGTATGTTTACAAATTAATGTGATTAAATGCATAGGAATAATCAAGAAATAATAATATAATCGCGAAAGTTAATGAATATATTTTTTATGCCAAGCAAACGACTACTAGATTGGTTTTGATAAAATTGTAGCATTTCAGTAAACTAATACGTTAGTTCTTACCTTTTATTTCTAGTCTAGACCATGGAGTTAGATTTTTTTTTTATTCCTTAAGACACAAACAGCTGAGGAAGCGGCATGTCAGATATGGTTTTTGCCTATGTTGGTATAGGACAGGTAATCTATACATATAATAAAACAGTAAAAATATTTTGTCTGTACATTTAGTATTTTTGACTGAAATGGATAGAGGGACACTTAAAAAGAATAATAGAAAGCAAAAAAAATTTTTTTTAATTTCTTGTCTGTCTGTCTGTCTGTCCGTCTGTCTGTCTGTCTGTATGTATGTACGCGTTTCACGCAAAAACTACTGGATGGATTTGAATGAAACTTTTTTTGTTGTATAGCTATTAAGCCTGGGCAAAGTGGGCAACATGTAGGCTATAATTTATTTTGAAAACTGGAACACCTGATAAAGAACCTTAACAGAACAGATTAACTATAAGAAATACAAAAATGGTGCCTTAACAAAAGTCGTTCAACCTGATGAGCATTTTCTGATGACATATAAAAATTGAAGATCTGGAACATCTGATGAAGAACTGCAAGAGACCAGCTACACTATAACATATATGGAAATGGCGCCTTATTAAAAGTCGTTCAACCTGATGAGCATTTTCTGCTGACGTACAAAAATTTAAGATCTGGAACATCTGATGAAAAGCTCCAAGAGATATTTTTCATCTAAGCGAAACTCACGCGGGCGAAGCCGCGGGTGACAGCTAATATCTTCTATGAGGCTCATTTTTGTAAAGTTTGACATTTTTGGTCTTTTTAGGTTCCATAGAAATTGTGAACAATCTGTAAAAAAAATTAATTTGGAGCACACTATTATGAACGTTCTTGGGCTTCATTTGACAATCAAGTTTGTAGGTCTATTAAAGAATGATTTTTTTTCAACGTCTATGGTCTAGAGTCTAGACACGGTTTAGGTATAATTGAGTATTAAACTTCAATCTTTATGCTTATGTTACTATACGAGCTTCTTTATTTGTTTGTTTATTTATTTAGGCACATCAACAATATAAACACAGACATTTACAATAAACATAATAAAATATTAGACTAGTGTTTACATTAATAACAGATATGCACAACATTGTATTTAGATTACTATTAAAGAAATGTATGTAAAAATCCAAATTAAATTTAAAAATATCACAATTGCAAAATAATTATTTAGTACTAGCTTTTGCCCGCGGCTTCGCCCGCGTGAATTTCCCACGGGAACAGTGCTTTTTCCCGGGATAAAAAGTAGCCTATGTGCTGTTCCAGGTCATTATCTACCTCTGTACCAAATTTCATGGAAATCCGTCCAGTAGATTTTGCGTGATTGAGTAACAAACATCCTCACAAACTCACAAATTCACAAACTCACATCCAAACTTTCGCATTTATAATATTAGTATGGATTAACTTTCAAAATTTTCTTCTTTAACATTTTAGGACAATCATTATATATATCTAAATCAAAAATTCTATGATAGCAATTAAATGTAGATATAAATCTAAATATCGGAGCATTCTTACCCAACGCTGTCCTACATAAAGGAGAATCGAAATATTATTTTCTATACGGCCGCCGACTATTCAATTTGGGAACATTAAATTTAACTTGTTTAAGATGTAGAACACATAGATACACCCTGTACTATATTTTGGAATAACAGTTCTTAAAAAAAACATTTTTCTACTCGATTGAATCTAAATCTTGGTGCATTAAATTCGTCACTAAAATTCGATTTCGATCGTCAAAGAAATGTCGATTGAATCGACGACGCGACGTGTAAAAGTTCAACTATGTAGGACATGCGGAAGTAGTTTTAATATAACTTGCAAAATTTTATTTTTTATATCCTGATTCTAACTTCCTAACTAATATTAACCAGCCACCCTATTCTGACGTGAAATAATGGCAAATATATACACTCATTTTAAATTTTAGTTAAGCAATAATTAATCGTTTTAAATTTTAGTTAAGATTTTTTAACTTAACTAGTTTAGAACAAGCAATAATTAATTGCTATAAAATAAAGCTGTAATTAACTTTGATGTAAAAAAGTGCCTGTGAAGGTCTAATTTTGATTTAAAAAAATAGAATTTTAATTTGCAAATACTTAAGTAAATACCACTTGAGAAAAGTGAACGGCTGGTATTAAATTAACCCGAAACGATTCTAAGAAAGCCAACCCTACTCCGTGATCGTACGAGCTTTGGCGTCAGCTTTGACAAATTACCCATTCAAATTTTGTTTGACGTATATTCTCACCATAGAATTTGAAATAATAATACAAAAGATGTGTTAAAGAGGTCTTATTTTATCACTTTGTCACCGACCTACTGCCACGAAATCGAATGGGTCATAGCTTCGTCAATTTATCTAAATTTTTGGCGTAATGTGTCGTGCCACGATGCTCATTTGTTTTACATCTGCCAGGTGGCGTCCGTTGATGGCAAACTTTTTTTTGCATTATATCTTATGGATAATAGTTCTGTTCTGCATTCTCTAATTGAATAGTTACGGATCCTCATTATGTATTTCTGAATAGAGATGTATCAGTTTTTTATAAGCAACCAGAGCGACAAACAAGTTTTTTTTTTTTATTACATAGGGTGGCAACGAGCAAGCGGGTCACCTGATGGTAAGCACCGCTGCCCATGGACTACTGCAACACCAGGGGTATCACAAGAGTGTTGCCGGCCTTTTAAGAAGATGAAGACTCGTTTTTTGAAGGTTCCAATGTCGTATCGGTTCGGGAACACCGCCGCAGGAAGTTGGTTCCACAATTTGGTCGTACGTGGCAAGAAGTGTCTTTTAAAACGTGCGGTGGTTGACAGCCAGTTTTAATTGATGAAATGTTGATAGATGGCACTTCTATAGGCCTTATATTCACAATTCTGTGATTTTTCGTAGCCCGATTCTCCGTACTTTAAACGTCCCGAATAGCAAGAGAACTATGCGTCGTATTGCACCTAATCGCACATTCCTTCGCTCCAACATGTATTACATTCCACGTGTCAGCGACGACGGCTGGGCGGTACTTGAGCTGTCTCGCTGTTTCTTGCAAATAGAGCTTAAACATTATATAGCAAATATTAAGTACATATTTGACTAAATGCTATAGCAAATTTGTAAGATTTTTTTTCTTACTAGCTGCGCCCCGGGGCTTTGGTCCCGTAGGAATTTCGGGATAAAAAGTACCCTATGTGCTATTCCCGGTATTTTTCTACGCGTATACCAAATTTCATCGAAATTTGTCTTGTAAATTTTGCGTGATTGAGTAACAAACATCCTCACAAACTCACAAACTCACATCCAATGGGCCCCAGTGTGTGTAGTAGCTATAATGAAAACGAACATACTCCATGACTGTTCCGCAAAAACAATGTCGAAATTATTCCAACATCCATTTTTTTATGCAAACCACCCCCAATTTATTCATAATGTTTTGACAATCTCGCGTACATCGTATCCGTTACGCGTTTTATATCTCCACACAAAAGATTGGCTGTCAGTCTGTAACGTGAAAGAAATCTCATTAATATTAAAAAGCCGCCTTGTTTTACCTTGTAATTGAGTTGCTGTTTTATTTATTCATGGTAAATAACAGGTGTAATTTTGTTGGAAAGAAGATAATTACACTGGCTTAATTTGGGATGCGGTAAACACGTAATAAATACAATATTTACATATACGATACATGGACCCGTGAATGAAAATCGTACAAATAAGTGGTAAACTTATAAGTTATTTTTGTAACTTCAAGCTCGTTATTATTCTAATATTCGAATATGTTTAACCCTAATCCTAACTAATATTACAAATGCGAAAGTGAGTTTGTTTATTTGTTACCTCTACACGTTTTATCTACTGAACCAATCTTCCTGAAATTTTGCATACACATAGTTGAAGGTACAAGACATAGGATACCCTTCATACCGGAAAAAAAGCACTGTTTCCGTGAGAAATTCACGCAAGCGAAGCCGCGGGAAAAAGCTAGTAATGTAAATATGGCATTTGCCATAAATAACGAGGTACGTTTTGATGAAAAGGTCAAAATTTTCCACAGTCTTAAAAAAACATATAGTGCAAGCGAGACAGTTGCCGAAATGACAATTTTGCGGACTGTCTTTTATTTAGGGGCCAACTTTGAGACATAAAATGTGTAGTCAAAATGTTTTCTCATAAAAAAACCACACACTCCTATTGATAACCCCGTCCTTTTTGAAGTCGTTAAACAAAAGAAATAACAATTTCTATAACCATACGGCGGGAAACACACTAAACGTAATATGAGAAGAGCCCTTAACTTTTGATGGTTCAACGAAGGACAAATATAATAAAGGAAAGTAACATGTGTCGGTTTCCATAAGTTTGTTTCAACGTACGGATGAGATATGCGTCTCTTGTTTACTATATTTAGGGTTACGTACTCTCAAAATACGAATCCCTTATAAAATTGCTCTTGTGTCTATTGATACAAATCAGAATCTTTGCTGAAATCTTGTAAGTTTAAATATTTGTGACCCAAAAGAGGAACGTGTAAAATATGTAAATTATAATTAAGTTATTTGGTGAAATTTAAATAAACCACTTCTTAATAATAATTATCTTCTTAAATTTTCAATAATTTATGCTTATTTCAAAATACAATTTTACAATACAAAAATAATTAATAAATATAAATATAATAAACTAAAGTTTATAGCTAGGTATATATCGGAAGCTATTAATTCGGGTACTAAATTAAATGTATTTAACTCAAAACTTAATTGTTCTATTTTATTTACTTAAGCAAGCTTTTATTAGGAGTGGAAGCTTCTAGTATCGGAGGCCAAGATCCTCTTTGGGTCGTCGAACCATCGAAGCAAGTAAGTATGCAATGCAAGCATTAATATTTACAATGACATCTTCTAAAGCACAGAATATAATTTATTAATAAACGAAATAACAGCCCAAAATTAAATCGCACATTTATTATTAATGCAAATATTTACCTTTATTAATACAATTTATCAAATATTCAAATGTGGGTCGACCGCGTTGACCCTAACGAGAAAACAAAACCATAACTCCAAAAACACAAGGGTCTCAACTTGACAAACTTTTTCATTTATTTTTCTTTTCGGAAAATGAGGACATTCGGCATATTTCGTATACGGAATTTGATGTACAGCGGCATCTGATTGCTCCATTGAATAGTCCATCTTTTTATACCATACAAAATTTATGAAGTAGTTCCTGTGACTTTGACGATAGAAGTATTTTATCCTCTTCCTGTGACTTTGACGATACAAAAAGTCTTTTAGCATCTTCACAATAGGAAAAGTATTTTAGCCACTTCCTGCGACTTTGACGATACGAAAAGTTTTTAGTGTCTTCCTGCGGCATTCCTGCGGCTTTGACAATAGGCAAAATATTGAAGCCTCTTTCTGTGACTTTGACGATAGAAGTATTTTAGCCTCTTCCTGCGACATTGACAATAGAAGTATTTTACCGTCTTTCAATGACTTTGAAGATAGGTGAAGTAGTTTAACCTCTTTTAGTGACTTTGACGATAGGAGAAGTATTTTAGCCTCATTCTGTGACTTTGACGATTGGAGAATTCTTTTAGTATCTTCCTGCGACTTTCACGATAGAAGTAGGTAAGTATTTTTTTTTAATTTTTTTGTAAAAATGTGTTAGTATTCTAACGGCTATTCCAAGTTTATTGGTATTATAACGAAGGCAAGATGCGAGTACTAAGAAGTAAAAGCAATACTTGTGAAGCCAAAATATAATTTCCCGTAAAAACACAATTGAAGGAAAGATAAATGTTTCTGCAAATAGGTAACATTTTTAATGATCCAATTATTTCCATACATTCATGCGAATTCGATAAAAAATAAATTATCCAAGTCGTTAATACAATATAATTTATAGGACCCAGATGATCAAATAAATAAAAAAAAACCGGCCAAGTGCGAGTCAAACTCGCGCACCGATGATGGTTTACTACACGCAAAGCATCTCACAACTCTAATTAACCTTTAGTTACTGACGTGTTTTTTTTATAACGTAAGCACTGACGTGGGGTCTGTGGGGCCCGCAACTTCAAGTAGGGTAGACCGGGGACAATTGAACCATTTTGCCTTTGGCGCTGAATTGCTAGTTGTTTTTTAATATTTATTAAATAGTGTTAATACTCAACGATACCTATGTTACTTAGCTAGAGGGTAGAACCATTCTTATGGCTATAGAAACAGTATAAACATATTATTTTTTTATTTGAATAGAATTGGGAAATTGGTACAATTGTACCCCATTACGGGGTAAATTGTACCAAAGTTTTGAGGAAATAAAACACTGTTTTTAAGCAAAGAAATGTATTTCTGAATATGACCTTAACTCGGCGGTACAAACTTTAATGTAACTAAAATTAAAAGACAAAAAATTTCACACAACTAACTGAAATAACTTTCGTTAACTTGAAAAACATAAAACATAAATGTTTTCATCTCTAGCAACAAATTCTATAATAAGGACTTTAAAACATGGTTAATTAAGTCATAGAAGCTACTATATTGCTGTTATAATTGTGATAAACAACAAAAAACACGCAAATAATCAATTATCATATTGTATGGAAAAGCACATGTAACAATTGTCCCCTTGGTACAACTATCCCCTGGTACAATAGTCAGAAACTGGCTAATATTTTTCCTTATATAATATTATAATCAAAATATAAATATTCCGACAGAATACAAGACAGGCGATATGACGAATCGGTGCAAATTATGTTTTGTAAACTATAATCTCATACCTTTTAAATTTTTTGACCCGAATAAATAAATAGGAAGATTTACATAATTAAACGGTCTTATGGGGTCAATTGTACCATGGGGACAGTTGTACCGGTACAACCATACCCAAGAAATTGTAACAATTGTCCCCACAAGGTCATTTTGACAACAAAGGTAAATTACTTGTGAATACGAGCACTATATGACTCAAAAACTATTAAAATGCATTGTCGTCAATTATACTAAGCGTTTAAACTATCACCAAGTAAAAAATATAGCTTAGATTTTCTAATATAACTAAAAAATATTACATCAAAAAACTTACTTTTGATGTGCAGAAATTTCTCCTCGCCGCGACACTCGCCCGCTTCGTGCCACGTTCGCGCGAGACTGGCGGTTGAGAGGCCCGCGTTCGGAGGCGCGCTTGATTCAGTCACACGACAGTACGACGCTTAGTTTAGAAGATATTTGCGATGGTTCAATCGTCCCCTGGTACAATTGTACCCGGTCTACCCTACATATAAATAAAAAAACGTGAACATTATTGGTACCTATGTTTCACTATTTTTTTTCACCTTTTCCGTTTCTGGTGTCACAACTGTAAACATACTGTATCGCCGCTCTCCGAAAAAGAAATTAAATAAATTATAAAACGTACGCGAATTATCAAGACTGTGTCACAAGAATATAAAGTGGATACGCAGGAAAGGTTCTGTATAACTTTTAACAAAAACTTAATCGACGATCGAAGATCATCACAAAGCAAACAGACAGTTTGAGGTTATAAAACAAGAAGAAACCAGTGAGGGAAGTTGGCTGTGAAAGTGAGTACCGCCAATCTAATAACACGAAACTGCATGCCATTCTAGTGACATTGACAGTTGACATTGACATCTGAGAATTGAATTCCGGTCATCGAGACATTGTCAATAAAGTTGCCATTGTAGAAAAATTAAAGAATATTGCCAGCTACGTTAATTTTACCCATAATTATGGAAAATCAAATGGAAATGTTGCTCGAAAGAATAACAGCGCAATTGGAAATACAAACAAAGAAAATAACAGAAGCTGTTACGGAAAGTGTTCTTAACAAAATAGAACAAAAATTCGAAGCAATTATAGAAGAAAACAAAGACCTAAAAATAAAAACTCAGGCCATGCAACGGAAAATAGATTTTTTAGAAGAAGAGAGAAGAAAAAATAATTTGATTTTCTACGGAGTAAGCGAAATTGAACAAAAGGGACCGCTAATTGAATATATTACAAATATAATCACGAAAGAAACCGGAATAGTTGTCGAGCCGCACGAAATAAATACTGCATATAGACTAGGACCAAAAAATAAAAAAGATCGACCTCTTTTAGTCACTTTTACCTCTTCTTGGAAAAGAAACTCGATTCTAAGAAGCAAAAAGAAGACTCCTTCAGCAATCAACATCAAAGAAGATTTCTCTAAAGAAGTCATGGAAAAAAGGAAGGAACTTATACCGCAACTGCTAAAGGAGAGAGAGAATGGAAAAATTGCTTATATAAAGAAGGATAAACTAGTTATCAAAGACGAAAACAAAACAAAAAGGAAGAGGGATCAAGCAGATTCTCCTACTACATCACCTAATCAGCCACCTTCATCGGCCCCCAAAAAAACTTCGAAGACAAATTTATACGACTTTGTAACCAGAGGAAGATCAGCGTCGCTTTCTGAACAAAAAAACTAACTCAACCCTCCGACTGGAGGAGGGTCCACATCGAAAACGGAAAGACACTTCAAACACAAGAACAACCTGAACCAAAAACTAGAAATAAAACATACAAGATCACCCCAAGCCGGCCGGTCACCGTGGGGGATGAAGACCACTACCTTCCAACGACAAATTGCAGAATCACACAAAAAACTAAAAACCATCACACTGGGAACACTAAATCTGAAATAAAAAAGAAAAATCTATGCTATATTGCCACATACAATACGCGCACATTAAAATCTGAAGAAAGCTTACAAGAACTAATTCTTTCCCTACGACACATACAATGGACAATCATCGGTTTAAGTGAGGTAAGAAGATACGGAGAAAAGATTGAAGAATATGACGAATTTATTCTACACCACATAGGCGAAACGCCGGGTCATCATGGAGTAGGGTTTCTCATAAAGAAGGACATGAAAAAATATATTGAGGAAATAATAGGCATATCAGAGCGTATTGCAGTTTTAACTATTACACTGAATGATGAAAAATGGACTGTGATGCAGGTTTACTCTCCAACCGAGAAATCAAGTAAAACAGTGATAGACAAATTTTACCATCAACTCAACAATACCATTAAGAAGTACACAAACAAAAACACAATAGTGATGGGAGATTTCAATGCTCAGATAGGAGAGAGAAGGGAAGGAGAAGAACTAATCTTAGGACCATATTGCTACGGAAAAAGGACACGAAACGGTGAGAAACTGATCGAACTAGCATACGAAAACAATCTATTTATACTAAATACGAACTACAAAAATCGGCAGCACCACAGATGGACATGGGTCTCTCCTGGTGGATTATACAAAAATGAAATAGATCACATATTAACTAACAACCGAAGATCCTTTGGAGATTGTAGGGTGATCCAAAACGTAAACTTTAACAGTAACCACAGAATGGTAAGAGCCTATCTACTGCCTAAAAAACCTCAAAATCAAAGACCCTTCAAAATAAAACACAAATATGTTAGAACCACAGAAGCAACTTTACTAAGAAAAATCGACCAAAACCACCCTAATTTAGCTCAAAAGAACAATACACAAGAAAAATTTGACAACTTCTACAAATTCCTTAACACAAAACAAAAAATTAACACAAACAAAAGCAAAGCTATAATTGAGATATCTAATACTACAAAACTCCTATTGGAAAAGAGAACCGAACTACTTAAAAATAAGCCTAAAACAAAACTAATTAGGACCCAAATATCGTACCTTAGTAAGCAGATAAAGAAATTCATGAGGAAAAACCAGGAAAGAAATAGACTAAAAACATTGAAAGAACACATAAGCAAGACAGGTGGCATCAAGAAAGCTTTACGAGACTTAAAATACAAGAAAGAATGGATACCAAAAATGAGAGATGGAAAAGGCAACAATTCGACCAAACGACCGGACATTCTTACCATAGCTACAAGCTTCTACCAAGAACTATACTCAAAAAAGAATAATATGGAAAGTATAGATCTAAGAGGAGAAGATGAAATTCCCGAAATACTACAGAGAGAGGTAGAAAGAGCAATCGATACCCAGAAAAAAGGTAAGGCGCCAGGTCCAGACGGGATATCTAACGAGTTCCTATTAGAAACTAAGGATTGGATAGCTCCAATACTTACAAAACTGTTTAATGAAGTGATAGCTAGTGAATATATCCCAACGCAGTGGACAATGTCAACAATAACACTTATACATAAAAAAGGTGATAAAAGTGATATAAGCAACTACAGACCAATCAGCCTAATATCCAACATCTACAAAATATTTGCTAAAATTATCCTCAACAGAATAACACAAAAGCTCGACGAAAATCAACCGAGAGAGCAAGCTGGGTTCCGAAGCAAATACTCCACCCTCGACCACATTTTTGTAATCAAACAAATAATTGAAAAATACAAAGAACACGACATGCCCTTCTATGCCTGCTTTGTAGATTATAGCAAAGCGTTCGACTCTCTGGAACACGAAAGAATATGGCTCAGTTTAAAGAAACAAGGAATCGAAAGCAAATACATAAGAATAATACGAAATATTTACAAAAACAGTACCGCAAAAGTTAAACTAGAAACCGAGGGGAAGGAAATACGTATTGAAAGAGGAGTACGCCAAGGGGACCCCCTGTCTCCAAAACTGTTTTCGGCTGTTCTAGAAGATATCTTTCGACACGCTGAATGGGATAACTGTGGCTTGAAAATAAACGGGGAACACCTAACACATCTAAGGTTCGCGGACGACCTAGTAATTCTTTCTTCCAATCACGCCGAATTGACGAAAATGCTTGTGGATCTGGAAAGGGAGAGTAGTTCAGCAGGACTAGAAATAAACCTACTCAAAACTAAAGCTATGACGAACAGAAATGAAAAACCGATTACTCTTAGCGGAAACACGATCAACTACACACAAGATTATACATACCTTGGCCAAATCATTTCATCAACGGACCAAAACTCTAAAGAAATCGATACCAGAATAGGGAATGCTTGGAAAAAATACTGGTCAATGAAAGAACTTATGAAAAACCAACAAATTCCTATATTTATAAAAAGAAAACTCTTTAACACCTGTATTCTTCCAGTTTTATCATACGGTTGCCAAACATGGGCTCTCACAAAAGCCAACTACAAAAAATTACAAGTATGCCAGAGATCAATAGAGAGAAGCATGCTAAACCTCAGGAAAAAAGACAGAGTAAGATGCACGAAAATACGAAAAATAACAAAAATAAAAGACATTATCGCTGCTGTCAAAAAACTCAAATGGAGGTGGACTGGGCACACAGTACGAGGCCGAGAAAAGTGGAGTAAAGTAATAATAAACTGGTATCCTAGGCATAAGAATAGAAAACGCGGAAGACCGTGCAAAAGGTGGGTCGATGAAATTAGAGAGACGGCAGGATCATTATGGACGAGGATAGCTATGGAAAGGGAAGAGTGGAAGTCGCTGGAAGAGGCCTTTGCCGAAGACAGGCATACAGATGAAGAAATCAACATATAAAAATTTAACAAATGTAAACGAACCTTATATATATCTGAAATAAAGGCTATTTTTATTTTATTTTTATTTATGTTTCACTATTATTTACGTTAAATAGGCTTAAATAAATAAAAAACAACAAAGTTTTTAATATTTAGTTATTTCAATGATATTTATATCTATCATTAAACAAATGTTAAATTTTTTTGCCAAAAATTACTTGAGATCAAAATTAGCACTATAAGTCTTTATTTAATCAACAAACTGAACAAAGTAACATTTATTATATAATTTCAATAACTTTTCTAATGAACTATATACCAATCAATAATATTGCTAAATGGAAAATAAAAAACTACATAGCATCAAATAACTCAATTTACGCACAATCCGGGCAAATCTCCTTAGCGCATTTGATTACAGACACACATGGTTTTTTTTTTTAAAAACATATATGTTTCGACTTTCTCTGAAGATTTAAGGGGCTTGAGTGGTATTTTTCCTTTGGTTCAGGACTTCCTCTTGAATATCTGGACGTTCAGGTACATCTGAACCTAGCACTCGCGTCAAACTTAGACGTAATTCACGTGGCAGTCATTCATTCAATACTCTTCTTTTTAAGAGTTGCAAAACTAAACTGCGAGCCAAATTATTCATAAAAAGCTCCATTTTAGGCTATTTTATCACTATCTATTAAAATAAATGAAAAATAAGAATTTTGGCGATGTTTTAAAAAGTTACGTAACTACTGACGTGGGGTCTGAGAGACCCACAAAAAAGTTTGAAATCAATTCACTCACCTGTATTGGCCCTGTTGATATGTATACCGATTTTGGCGACCTCCGGGTGACCAAATTTGAATTTACCAGAAGCAGCGTACGCGTCCCGCGCGGGGGAGGGGAATAATTGGGAATTATTACTTTCGCCGGGCCTAAGAGGCCCCCACGTCAGCAGTTAAAGGTTAAAAGACCAACTAGTTTCAAATACAAACGTAACTTTGCAGTTCAATCCCTAAGATTCATACTAATTCCAGCGCAAAAATAAGTTTGTAACACTTTTTTTACAACATATTTACAATTTTCAGATTAATTCCTGTATAAGTGATGTTAGACGTTGCTTTTTGCCAAATTTCATAATTTTAGGTCAACGACGGAGAAAAGACGAGACGGGCTGACGGACAACAAAGTGATCTTATAAGGGTTCCGTGTTTTGCCTTTTTAGGTACGGAACCCTAAACACTAATGTATTTTAATTCAACATCAAATTCCCCGAGACCCCGAGGGAATTCCGGGATATAAAAGTACCCTATTTGCCATTCCAGGTACTTTTCTACCTGTGTACTTAATTCCATCGAAATATGTCAAGTAGATTTTGCGTGACTGAGTTACAAACATCCTTATAACATAAACTCACAAACTCACATCCATACTTTCGCTAAGTAGGATAATCTATAGGAAGTATTTATTTAAGTGTTTATTTCTTTTCGTTTCATCCAAGATCCTAGTAAAGTCCTTATGACGAGAAAAACTGAGAATTCTCATAGCAAAGTCATCCCAAAGTTTCTTTCTCTCTCAGCCGAAAGACGTCCACTGCAGGACAAAGGCCTCCCCCAAGGATTTCCACGTTGACCGGTCCTGCGCTGCCCGCATGCGCGTCCCGCGACATTCACCAGGTCGTCGGTCCACCGAGTGGGAGGCCTGCCAACACTACGTTTTCCGGTTCGTGGTCGCCACTCAAGAACTTTTCAGCCCTAACGGCTATCTGTTCTACGAGCTATGTGCCCCGCCCACTGCCACTTAAAAGTTTCGCGATTCTGCGATGCGGTTCATCCCAAAGTAAAAAAGCTAATTAAATATAATAAGTTTTCTTTAACAAATCTATAGTTAATGCTGTTCAAATATACTTATGTTTTCTTTAAAAATCTCTAGTCAATTGATTTTTGTTTTATATCCGCTGAGCTAAGATCGAGTGATCATTAAAATCGAGCAATTAGTGAGATAGACGCGACTTCCGGTGTGAAACTAATTGGTCCTAAGAGGCTGCTTGCACCATTTCTATGTTAGATTACCTAAGCGTGTTGTAATTAAGTAGTAAGATTTAGTTACATACGTTAATATAATAATCTTTCGTTTCACATGTAACTACAATAAAAAAAAATATATATTTTTTTTTTTACAAATTGATGATTACAATTAAAAAAAATATATATATATATTTTTTTTGCTCTTGACCACAATCTTGCCCGATGACAGAGATGATCTACGGTGTAGCGAGCTTACCCAGAAGCAGCCTATTCACTCCGGTTTTGAAGAGAGTCAGGTTGTACGTGCTCGGGAACACACACGCAGGCAGGGAGTTCCAATGCTTCGCTGTTCCCCCAAAAAGCAGGTTCCCCCTTGCTTGTTTGGTGCATCTGATCGGGGAAAACTTTTGCCCGCTGCCCGCGGCTTCTCCGCGTGAGCAAAAAAGAAAAAGTACAGTTGCTCCGCTTCCCGTGGTCCCAGAGACCTGCGGCTTTCACTGGAGGCCACCTCTCCGAGTCCCCTTCAAGTCTGTAACAGAGTAGACCCACTCAGACCCACCTAGACCCATTTGGACCGGGTCAAAAAACTTTTTTGACCCATTTGACATTGGATCGGGAGGTGGATCGACAGGGATCACGTCCCCCCTAGTGTAAGACGGTGCCGGCGCCCCATACACGCCGACACAAAACAGTAAATAGGTATAAGATTTATCTTGTATACTTTTATTTGACTTTATACTTAACTTGTTTGGCCTTGTCAAACGAAAATTATTGCAGACGACTTGTTAGTATACCTAAACTTTATCGACGACGTTCTTGAGAGCTATAAAATTATTGTAGACGACCTGGTGGCAAACTTAAACTTCATCGACGACGTCCTCGAAAATCATAAGATTATTGATACTTTAATTGTTATTCATTTGTGTGTAGATTTTGACCTCCTAGTAATATCTTAAGTTAAATAAAAACAATATTGTATTAGATTTAGTAATTAAGACTGTGCCGGCGCTTTCTACACGCCGACACAAAACTTTTGACGTTATTTGATCTTATTTATTTCATTTTGGAGAAAATATTTACCAGTACTGACGTCCTCTCGTAGCTGGACAATCACTGTTGACCACCAGGTGTACCTGTTAAAGAAATTAGTATAAGTAGAATATAAGTATTTAGTATTAGTATAAGTAGTTAAGAATATTATAATATTATACAACTTTTACAAAATTACTTTATTAATTAGACTAAATTGATTGTATATAAAATATACATATCTGTACCTACGACCTCTCGCACCTAGACACAAACTGCCGTCTAGACACCAATAGTACCTGAAAAAGAATAAATTAAATAAGTGGGACACATAATTCCAACTTTAGAAATAGACTAAGATATTTACAATCTATAAATCTTTAGGAAAAATATATAGACGTAACTTCCTCGCCTATTGTATACCTACAAGGTAAAGAATAGGCGACGAAAGCCGTAACAAAATTAATAGGAAAATAGTACATAAGATTGTAAAAGATTGTTGACAACTACCGTTAGCATAAACATGATGCCGGGAATCAGAAGCCCCAGGGGCAAGCCGACCAGAGCCGCGCCCCCTTTCTCAAAAACGGGCGATCAAGAAACGTCTAAAAGACGTAGCATAGAAGAAAGGATTAGCGACTGGGAGTCAACTAAGGAAAGAACCCCTCCTCCCGCGAAAGCAGCTGACAAGGCAAGTGGATCCGAAAAAATCAGGACCCCAATAAAGCCAAAGAAGGTGGAAAGGACACCTCCAGTTAATATAAGGCAGCTCGGCCTGTCAAAACCCGACTCCCAGGCAACGGCGAAAACAACCTTAAGGAAGCCACCGGCGAAAAGCAAGACTGAACCGCCTGTGCTGCCTGAACCACCGGAGTTCGCCGACTTAATGGAGCAGGCCACGCACTGGAAAGAAACCGCCGTCAAACTGTTAGAAGAAACAAGAAATACGAAGACGGAGATAAAATTGGGAACACAGATGGCAGTGGAAAAATTATACGAGTTAATCATTAGACTGAACGGCCAATCCAGAGACCCAGGGCCAAAGCAACAAACAGCTGACTGCACCTTCTCCGTCATCTCCGTTCCCGAGGATGATTCGATGGCAGTGCGCCTCGAGGAGCAAGCAAAGCTGCTCAAGGAGCAAAGCGCGAAAATGGATGGGATCCGAGAGATGATGGAAGAGCAAAAAGCACTCATCGAGAAAGTAACAACAGCCACAGCCGCATCGTACGCCAGCATAGCGGCAGCCCCCGGACGCCCCACGCCGATCCCGGCGCTGGCAAAGGGATCGCTACACTCGATGGTCGTGACCTCAAAGGACGAAATGGATACCGGAGAGCAGGTATTGGAGAGGGTGCGGAAAGCTGTGGATGCTAAAGAAGGTTGGATTAAAGTCGAAAAAGTTAGAAAGGCCAAAGATAGAAAAATAATAATGGGGTTCAGGACAAAGGACGAAAGGGAGGAAGCAAAGAAAAGAATAGAGAAAGAAGGAGTCGACCTTGCTGTCGAGGAGGTAAAAAACAAGGATCCGCTTCTGGTCCTATATGGAGTTCTCAAGGTCCATACGGACGAAGAAATCATAAAAGCCTATAGGAAGCAGAATCGGGACGTCTTTTGCGGCCTCGACAGCGAGGAGGATGAGTGGAAGTACGCTATCGGCGGAAGGCCAGGAACCCGTTAACGACGCACGTCGTCATCCGAGCGTCGCCAACCATTTGGCGTAGGACATTGGACCGAGGGACAGTACACATTGACTTGAGAGTGGCAAGGGCCGAAGATCAGTCCCCCCTCGTCCAGTGCTCACGCTGTCTCGGATATGGGCACGGACGTCGCCACTGCACAGAAGCGATCGACGCCGACGTGTGCAGTCATTGTGGCGGCCCCCACCTCAGGGCGGAATGCCAGGCCAGGATGGAGGGTGTGCCACCAAAGTGCAAAAATTGTGTAGCGGCAAAACACCAGAAAGTGGAGCACAATGCATTCAGCAGTGACTGCCCGGAGCGCCAAAAATGGGACGACCTGGCCAGGACGTCGATAGCGTATTGCTAAGGGCACCCACGTGGATATCAAACACAGATATGTGTTTGCGCAGGCCAATCTCTGTCTTCTAGAAGGACATTTTAGGCGAATTGTTGCTCAAGACGCGGCGCAAAAACCACAAATCGCAAAAATGGTAATGGCTAATGATAAACCCTCATTAAACATACAAATTTTCAAGCGGAAAATAAATAGGAAAAATGAGTCGCGTCTTGAACAACAAACAAAAAGTATGGAGGTCGCGCACGCGGCTCTGATTCGTCAGATATTCAAGTATCTAAATGAGGCAAAGTGGCGACGAAACCTCTGTACTACGAAATTAAAAACCAGTTATTGGCAATAGGAATAGGAATTGCAACAAAAAGAAAAATGTAAAGCGTAAAATGCGAAACAAGAGGTAAAATGTAACAAGTAAATGTTTTTACATTTGCAAAATGTAAAATTTAAAATGTGTAACGTAAAATGCAAAATGTAAAATGTTAAATGTAAAACGTAAAATGCAAATGTAAAATGTAAATTGTAAAATGTAATATGTAAAAGGTAAAATGGAAAATGTGAAATGTAAAATGTAGAATGTAGAATGCAAATGTAAAATGTAAATTGTAAAATGTAATATGTAAAAGGTAAAATGGAAAATGTGAAATGTAAAATGTAGAATGCAGAATGCAAATGTGAAAGGTAAATTGTAAAATGTAATAAGTAAAAGGTTAAATGTAAAATGTGAAATGTAGAATGCAAATTGTAAATGTAAAACAACTGTAACAATACATATGTAAGAGAGACAGAAAAATGTATTTAAGAAAATATGAAATAAAAGAAAAAGCGCAATTTATTAAACCCCACAGGATAAAAAGTACTGAAGGCTAGATAAAAGTAGTATAGATATGGGAGTCCCACCCATTAAGAGTGAAAGAAGAAGGATGTCAGAAAGAAAAAGTATGTGGAAAGAAAGTGCGAGAGGCATAGCAGCGAGAACTTGTATGAATGAGAACTAGATATAGAAAGGCTCCGATCCATGTTGGAGGTTATGAAAAAAAAAAAAAAAAAAAAAAATGCTTCGCTGTGCGCATTAGGAATGATGATAAAAAGCGCTTGGTGCGTGCGGGGGGAATATAAACCAGGAAGGGATGATAGCCCGCAGTGCGTCTGAATGTCCGATTGAAGAAAGGGGCAGGCGGTATGAGCTCATGCAACTCATGAGCACACTCCCCGAAGTACACTCGGTAGAAAACCGACAAACAAGCAACTTTTCGACGACGAGATAGGCTGTGGAGTTTAGCGTTCGTTAGTTTATCGTTGCCGATCATACACAACCAAACCAAACTCTTATTAGACAAACCACTTTTGTTAAATCCAATAAACTTTAATAGTACCTTGTCTATCTTGGTTGTAAGTCTTTGGTTATTTCTCAAATAGCCAGTAGTAACACTGGTAATTTTTTTTTACCTGTTGCCACTACTACTCTGGTAGTAACAATGTAGACGAAACTGTCTAGGGCATTGATATCTGAATAAAAACTTACTAGAAGAAATGGTATCTGCTGTATTTTATATGACAACTAGCTACACTTCCGGACTTCACTTCCTCGGGAATTTCATCCTAGGGTCTTCTATATAGCTTAGACAGATTTCATACATACATACCTAAATATTATCACGCCTTTTTCCCGTGGGATTAGGCAGAGACTAGCGATTTCCACTTGCTACGATCCTTACAGATCTCTCTCGCTTCCTCTACACTCATCACTCTCTTATACATGCTTGCCAGTTATGGGTGCTCCTAATAATATCACCCTTTATAAGGAGGTCTGACATCTGATCGCAGTGCTCTACAAATTCCAATTTCAATGTTACTTATCCAACCAAGTGTTGTTCTCATACAAATTTCACAGAGAGAAATTTTTTAACCTCTTATACTCTTAACAGCAAAAAAAAACGTTTTTTGTAAAGACGCAATCATATTCTAATGCAGAAACACCATCTCTGACAGGGGTTAATTTCTTATAACGCATTAATCATTCGTAATTCTGAAATAATATCCTATCCAAGAACCGAAAAAAAATAGAGTCTGCTTTCATAAAACAGCCTTTGAATTTTACAACATTATTTATAATAGTAACTAGCTGTTACACGCGGCTTTACCCGCGTGAATTCCACTTAAATAAAAATCTTTTTGTGTTCTAACCAAACTGTAGTATTAACCTAACTCCTGTAAAAATTTCAGCCATTTATTCCGTGTCCCAAGGGAATAAATTCGTATGGTATAGTCGACCACTTTTATCTTGTTTCACCTTTAGGGGTTGAATTTCCAAAATTCCTTTCTTAGTGCTCACTTACGCTATATAACGAACCTCTATGCAAAATTTCAAGGTACTACGTTCAGCGGTTTCGTCTCTGCGTTGATTTCCCAATCTGTTTTATTTATACGATTTTTTAGGGGTACAACGTTCAAAAACCAATGATTGCATCGTTATATGTTATGAACCAAGAACGTAAATGTAAGGTTTCAAATGTGTCGCGTCAAAAATGGCGAAGTTTCATACAAATTTTGAACCCCATTTTTAAGGGTTGAATTTCCAAAATTCCTTCCTTAGTGCTCACCTATACAATAAACCAATATGCAAAATTTCAAGTCAATATGTTCAGTAGATTCGTCTCTGCGGTGATCGCAAAAATGAGTCATTAACGATTTTATATAGGTATACAGATTTATATATGAGTATCTATCTTTTAGGTAAAATGAAATTTAGAAATGTATATTTTTTAATTATTATTTACTAGATTTAGCTTGCGGCTTTGCCCGTGTGAATTTCCCACGGGAACAGTGTTTTTTCCCGGGATGAAAGGTACCATATGTCCTTCTCAGTACGTCTAAATATGTGTATGCGAAATTTCAATTGCATGAACTTCTATGGCTTTCTGATAAACACTTTCAGCCCTTTTCACAAAACCACTCCTATAGATTAAAGGAAAGTATAAAAAAATAATTCACCCCCCCCTTTACATGTATGGGGAGGTACCCTTAAAAAGGGGTAATTTGAATTTTTTGTATTGTAACCAAGTTACATGCAAATCAGTCTATAAACTTAGAAGATAGTCTACTGTGACAGACTAGGACGGACGGACTGAACGATCTTATAAGGGTTCCTTGTCGGACTACGGAACCCTAAAAATGACTCACAGAAATCTGCTGACTCCATAAGTTTAGTAGGCCCAGATAATTTCAGAAGAATACTGAAGTAGCAAACTCGTGGAAAGTTTGACTTCAAAATTTTGACGGATGGACGGCGGCGGAATACGTAACGAAAACCTTAAACCTATATTTATGAATACTGTTTGATGACCCATTTAATTTAATTTTGATATTTTTGGCGAAAATATCAGAAGTTTGATGTTGTTTTTAACTTAAATTGATATCGTTGCGTGGTATATTTTTAAATTAGATGTTAAGACTTTTACGTTATTCTTATTAAATAACTACTGAACAGTTTTCCTTGCGGTTTTTACCAATGGATAGTATGCATCATGAGGAAGGATTTGATGCATAGTTTGCGAGCGAAGCTGCGGGCAACAGCCAGTTAAATATTATAAATTTCTAGCCACGTCCCGGGGCTTCACTTCCGTGGGAATTTCGGCTTAAGAAGTGCCTTAAGTGTTATTCTCGGTATTTTTCTACCTGTTACACCAAATTTCATCGAAATCCGTCCAGAAGATTTTGCGTAATTGTGTAACTAACATCCTCACAAACTCACAAATTCACAAACCAAACTTTCACATTTATAATTTAGTATGATTAGCTTTTGCTATATGTCTTTCTTGCGAAACTACAAACCGTACCTTGAAATTCTGATATAAAATATATTATTCGTATATTAATCTACCTTATAGCCATATCTTTTTCTTATTGAGTGTGTTAAATACTAACACTGGTGTCAGATTTTATTCAAGTCGCCTAAAGGCATCTGACATGACTTTTACGACTACCGCCATAGTGGCAGTAGCCATAGCCATATGAAACACTTTATTAAAATACTTCATTAAACGTAGGTACCTACACATAATATTATAAATGCGAAGATTTGGATGTGAGTTTGTGAATTTTTAAGGATGTTTGTTACTCAATCACGCAAAATATACTGGACGGATTTCGATGAAATTTGGTTCACGGATATAAAAATACCGGGACTAGCACTTAGTGTACATTTTATCACGAAATTCCCACGGGAGCGAAGCGCCGGAGCGCAACTAGTTTATAACTGACAATTCAAGTTGATAATTTAAGTTGGGGCGAAAACACAATGGTATGTATGTTTGTTCCGCGATAACTCTCGAACCGTTGAATTAATTTCTATGATATTAAGAATACGACACTTCAAAAAACGAGTCTACATCTTCTTGAAACGCCGGCAACACTCTTGTGATACCCCTAGTGTTGCTGTAGTCCATGGGCAGCGGTGATCGCTTACCATCAGGTGACCCGCTCGCTCGTTTGCCGCCCTATGTTATAAAAAAAATACGTGTAGCAACTATACCTACATAGAATTTTTAAGTTCGTTGCGCAACAAAATCAGTTCAGCCGTTTTTGAGGTAAACGCATATTTTTTAAATAATAATCGCGAGGTCTATGTTCGCGGCGAACCACTAGTATTTGTAACCTAAGAAATTCCAGTTGGTTGTAAAAGAGCCAAGTTCGTAACATGTCTCGCCAAGCTTGGAATCAGCATTCCTTTTAAAAATAAGGTGATTGCGGTGGGTGATTCGGAACGCGGGATCCAAACGTACGATGTAGGATCCAGACTGAAATCAACTTCACAAAGCATGTTTTTCGTCGAATTCAAACCTACAACGAATACGGAAACATTTTGGCATGCCGTGGAATAACTACAAGATGTTTCATAGGTATGTGAAAGATGAATGTGTTATATACTTATCTTAGCTAATTTTTTTTTTTATCTCTTTTTTTATGCACCGCTATTTTATGTTTATTTTTTTCCGTTCACTTAGGTTGCCTGCTTAGAACCAAGAGATTGCACTTGTGATAAGTCTGGCTGTTGTACACATTAACTATATATTAAGTTACAAAAGTTAAGTTAAGTTTGACGAAGCATGTTGCTGATAAATATTTGTGAAGATTTTTGACGAAGCGTGTTGCTGATATGATAATCATTTGTGCTTAAGTAACAATGTGGTGCAATAAAGTATTTTTACTTACTAACTTAGGCTACTCACTACACTACATTTTGCTGATTGTAACTACCTATATTTGTGATACTATCTACTGGCTCAACTAATTTGTTCAGAAGTGCTTGTGTGGAGATAATATTTGTTGCACATTCACCCCTGGTTGGAATTCTGATGTCTTCTGGTTGGAATTCTTTTCTTCTGATCTGATTCACATTTGATGGTACATTCAAATGTACAAACAAACAAACGCACAACCTCTCACCCTATATGCTTATAAATACGATCTTTGTTCTGCTGCTTCACGTAGTATAGGTAATAAAAGCTTCATACAAAACTTTTTGTTTTGATATAGAACTAGTTTTTGCCCGCGGCTTCACCCACGTGAATTTCCCACGGAAACAGTGCTTTTTCTCGGGATAAAAGATACGTTATGTCCTTTTCAGCACTTTTAACTATATGTATGCGAAATTTTAGGAAGATTGGTGCAGTAGATAAAGCGTGGAGGTTACGAACTCACTTTCGCTTTTATAATATTAGTTAGGATTAGGATAGTAGGCAAATGAGCATGCGGGTTGGGTTGACTAATATAGGTATCAAAACAAGGTTTTTTATTATTCCTTCTAAAAATAGAATTGAAAGCATTAAAATTTCAAAAGTCATAATAGAAGATGGACTGTCTAAATTCAAATTGTTACTATAGTTTGTCAAAAGTTTAAAATTGATATTCCGGGATGAACTTTGAAAATTATGTCAAGATTTATATTCAGATGAATGAACGAGAATGAAATATTAATTCTAAAAATCAATAACTCAAAGTTCATGTTAGACCTGTCGGTTGGTCTTTTCAGTAGGGTTACCGACGGCCATTCGACACTGGTACTGGTAGAACCATGGTACAACATAAATAGGCTTCTATTTCCTACGCTTTATTTTTATTTTTAATATATTGTTTTTTTATTTTCCTAATTTATTTTCAGTAAAGCGTGGCGTTCGGTCTCACGACTCTTGGCTCTGTCTACCCCATAAGGAATAAAGACGTGATTCTATGTAGATAGATAGATAGATAACACGTTTATTGTATATGTCGGAGCTATTACATTAGTTAAATTAACTGTGGTTTATTTTGTTAGTTAATCAATGTTTTGTTTTAAAAACAGTTTTCAATGACTGTAGACGGTACGCGTCAGAAATGTGACATTTGAGTTACCCTCACTTTGTAATAAAAATCAACGTGCGATCGATATGACATTATAGCAAAGCAGTCCTTTGTGTGGCGCATTGCGGTGCGAACGTGCGGTTGTGTTGAATTCTCTGTAGCTATGTAGTCAGTGATTGAATAGTGTTATTGTCGTGTTACTTAGTGCGTTAACGATGTGACTGTGTGTGATAGTGTTATCAGCGCGATATTGGAGATCTTCGTTGTTGGACAGTTTTTATGGTTAAACTGTGTTTGGCTAGTTAGCACGGAAGACCATTCAGTAGAACTCACTGGTTGAAATGGATTGATCTGTGCGTGGTGGGGCACGATCCTATGCCGTGGGTAGGTTAGGGCACAGACCCTAGCCGTGACATGTGGACTAAATGAGAGGTTAGTGCTAGATGATTTCTTAATCCGTTAATATCCGATGAATCCCTGGATGCTTTGGGCTGTAACTTGAGATAGGAGTTGTTTACCCTGTCTATTAAGAGCTGTGCATGTTATTTTGGAAATACCCTCATCCTGACAGTTAATATTTTGATCTGAGTTTAGTACCCACATGTGTTTCCGCGTGAACATGTTGTTAAAGTACCTGTACTGTTGTGTTTACCGCTCTGGTCATCGATATCTAAACTCGGCTCCCCTGAACCCATGATTATCTGATAATTCTGATGTTGATGATGTGTGCTCCATTCCGACATATATATGTTTGTAAGTAATTTCCTACGACTTTTGTTTAACAGTGAACCTCGTCATCACAAATTGCAAAAAACAAAATAACAGTGAACCCAGTTATTTTGAATCCACTCTGCAATTAGTAGTGACGAGCTATTGCGACGGTTACTGCTATTTGGTTTAATTACTTGATTTCCGGAGACAGCTAAATGATTAAATGCTCGCTCGTTAATTAATCGCAGAATTTGAACAGAATTAACAAAACTATTGATAATTCTGTTAAATTGTACGTTTTGTGAAACATTATCCTATCGTTACTAATATTATAATTGCGAAAGTGAGTATGTTTGTTTGTTACCCCTTCATGCTTTATCTACTGAACCAATCTTTCTGAAATTTCGCATAGGTACACATAGTTAGAAGTACGGATATGGACATAGGGTACCTTTCATCCCGGGAAAAAGCACTGTTCGCGGGAAATTCACACGGGCGAAGCCGCGAGAAAAAGCTAGTTTATTATAAATGCATTACATAAAACAATTACAATTGGTAAAGTATGTTTGTTCGTCCTTCTTTCACGTCAAAACGGAGGAAAGGATTAATATTATTACAAGCTATTATTTTAACTTGCAATGTTCTATAAGTAAATAAGTAACTTTTTATTTCAAATCTTTTCTTGCAAACTATTTTTCACCCGTGCTGATATTTGATTGAGCTGAAACTTAGCGTACATATGTACATACATATATATTATCACGCCTTTTTCCTTTGGGGTAGGCAGAGACTAGCGATTTCCACTTGCTACTATCCTTACAGATCTCTCTTGCTTCCTCTACACTCATCACTCTCTTCATACATGCTCTCCGGTTATGGGTGCTCTTAATTTTTCCCTTTTAAAGGAGGTACATTATGTAGCTTTCTATATAAAGGATGTCCATCTTTTCATCTGAAAACAGGAATCCAAAATGGTGACGGATTGGTCACAATCAGTTTTAGTGGACAATTTATTACTGTCAACCGCGTATTTTACATTTTCTCTGAATATTCATGTCACATGGTGTGACGTCACAGCGCTATGCCGCATCATGAAGGACGGCTCCGCTGATATGAATATAAGTTAGTGAATTATGGAATACTAGCACTTGGTTCAGGGTTTTAATGAACTTTCGAAAAAAAATTACCTAAACATAAGTAGTTCCGACAAATTTTCATGTAAGTAGATCTATTACCCTTCGGCCACTTTCGAAACCAGAGTTTCGAAACTAGTTTCGAATAAAGAATAATATTCCTTTAACCGAAACTAGTTTCCAAATAATAAATAAAAATCTGTTTATTACAGCGACTGTCATATGAGTTCAAAGTGAAACAGATGATTAAAAAACGAAAATCTTAATTAATACTGGCTGATAGCTTTAAGTCTAGTAATAATCAGAATCAGTACTATGAAAAATCAGTGAATCGTTAAAAGTTGAACATTTTAGGAGCGGGACTTTTGAGCAGGGTTTGTTACCGTAAGTCTGCATATAAACTTTATGAAAGTGCCCTTACTTTCCGGTACTTTATATGAGAATTTGGTACTTGTTCCAACCGGTGACAATCCCTGCTTTAGGGACGGGACTTCGCCTGCTTCACTTATCACTTGCTTATTACTTCTTGTCAATATCTATCAATTTGAGTGGTACTGACGACCACTTTACTTACTTCATGGCGAATTCAGGGCTCTCTTATGAGCTGAATAGTTACTGCATTATTATTTTTGCTGAGGGAAAACACACGTTGCATCAGTACAAAACCAGCCAGCTGTAACCAGAGCTTTTTTTTAAATTCTGTGACATTTTATCAGTAGAACCAGCATTGCGCTATAGTTTTGGCGCGTCAGAGTCCGTCCAACAATTTATAACTACGCTGACCAACCGTTTATTTTTAACCCGACACAAAAACGAGGGGTATTAAAACAACAACAACAGCCTGCCTTCTCTTTCAGCTGGTAATAACTCTTTCTCGGTCCCTTGGACCTCAGCCATCTGGTGGCTGAGGTAGGTACAATTTTTTTTAACTGCCAGTCTAATGTATGAGAAATGTCAAGAGCTGTGCGTATTAACTCGCTAGAGTTCATATAGTATTTGCTAGACTCGAGCATGCTAGCGAGCATTCTATCGAAAAGATAGTTTTATTTGAGATTTTTACCAAGCTAAATTCCACCAGAAGTCAGCACTTACGAGCAAAGTCAAACACCTGGTATATAGTACATGTCAGTGTCAATGTCGGTGTGTCAAATTCAAATTACAGTATTGTTCCATTGACATGACCATACTTGCCAGTAGCTCCAACTAGTGAACGTTAAAAGAATAACTCTCATTCAATAATCGTGATTAATACGAAATTAAAAAATTTAAAATGGTGGCAGTTATCGTGAAAAATGTTTGTAGTTTGAAATAATAAAAATGGTTAATGTACGATAACAGCAAAAAAATGGTAACAGTGAATGCTCAAGTGTATCAGCGGCTTTAGTACAGCTCATAGCTATGAATGGTATCTTGATTTCTAGCTCGGCAGTGAGAAATTAATGTTTAGTGAGCGAACTAAATTGCTTTTCTGGTTAACGTAATATACTGTTTTAATTGAACTTTATTGTCCTACTGTTTGGGGCAATAATGTATTTTAATTATATTGTAATCGTCATCTGTAGATGCTTCCAAAAATGACTTCTTTTTAAACGACTGACTAAAAAAGGAGTGTTATGTTGTCTTGTTATGTTGTAAAATTCTTTATTTCACCATAAGTCCTAAATGACTTAACAAACTTTAATGTGAGAGTTATTTTTAGATTCCTTGCATTTCTCATAGTGACATAGGCTATTGTGAGTTGTCAGTCGTGTTTTAATAATTAGCTTGTTATTAAATGTGTTAATAACAGGTAAAGGAAGAAAGAAAGGTGTGTAGAGGTAGTCATTTTCAAGTGCACCAAATATAACTAAACTATTCTTCTAAGAGCACCGATTTCGTTAGCGCTAGAAAGGTGCCCTTCGAGAAATAATTTTGGTGCGCTTGAAAATAAGTGCGCTTCGAGGAATAATTTTGGTGAGCTTGAAAGAAAATGCGCTTCGGGGAATAATTTGCACTTGAAAACAAATGCGCTTCGATGAATACTACGATGTGTCTCTATAGTAACAGGTAACTGAGCAATGTCTAAAAGATCTAACGAGAAAGTCATTAGAGTTTGCTACGTGACTTCATTTACATACTCTGTGATAACGGATGTATAATTCTGGAAGTGGAAAATTAAATTCGTTAGATTATAAACCTTGAACCTTAGTTTTGAATCCTATCCTAATTCTAGTTCTAACTAATATTATAAATGCGAAAGTGAGTTTGTTTGTTTTATTTTTTTTGTGACCTCGTCACGCTTTATCTACTGAACCAATCTTCCTGAAATTTCGCATACACATAGTTAGAAGAACCAAGAAGGACATAAGGTACCTTTCATCTCTGGAAAAAGCACTGTTCCCGTGTTAAATTCTTGCGGGCGAAGCCGCTGTCAAAAGCTGGCAATCTATATAAAAACAACATCATTCAGTCCTTTCCTGCCCACTTTATATACACAGTGTAAAATTATTTAACCTCCTAACAATAGGGGACCGGACAACTTTTTTTTTTTGATGCTTCTTTGAAATATCTCACATTAATAGAATCATCCGTAAAAGAATCACATCCATAACCAAAGTATTTTCCAAGATATAGCCAAAAACAATTCACATTTTCAAGCGATATAATACAAAAATACGCAGAAGCACATGAACACAGGCTGCTTCACCATGTGAATGTTGAGGCTATCCAGCTCCTCGACAACACGGACATAGTGCGAAGACTCAAAAGAACTAAACCGTCTGATTTAGTGTAGTGATAAAAAAAAACAATTTAATAGTGATAGTGATAAATAGTGTTAATATAGACACACGAACAAAGTGCCTTCCCCTTAATAGAGACAGTAAGAAAAGTGCCGATGGACACATTCTTATTCTATAGTAACAATATAAAACTAGGTCAGAGTAAAATTACTCATTAGCCTGACATTGGGCTAGATTGTAATATTATTAGCGTATTAAATTATTTATATAAGTACGTTAAGTAAAAGTAAAAAAAAAAAAAAAAAAAAAAAAAAAATTTTCAAGCGATTTTTGGATGATACCAAAACGCCCCTAACTAAACGTACATTCATATGACGTCACGCGTAGAAAATGGACTTTCCCTAAAAGTTTGAACTCGAATAAATTAGCTCTGGAGAAAAAACTGATGCTGAAAAGTCGCAAAATATGTTTAATTATTGTATTCTATCATAAAATTACATATTTTTAACAATTCTCATACTTAGGCCGGTCCCCTATTAAACCTGGTGAACTTTCTAAGGTAAGTTTTATTCAAAGCAAATACCTATTATTATTTTTTTATAAAATTAGATACATTGATTTTTGAAAAATCTCTTGCCACAAGCGGGAAAGGAACTTTCTTAAATCCGAAAAAAATCCACATTTTACTTTTACCATTTTTGGTCGATGATAAAAATCGCATCTCTGTAATAAACACGGTAAATTAAACTAACACTGGTGTCATATTTTTTAAACCGCATACGGTAAAAAATTACCTACTTAATAAGGGCTTTTTCTTTTAATTAAAAGAAATGATCACTATTTCAAACTTTTCAAAGGATCTTGTTAACGTTAGAACTTTAAACGGTAATAAGGTTAACTACTGGTATTAAACTACGGTGTCTTTTGGATTTACAGGCAGAAGTAAAGTGAATGAAGTGAAATAGTGTCTTCATCAAACTTAAACGTCTTTTAATAAACTTAACACGAGATACTTACTTTATTTTACTTTTTACTTAGGAGCCTGACTCCCATGCCACAGGGAAACCTTTAATGGGTGTCAGCGCAACAAAATATTGTTAACACATACTTTCAGAATAAACGTAACTCTGATAATACTATAGAGTAACATGAACCTCCACGCAAAAGTAGGATAACACAGCATATACCTACCTACTATTTTACCTACACTAAAGAGCGATTTTACCCGTGCTTCTTCGTATAAAAAAGGTACCTGTTTTACAAATAGCGACTCAATAAAAACGCAGTAAAAAGACATGGACTTTGAACCCAGGAGTTAGATAAATCGACTGTGAAACAGTATTTATGGGTAGATCAGGGGTTCACTCCAAAGTTTAGGTACAATTGGCCGTTGGACCCCACGAGGGATACAGTTCAAATCAAATAATAATAAAAAGTAAGCAAATAGTATTCAGAAACTTAGTTACAAGTTGAACCTCAGGCATTAGCAAATTTTAGGTATCAGAGGGGCGCTACAGCGGGGGGAGTACGTATCACCTTTCGCTAGCAGACCGCAACCCGCCGGTAGTCATCCCATCGCTTTGTCACAATAGACAGAGATAAAGCAGTAGAGCAACTGAGTCGTGTCCTTGAAGTTTATACCTACGGCTAGGCGGAGCGCTAGGGTTGGCGCCTACAAAACGTAAAGCAGGCGTGTAGTTTGTATAGTATGTGTGTAGGCGCATTTCGTTGGCGTTATATATTTTACGTGAGCGAAGTTGCGGGCAAACTATAGCATGTGTCCATTCTCGGTACTTAAATTATCTCCATACAACATTTTGTCTAAATCGTTTCAGTGGTTGATGTACCTACCTAAGTAGGTACTCACTCGATCAGCTATAGATATTTTTTTACAATTGCCGTTTGATAGAACCTGCCTTTATATAAGTTACATGTGGTAGGTACCTACTTATGTATGACAAACAGCACATCCCACTAAACACTTGCAGTTCCATAACAACGCTTATGCCCCTGACATAAGGAAGCGGTAAAAAGTCCAAACTGTATAGTGTTTTTCATTTTATACGCTTATTAGGCAAAATACTCATAAAAAAGTAACAAACTACTAAAAAGTGATTGTGGTATTATTTTACCTTTCAGCATCAGCAGGAAGTTTAAAAAATGACATAGTTGGTGTAAACTCCATTTATTCTTACCAGTCCTATCATGTAAACGATCTTTACAGTACTTTTTGTTGGATTTTGTTGAAAATAAATCAAATATTAGTTCAAACCTAAACATTCTAAAGTAAAACATTTATTAACCACGAAAGTAATTTCCTAAAAAGTCTATTTTAATTTATATTGTTGTAAAATCATAAAAAACATGGTAAAATTGTTTACATGATAGGACTGGTAAGAATAAATGGAGTTTAATAACAGTTGAATTAAGGCATCCGTAAACACAGCAATACATGCGTGATCGTGACGCGTCCATTATAATAATTAACTGTAAGTAATATGTAATAATACAGAGCGCTATTTAACTACGTCACGAATGAAACGTAGGTAGGTACACAACGAACAGACACAGCGGCAGCGCGAGAGGCGTCTCGATCCGCGTCCGCGACCAGACTGAGCGGCGCACATCGTGTCGTGACGCTCCTGCGTCTTAGGTACCGATGACCACTTAGCGGCCGTGTAAACGCGCTTGTCTGTGTGCGTGCGTCAAATCGGGCCATTTGTATGGAGTTGCTCTACTGCTTTATTTGTCTATTGTGGCTTTGTCCTATGCGGACTGGCACTTCAAGCTAAGTTCGGAGTCACCATCCTTTATGATTTGAATTGTAAATACCCAAAATCATGGGTCACAGTCATGGGTAGAATTGCTGAAGGAAACTCGATCTATTAGAGACAACTCCACCGTTCCCTCCAGTATTGGCATGTACCATAGGCACCGGGGTGTTTTTAGTGGGTCCAAGTTTCACATGTCGCTCGATTATCGAGAAGTAAAGCGGTATGCCAAGGCATTTTCACCTCGATAAAAAAGGAGTCCATTAGAGAACAAAATCATTATTACATTGGCACCACACTAAGCCTGAAAGTGTGTACTTATTTTTGCAACTGAAATTCTGAATAGAAACTTTTGTTTGAGAGCGAACTTTCTGTACTAAAGTACTATTACTCTATAAAAAGTTCTAACTCACGCTTGGCTAGATGGTCTGGTTGGAATAACCATTTAAACATCTGTCATGCTCGTAAAATTCTGCAGAATCTTTTATATTCTATTTCGTCATTTCAACACGAGGATTTCACGGAGCTTTGATTAAAAATTTTACTTTTATTACATCAGTCTGCTGCTGCTAGAATATCTAAAAAAAATTTATCCTTTTTAACCGACTTCCAAAAAAAGAGGAGGTTAAATGTTTCGATGTAAGTATGTTTTTTTTATGTATGTTCAGGCCTATTGGGGACTGATTTCCGAAATTATTTTTTATTCTAAAAAGTGTATACCCAAGTTGGTCCCATTTTAACCACGTCAAAATCTGTTCGGTAATTTCAGAGATACCTAACAAATCGCAAAAACCCTTTCTATTGGTGAAAGTACTCATGAATACGAGCACCTTTTTGTATAGGACCGACTCCACAGACATAATATTACCTAGACCCCGCAAGTGTATGTACTTCGCGTGTAAAAAGGAAGATGATTCAACTTCATTTAACGCTCGTTCATTCAGTCCGCGGTCGAACGTTCTCGCAGTCAGACATATTACAAAAAGTAAAAAATGCCTAATTGCGCGGTATTGAGTTGAAGAAACAATACACAAAAAGGGGGACGAGATAAAGGAAACATTTCTTTTTATCGGTAAGTAATTTTGTTTTAAAATGGTGTTGTTTTTAACTAAAAAAACAATTATTTTGTGTTCCCGGCACGGAAAGAAACTTTTACAAAGAAAACTATGTATGCGAGTGTGTATTGTTGATTTAAAATACATTGCCGCTTTTAAAAGGAGTGTTGTAGGGCTTATCTTTAAAACACGCAATGAATGTTAAAACGAACTATACGTTCACACGTCGTTTAGCTTAGTGGTACGATCACTAATCTCATTTTTCTGTCAAAAAAGGCAAACAGTGCTGTACCGCACAGAAAAGCTAATCGATTCTAAAAGCCTAATCGATTTGGAAACAGAGGAATGATAATGACAGAGGAATGATATTCTGTGTGAAAAAAATAACCTTTCCTTTCTTTTTTAAATTTAATTACATTGACATTTAATTGTTAAACATGTACGTGTATTGTGATCTTCAAGTGACTGAAAGTATTTATTTTTCTAAAATGTTCAAACTGTTGACGGCGTCGTGGGCCGGGTCTTGACTCTTAAGGTTCCCTCTATTATGGTTGAGCTTTGCGATGGCTGACCCACGCGTCAACTCGTAAACGGGTGTTGCCAGGGGATCCTGCTTCGATCCTTATTTTTATTTTTTATTTTATTTTATTTTATTCGGAAAACAAACAGTCTTATGAGTCTAATTTTACAACAAGTGAGAAACAGTTGACCATTTAAATGTTCTCGCATAACTTAACTAATTTGTTCTTAACCAATTCATTGTGGTTACTTGATCACAAACATAACATGTTTTATTATATACTAGCTTTTGCCCGCGGCTTCGCCCGCGTGAATTTCCCACGGGAACAGTGCTTTTTCCCGGGATAAAAAGTAGCCTATGTGCTATTCCAGGTCATTATCTACCTCTGTACCAAATTTCATCGAAATCCGTCCAGTAGATTTTGCGTGATTGAGTAACAAACATCCTCACAAACTCACAAATTCACAAACTCACAAACTCACAAACTCACATCCAAACTTTCGCATTTATAATATTAGTATGGATTAGAATTTTTTTTTTATATTTTATTTTATTTTTGACTGTACACAATCTAGTATATGTATAAAGTTAATGAATAGCCCCTCTGGCATGCTAGGCGACCAAGACTGTTTCATGAGTTTCTTTCGGCATTTCTTCTCAGCAGTGGTCGTTCCGAAATGCTAGTAGTTTGTAGCTTTGAGACATAATATATTATGATTAAATAATTAGTTATCGACGTGAAAAAGAGCCTTCTTTGAAGGCCAAGTTTCAATAAAAAAATTTGACTTTGACATGTATTTTTTTTTAGGGTTCTGTACCTCAAAAGGTAAAAACGGAACCCTCGCGAAAATTAAAATAGAGTATATTTAAATAAAAAAATCGAATATCTCAAAAACGGCTGGACCTATTTAGATGCACAACAAACTTAAACATTCTATTAATAATTTCTATGTATATTCCAAGTTTCATCAAAATCGGATCAACGGTTCGAGTGTTATCGTAGAACAAACATGCATACATACAAACAATGTAATTTTTATCCAACTTGATTAAAATCATTAACCTTTCTTTTAGCTTCGCAGTAGTAGAGAAAAAGACAAGTTATTAATGATTTATCATTTCTCTGCCGTTTTTTCATTCCTCTGTCGATGAACTCGAATAATCGATTATAATATCGGTATTGTAAAATTGCTTACAGTATCAATTTGGAAAGTAAAGGGCGGCGGCGGCGACACCTTTGAATCGTTTGCATGGATGGCGAGCGTTCCCATCACTAAATCGCTTATGTGACGTCACAGTAGGTAAAAAAATATTGACACGCTCGTTTTCTATGCAGGCGATGAGACTTGCGGGGTCTAGGTAATATTATGTCTGTGACCGACTCTCATATCTCAAAAAATCTGCTGTTTCATACTATTTTACAATACCTACTCGCCTAAAAGGTATGGAACAGCTGTTTTTTTAAAATATAAGAGTCGGTCCCAAACGTTGTTTATATTTATGATAAGTTTCTGAATTTACAGTAGGTATATCTGAGTTTAGTATCCTACATTGTAAAACTGAGCTCTGGGTTTAGTTTTCTTGAGAGTTGGTTGATAAAAAGATCTCATATCTGTATTCGCAGGTTCAAGTATTTTACACGTTTACCAAATTTCATCCAAGTTAAATCCGTGTAACTAGGTAACTACTATGTAATTATTGCGAATATTTAGAGGGTTATTCCCAAACTACTCCAAAAAATGTTCCCAAACTACTCTGTGAAAAAAATAATATTTTAAATTAAGTTCCATTCTACTCCACAGTAATATTGAAATGTTCTCAAAGTACTCCACGCGATTTTAATATCAAAAAGCATTAATTAGAATAAAAAGTGTAGGTGACGTATAGTACAGTCAGGCTCAAAAGCTTTGCAACAATATTTTGATGTTTAAAGACAATTTTAAATAAAAGACTTTACAATTAAATAATCAACATCTATATATTATAATTCAACAATTAAACATATTCAAAAATCTACAATCAAAAACATACCAAAGAGATTCATTGATTGATTATTATGTAAGAATTCAGCTTGAGAGAAACTCAAGAAGTACTTAACTGATAAAATTATATATTTTTTTAAACTTAAAATATTTAAATAAAAAGAAACATCCAATTTTCGTCTTAGCGGTTAGGTTGCGATTCACATTCGTCTATTATAACAAGCTAACATGCACCCATTTTCAACTTAAACTTGCTTTCAACTTTTTTTTCTTTAATTTAGAACCTAATTTAGAAATTTAATCAGAACGAGATTATTTGAACGCTTTTGTAACTGGTTGTATTTATTGAAATATTTTATAATTATTTAGATGGAGTAGTTTGAGAATTGATATCAAATAATCCGCGGAGTAGATTGAGAATAAATCAAAATACCTATGGAGTACAATGGAAACAAAATAATACGTATTTTTAAATAATAATAATTTCGTGGAGTTTCTTGGGAACACATGTATGAGATTCTTATCTTTTTAGAACAAAAGAATGGAGTACTTTGGGAACAACCCTGCGTGAGTAACATACAAGTCTATTCTAAACTCACATCTAAATAGGGTTGTTCCCAATTTAGATGTGAGTTAGTGTGAATTATTTTGTTCTAAAAAGATAAGAATCTCATACATGTGTTCCCAAGTATACTCCGCGGATTATTTGATATCAATTCTCAAACTACTCCATCTAAATAATCCTAACTAATATTATAAAAGCGAAAGTGAGTTTGTTTGTTTGTTTGTTTGTTGGTTTGTTTGTTTGTTTGTTTGTTTGTTACCTCTTCACGCTTCATGTACTGAACCAATCTTCCTGAAATTTCGCATACACATAGCTGGAAGTACGGAGAAGGACATAGGGTACCTTTCATACCGGGAAAAAGCACTGTTCCCGTGGGAAGGAAATTCACGCGGGCGAAGCCGCGGGCGAAAGCTAGTTATAAAATATTTCAATAAATACAGCCAGTCACAAAAGCGTTCAAATAATCTCGTTCTGATTAAATTTCTAAATTAGGTTCTAAATTAAAGAAAAAAAAGTTGAAAGCAAGTTTAAGTTGAAAATGGGTGCATGTTAGCTTGTTATAATAGACGAATGTGAATCGCAACCTAACCGCTAAGACGAAAATTGGATGTTTCTTTTTATTTAAATATTTTAAGTTTAAAAAAATATATAATTTTATCAGTTAAGTACTTCTTGAGTTTCTCTCAAGCTGAATTCTTACATAATAATCAATCAATGAATCTCTTTGGTATGTTTTTGATTGTAGATTTTTGAATATGTTTAATTGTTGAATTATAATATATAGATGTTGATTATTTAATAGTAAAGTCTTTTATTTAAAATTGTCTTTAAACATCAAAATATTGTTGCAAAGCTTTTGAGCCTGACTGTACTATACGTCAGCTACACTTTTTATTCTAATTAATGCTTTTTGATATTAAAATCGCGTGGAGTACTTTGAGAACATTTTAATATTACCGTGGAGTAGAATGGAACTTAATTTAAAATATTATTTTTTTCATGGAGTAGTTTAGGAACATTTTTTGGAGTAGTTTGGGAATAACCCCTCACGCAAAATCTACAGAACGGATTTTGATAAAATTTGGTACACGGGTAGAAAAAGGGTTGTTCCCAAAGTACTCCATTCCTTTGTTCTAAAAAGATAAGAATCTCATACATGAGTTCCTAAGTTACTCCACGAAATTATTATTATTAAAAAATACTTATTATTTTGTTCCCAATCTACTCCATAGAAATTTTGATTTATTCTCAATGTACTCCGCAGATTATTTGATATCAATTATCAAACTACTCCATTTACATAATTATAAAATATTTCACTATGTACAGTCAGTCACAAAATCGTTCAAACAATATAGTTCTGTTCTGATTAAAGTTCTGAATAAGTTCAAAATTAAAAAGAAAAAAGTTGAAAGCAAGTTTGAATTGAAAATGTGTGCAAGTTAGCTTGTTATAATGTAATGGATGTACGAAGGAATGTGAGTCGCAACCTAGCTGCTAAGATGGAAATTTAATGTTTCTTTTTAGGTAAATATTTTAAGTTTTTCCAAAAATGTAATTTTATCAGTTACTTCTTGAGTTTCTTTCAAGCCGAATTCCTACATATATATATATATATATATATAATAATCATGAATCTCTTTGGTGGAAAATATGAAAAAAAAGCATATTTATAAAAATGTTTTTGATTGTTTATTTTTGAATATAAATGTTGATATATAAACTGGTTGACAAGAAAAAGCGCACCATATAGGTTCAGCCATTATTACGACTCTGCTTTCATAAAACTCTATCTGTTGAGACTTTTTTATACTGTTTTTTTTTTCTTAATTTAGCTGTCAGAAAATCGCTCATTGTAAAGTCTTTTATTTAAAATTTTCTTTATACATAAAAATATTGTTGAAAAGCTTTTGAGCCTGACTGTACTATACGTCAGCTACACTTTTTATTCTAATTAATGCGTTTTGATATAAAAATCGCGTGGAGTATTTTGAGAACATTTTAATATTACCGCGGAGTAGAATGAAACTTAATTTAAAATATTATTTTTTTCATGGAGTAGTTTGGGAACATTTTATGGAGTACTTTGGGAATAGAATAACCCTAGAAAAATACCCGAAATAGCCCATATGATACATATTATCCCTAAATTCCCGCGGGTGCGAAGCCCCAAGGCGCTCGTGTAATATAGGTAAGTCGCGCTAAGTAAGATGATACATCCATATTTGTTGCCACAACAGGTAAATTTGTTGAGCTAAGTAAAATGATACATCCAGTATATTTGTTGCCACAACAGGTAAATTTGTTACTTACGGTCGTGATTTAGACGAGACACCCGCGGATGTTGATTACATGGCCTATCTGCATGGAGATGGCCATTTGAGGTCTTACCTTGATTTTATTTTTAAAAATCTAATCTAGTTTTTTTTAATGCTTGAATTTTTTTTTTTACTTGACAGATGTATATTTACCGACATAAGAATCACGGTTCAAAAGCTAATTTCAAAATATTGGAGTAGTAGAGACCTATTCAAATATAGCTGGAAATGATTATGAAAATAAAAATATAAAAAATAAAAGGTCTACATACTGTAAAATTACACTAAAAATTCACCGCCACGGTACTCCAGGCAGATGTAAAACATCTCAGCATCGTGGCAGGACAACGTCGTAACATTTTCCATCACGGCATGCGAGTCAATTTTACTGCCAAGCCGTGTCGATAGATTTTTATATCAATGATGTAATAAATCTTTCGGAACAACAAGAAAAATTGCCAAAAGAAACTCATTATACAGTATTAGTCCCTATAATGCCTTAGGGGCTTTTCCGTAATATTTTATCATATCATTTTTCTGTTACGTCTTTTTCTTATAGGTACTCGTATAAGCGTTTGCAATCCATTTTATGTCTCCTTCTTTGTACATTAACTATTAATATCTACTCTAAATTTCACAAGAACTGATTCAAAATCAGAAAATACGAACCGCATTATTCCAGATGAATCCAGTATTCGCTCGACCTAGCTCGCTGATTCGACCAAACGTGAAATCCTTTAAGAGTTTGCTTAGGAAAAGATTCGTTTTATGCAGTTTTAGTGGTTCGCCGTCTAGTATAGACAGCTTTACGCCCTTTGCCATAAAAATATGATTTCTATGACTCATCAGAGACATCCTATGATAAAATTAGTATTTTAATAAAGAGATTTGACTAAAAATAGGTGTAGGTGCTGTAGCGTAACCTCATACGGCTATGTTGCGCGCCCCGCCTCTGCACGCAATGTACATCACGACCAACTAACTGATGTTCCACCGCATACATTGACTAACCTTCACACACACTTAATAGATAGGCATTCAGCAGCGGTCCGCACACCTCGACGTATCCGAGCATACTGCCGGTGCAACGGCCCATTTTATAAGGAAGTAGTGGGTAGGCTGACATAATGTCACTTTGATATGAACACTACAGGTGTCTATTGGCTACTTATATTCCAGTGGTTTTAGATGAGGGTCAAAAACAGCAAGGCGTTGACGCCACGCTATGCATAATTACCAAATTTAATGTATCGGCATTGTCGCGTGTAATATTACCTTGTAGCACAGCATCGCATCGCGGCGCGCAGCGTTCTGTCGCTCACCTAGATTACGACTGAAAGTACGGTCTTTGGATAATGACGCCAGTCGCTGCGACGGGCTACACATCTTGTCGGATACAAAATTATATGAAAACCATTGAGAATGGTCTCTTGTAACGTCGATATCAGCGTAACGTTGAGGGGAAAGAGCGGCGAGTGGGGAGCGACTTTGCGGCGTCTCGGATTCTCGACGTCGCGCGTCGTGGCTTTAGCTACGGTGGCGTGGCGTTTGTTTTTATTTTTATTTTATTCAAACCTTCCTCAATCTTCAATTAATCACGAATATTTATCGCCAAATCTAGCTTTCCTCCAATCAGACATTAAGCTATTCTTATTTTATTCATGTTTATTAATGGAACATAGATCTAGCTATTTATTTTTATGTACAGAAGATGGTAAATGTCACCGAAAAGCCGTTCCACAAGCTAAACTAGAAATAAATACATCAGTCTAAATCTAAAAAGGTTCTCTAGATCAACCCTGTTCTGAGAATCATAAAAATGTAAAAGAACACTGGTTATTTTTAAAGCTTAGGCGGGATTTATAAAAGCTTTTACGAAGTCTTCAATCCAATAATTTGAGACAGTAACAGAATCTAAAACATTTAACAACATCAATATATACCGTCTTGAGCGCCTTTCTTATTGAAGTTATCAGAAAACCAATTTAAAGTTGGTTATGTTGTAAAGAGTTTCGGAATCAAAATAACGAGAGGATAGAACTGGGTCTAGATTGAAGCAGAGGTGGAGTGGTTAAGACGTTTGCCTGTGATCGAAAGGTCCCAGGTTAGATCCTCTTGTGATTCATGAGTTTGTATAACAATCTGACAAATTTATGGTAGTTTTCGTAGACCCACTCACTAGCTTTTGGTAAAGAAAATTTCGTGAGGAAACTTGCATTCAAGTTGATATATTAACTAGTATGTGAAATGGGAAAGGTTTAACAAAACCACTCCATTAATATTGCCAAGAGAGTCGTTGCGTGTTTTCATCACATGGATATACATTGGCAGAATATAGCTCTTAAATTAAAATAAAAAGATAGCATCTTACTCTGAAATTATCCTGTGCTATTTACAAATATACGTCATCAAAAGAAAAAGAGCTTTACGCTGTATGTTTGAGAGCCTTAAGTAGCATCCATCATTTCAATATTTCATAACGTGAATAGTGTCATTAGTTTTCGCTTGTACGAGTACCTATTTGATATTATTGAGATTACGAATAAATAATCAAGATCTCTCTCAATTATTTAATTAGAAATTTACTATTCAAACAAAAATCTTATCATGATAAGTTAGGTAGGTAGAAAAAAATAGAAAACTTATAATTAATGGAAAGTAGGTAGATCTACATCTGTATTTTCGATAATTTCATAACATAATATCCGAAAATCCGATTAAAAAGCGCGGATAAAATGTATTTCATCGGTATATTGCTCGAACTTCGGTTTTGTCGAAGTTTCTCATTGCGTGTAGGGTGGCCAGACAATGGTCTTGGTAAATAGACATAAACATATTTTTTAAATTTTTGCATCGAATTATTAAGTAAAATTAAATATAACGCCGATGCTATACACGGATTGACCTGTACTATATCATCATCATTATCATTGCAGCCATTGTTTTGTCCATCTTCGGACATATGTGCACGTATGTGCACCGACCGTTGGCCTCTACGAGTGTTAGAGTGGAGACCTAGAGAGACCACGAGGAGAAGGGGTCATCCAGAAGAGAGATAGGTGAAAGATATCAGGAAGCATGTCGGTCATAACTGGATGAGGAAGGCTAGAGACAGGAAGTTATGGAAGAGTAAGGAGGAGGCCTATGTCCTGTGTTATATATATATAGAGATCTAAATAAAAAAATTACTAGATAAACTTACAAACTAATGTAGTGTACTACATTAGTTTGTAAGTTTATCTAGTAATTTTTTTTCGGAAAGAAAAATATGAGGAAAAATGAAACTTATGAAAAAACCAGAAGATGTTTAGGCACTACTACTTATTCTTTGGCTTTGCAGAGATTTTTTACTCACATAATATACTTACTGTGTTTTTAACGTCTACTTCTTTCTTTTTGTGTTATAATAAAATATCACAATAAATTGTCATGTTATCATTAACTTGGCATCAAGTAACCGGGTTATCTAAACTGCAGAATGGTCACCCTAAATTTGTTGAAAGTTTCTCAAAACAAATATACCGAATAGCCGCGTCTTGGAAACATGTAATCTTATAATTGAAATATTTAACTTTATTTTTCTTCTCTAGTTGAGTTGTTCTGATTTTTCATCCCTGTTCCAATCTTATTGCTTTCTTGATTGCTTCCAGCAAAGAAACACTAACATCTAGTTAGTAAGTAACTTAAAATTTCCAACGGGCTAAAGTCTCTCTCTCTTTAGTCGTATTTCCTCATGACTGAGGGTCGTGGTCATTAAATGCAATGAAACACACACAACGACTCTCTTGGCAATTTCAATGGAGTGGTTTGCCATTGCCTTCTCCATTTTACACACTAGCTGATAATCATCAACCAGAGTGCAGGTATCCTCACGATGTTTTCCTTCACCGGAAGCAAGTGGTGGTCGATGAAAACTCACATAAGTCAGATTGGTATACAAACTCATGTAGCCCGGGCGCGTAAATACAAAGGCGGATGCAACACAGACACCCATAGTCTGTGCTGCATTATCTTGCGTATGCCTTAAGCAGTTATAGTCTGTCCAAACCCAGCTGCAACACAGCGGTCTGTAGTGCAGCCGCATTTGTTTCTATAATTCAGTGAAAAAGGCGGATTCAACACAGACACATATAGTCTGTGCTGCATCATCTTGCAAATTACTTAACGCAGTTAAAGTCTTTCCAAACCCAGCAGCAACGCAGCGGTTTGTAGAGTAGCTGCATTTGTTTCTATATGGCAAGGGCGAATTGAACACTGACCAATGTTTCAAATAATATCTATCTGAGTTTCTGTATTGCAATGTAGACTCGTGCAGGCTGTAAAGTTAAAACTAGTTGTTCTGTAAGAACAGTAGACCTCGCGAGCCCTTCCATGAAATAACCGATATTTTACCGTGTCCCTGACTTAGAAGAGTTTTGAAACCAACCTACCAATGCTGGAAAGAAAGTAAAAAGTCTCATATTTTACCCATAAGCCCAAACATGTTCTTGTGACTGAAATCTATCTGCCTCTTTTGCTTCGAATAATATAAATAATAATATTAATAAATATATACGGACAAATCACACAGATTGAGTTAGCCCCAACGTAGGTTCAAGACTTTACGGGATGCTAATTTAACAATACTATATTTTATAACAAATACATATACAGATAAATATGCCAAACCCACGTCAATAAGCGAATTTGCGAGTATTTAAAGTTTTGCTGCGCCATCTATTGATTTTTTTGTGAACTATCGTATGAGAATTTACAATATATGATTTTTTTGCGGTTTTATTGAATTTCACTATGTTGTTCAGACAAAAAAGTTGCGTCTTATTAAGAATAACAAAAAAACGTCTAATGACATTTTTGTTTTTTTTTAAATAGCTGAGATATGAGTTTTTTTTTATATATTTCCGCCATTTTTTATAATTTCGAAAAACTGGCTCGACTAAAAAATTCTATAAAATTACCGAACCTGCTCACAAAATTTCATGAGAATCGGTTCAGAACTGCGACCTGTAGGCGATAACATCCGGACAGACAAAAGAATTTTCGGCTAGTGGAAACTGAGACGCTTCGCTCGCTGCGCTCGCTCGGTCAATTAATGACAACATTTTGACTTGTTTTCAAAAGAGCATAATTTTTAAATTAACACAAAGTTTCAAAGCAGGCCCGACACATAAAGTTTCTTGAACTCTGTTCATTCTTATATTTCTTGGTGAATGTTGACAACCAACGTTGCACCCTGTGATGCTGACCTTTCACTATCCAATTCATTGAAGAGAAATTTGGAGGCAGTAGTAATAATCTTGGATTAGTAGTAACCAGTGGACGTCTTTTGGCTGAGAGAGAGAGAGTAACCTTAACTTTAAGTAATTTTCTGAAGTCAACTAACTTATCTATTTTATTAGTATATGACTATTTAAACGTGCTATTTTTAAGCCAATTTAAATAAAAAACAATTTACTTTGACTTTTAAAATTTTCGCAGCGAGTGCTGGCAATTTACATTAAACTTTGGCGGTAAAATATTTCTTGTGCCTGTTAAAATTAAATCCTAATCCTAACTAATATTATACTAGTGGTTCTGTGAGAACAGTAGACCTCGCGAGCCCTTCCACGAAATAACCGATATTTTACCGTGTCCCTGGCTAAAAAGAGTTTTGAAACCAACCTACCAATGTTTCTTTGGTTGGTCAAAAAAAATACTGAAACCTGCCTTTTTTGCCTCAAATAATATAAATAATAATATAATTATAAATATAGATGGACAAATCACACAGATTGAGTTAGCCCCAACGTAAGTTCAAGACTTTACGGGATGCTAATTTAACAATACTATATTTTATAACAAATACATATAGATAAATATCCAAAACCCACGTCAATCTGAAAAAGATTATTTTCCATCTTGACCCGACCGGGGATCGAACCCATTAGGCCACGGAGGTCGTCAGTCGTCAGAAATGCATGGTACCTATTGGTTATATGTATTGTATGTATATGTTATTTGCGCAACAAAATTAAAGTTCAAAAAAGAAAGTTCAATTTGAAATCGAATCTCTCTGATTAGTAGGTATGTAGGTAATATATATATTACTTTTTTTTATAATAGGATTCTAATCATACAATAAAGTTTTTTGATATCAGATTTATTTCAAGTGTTCAAGATAATTCTACCATGCAAAGCAATCCACAATACAATACCATTAACCAAATAAATACACACAATTCAAAGCCAAGCAAGACAAAAAAAAGCCATATGATTTTTAAGAACCATTTACATAATTTTATTTAATAAATAAATCAAGTCACTCTTGTAAACGTATTAGCGATTTTGCGAGTATTAAAAGCTTTGCTGCGCCATCTATTGATTTTTTGTGAACTATCGTATGAGAATTTATAACATATGGATTTATAGCGGTTTTATTGAATTTTACTATGTTGTTCAAACAAAAAAAATGCGTCTTAATAAAAATAACAAAAATGTCTAATGACATTTTTGAATTATTTTTTAAATAGCTGAGATATGAGGTTTTTTTTATATATTTCGGCCATTTTTTAAAATTTCGAAAAACTGGCTCGACTAAAAAATTCTATAAAATTACCGAACCTGCTTACAAAATTTCATGAGAATCGGTTCAGAAATGCGACCTGTAGGCGATAACATTCGGACAGACAAAAGAATTTTCGGCTAGTGGAAACTGAGACGCTTCGCTCGCTGCGCTCGCTCGGTCGATAAAAGCGAAAGTGAGTTTGTTTGTTTGTTTATTACCTCTTCAGGCTTCATGTACTGAACCAATCTTCCTGAAATTTTGCATACACATAGTTAGAAGTACGGAGAAGGACATAGGGTACCTTTTATCCCGGGAAAAAGCAATGTTCCCGTGGGAAATTCACGCGGGCGAAGCCGCGGGCGAAAGCTAGTATTGTATACTCCACAAGGGGCTAATAAGCCCTGTGTGGAGTATACATTATTTAATTTTAGTTAAAAAAAAATTAAAGAAATCAAATTATGTCGTTATCAATCATTTTTTCACTCCTTTATGTAAAAACTAGCTGTCGCCCGCGGCTTCGCCCGCGTGAGTTTAGCTTAGATGAAAAATCTTTTTGTGTTCCAAACTGTAGTTCAGCAGAAAATGCTCATCAAGTTGAACGATTTTCACTAAGGCGCCATTTCCATATATCTTATAGCATAGCTGAACTCTTGGAGTTCTTCATCAGATGTTCCAGATCGTCAATTTTTATACGTCAGCAGAAAATGCTCATCAGGTTGAACGACTTTTGCTAAGGAGCCATTTCCATATATGTTATAGTGTAGCTGGTCTCTTGGAGTTCTTCATCAGATGTTTCTGATCTCCAATTTTTATACGACAACAGAAAATGCTCGTCAGATTGATAAACTTTTGCAAATGTACCATTTCCATATTTCTTATAGTTTAGCTGTTCTGTTATGGTTCTTCATCAGGTGTTCCAGTTTTCAAAATCAATTATAGCCTATATGTTGCCCAGACTTAATAGCTGTACAACAAAAAAGGTTTCATTCAAATCCGTCCAGTAGTTTTTGCGTGAAACGCGTACATACATACAGACAGACAGACAGACAGACAGACAAGAAATTCCAAAAAATGTTTTTTGCTTTCTATTATTCTTTTTAAGTGTCCCTCTATCCATTTCAGTCAAAAATACAAAATGTACAGACAAAATATTTTTACTGTTTTATTATATGTATAGATTTTAACCCGCATGCATTGACTTGTCGCTAGACTAAACTAAACTGATATTACAAAATGAATATGTATCTGCAAAGTCGCCGCATTTGTATGACGTTTCCGTTCCGAACGCGATCATAGTACAGACACTAGCTTGTAGGTAATGAGCTGTTCTGTATTACAGCCGTTTTTGTTAAAACAATGTCTTTCAAAACCGATCACAGTGCAGACAGTTTCCAAATGTCTGTGGTATAGCCGTGTTTGTACTAATTTATATGTACGAACCCGGCTGCGTTACAGACAAGCCACTGTCTGTGTTGCATCCGCCTTTGTATATACGCAGCAGGATTCGAACCTGGGATTTTGGGTTATTAAAGTAGTTTATGCTTATAGTCTGTTCTATCAAAATCCTTGCTTTCAGCGTACATTAAAGCTATCCAATGTGGTATAATACTTGATTTTATGATAATCATTGAATAACAATGAATAATTTGGGAAAACTATAACAATACAAAATTAACAAAATTTTGTACCTACACACCAGTTGTATTCGGTTCTATCTAGTTTTAGCAGGATTCACTGCATGATGTAATTTAATTCAAACTCTACGGGGACAGTTGTAAATAGGGTTTAGCTGTAAATTTATCACAATTTATTGCAATTATTATTAGTTTACAGTTTTCAGACATTTTTGTAACGGTTTACAACGAAATATTCTGTAAGGAAATGAACTTATATTCTTCAAACTGTAATTTGCAAAGTCGCTGGAAAGAGAAAGGTCGGAAGACGAAAAAGTCTTGGTTGCGTAACATCCGAGAGTGGACCGGGATAGCGAATGCTGCTGAACTGTTCCGCAGAGCTAAGGACAAGAAGGACTTGAGCATGTTAATCGCTAACCTTCACTAGTTGGAGAGGCACCTTCAGAAGAAGATGAAACTGTAATTTATCTATTGCTATTGTGTATATACTGTGGTTACTACTTTGTAGGTCAGCAATGGGAGTTTGTGTCTGCTCAAGACAAACTTGCTTTCAACTGTTCTCCTGGGTGATACAACCTGGGTGAAAAAAGTAGACTTTTGTCTTCATTCACCTTGGACTCATTTCACCTAGGTAATATTACCCAGATGAATTTTCCTTTTTTTAGGACATTTATTGAATTAGATGATTTTAGACTCCCTTGGATTCTAATATCCAATTATCGGTGAAATACATTATAAATATTATAACATCACGTAGGTCAGTTTTAAATATTTAGAAAACGGGAAATGGATCAAATTCCGATTCGACAATGTGGCCAATTTTGATCCCATTGTCAGGTCTCAAGGGCTTTCATCATCATCTGCCTGTCCTTTTCCCATCATCTGGGGTTGGCGCAAAATGTCTTTTGTCTCCAAATTTTCTCCAAGTCTTTATCCATCTAAAAATCAGGGTCATGCCCTGGACGTGATTAGAATCCTTTTTAGATTCTCCTTCTCCTCCTTAGTCGTATTCCTCATGACTGAGGGTCGTGGTCATTATATGGAATGAAACACACACAACAAGTATCTTGGCAATATTAATGGAGTGGTCTGCCATTGCCTTCTCCATTTCACACACTAGCTGAAAATCATCAACCAGAGTGCAGGTTTCCTCACGATGTTTTCCTTCACTGGAAGCAAGTGGTGGTCGATGAAAACTAACATAGGTGAACATGAGTCAGATTGGTATACAAACTCATGTACCACGGGCAGGATTCGAACCTGGGACCTTTGCAGCCACAGACGAGCGCCCTATCATACGGCCACCACCGCTTCGCTTTAGATTCTAGAATATTCTATTTTTCTAGATTCTAGAATTCTCGTACCTCAAAATAGTTTTGCCCATTTGAATGAGCAAAATTCTTCTACTTTATCTATTTTAATGGATAAATAAGATAAACGTAGAAGGATAAATTTAGAAAGGCGCAGTCACATTAATTAATAAAGCGTATGTACCCTCGTTCAGTTCGTGGTAAATACAAGTGAAATCCAAATAAACAAGGTCCTCAAAGCGGTTTGTATTCGGAACGCAGCGGTTCTATCTAATTATAACTAGTTTGAGCCGGTTAAATCCGCCGGACGGCGGCTGATGTAGTTACAGAATTAGGTGACCTGTTTATCTTCATGGGTACAAATATATTTATAAAGGTAAACCCAGTAAAAGACAAAGTATTTTAAATTGCCATAAACGTATAGTTTCATCTTTCTGTATGACAATTCAGTAGTCTTTTAGGCACGTTGCCGCGGGGCTACGCTCTTGAGGAGCTTTATAGCTTGTATTGTTTTTCTTAGTTTATTTAAGTTAGCCTTATTAACAACTAATAAATAATTTAATTAAAAATTAAAGAATTGAAAACCGAGTCTATAAAATATATAAGGAAAACTTTTGTCCACGCGCGTAATCGAATCTAACTAAACGAAGGTACTATAAATAGTTCTAGAACATTTCACAGAGGCATAACTTTGATTTCTGTGGGCGGAACCCAAGATAACTAAAATAGACTATAAAAGTTAAATTTAAAACAAAATACTAAGAAAACACATACAACACATTTGTTTACGTAAAATTGACCTATTTCAAACATGTCAATCATGTTATTAGTGGCATACCTTGATCCCTTTAAATGTTCCAACTCAACCTCCTTAGTACCTTCATCTACGAATATACTCAGAAGACATTTTGTCGATATTCAGACAGATTTGATCAAGGACTGACCCTATATCAAAGTGTAGAAACACAAGACACAAAGGTTAATTCGTATTATCAATAGTTAAGAAGCCGTAGTGGGCGGTAAAGTATTTTCGATCGATAAATGAATGAAAGGATGAATGAATATTTATTTAAAAAAACAACATTCAAATACAAAAATACACATGCTGGATGTTATATTTTTAACTCTTTATATAGATATGTCAAAGATATGAGATATAATAAGATATGTCAAATTTTAATGATAATTAATTCGAAATACTTCATCATTCATCATTCATCTTGTGGCGTTTTATAAATAATAGGTACTAACTTTTGCCTGTACTTAAGTATCTGTACTAACTCTTACTGACTATTTACAACTCATTTGTATTATAATCATTCGGAAAAACTCAAAATTTTGAATTACATATTTAATAATACTTTACCTAGCCAATTGACCAATGTATCGTATTGATTGAGATGTTGTTAATATTTCACGTACTTTGGAACATTCTGGGTAGTTCTGTTGGTAGTCTTTGAATTGTAACTTTGACATTATCTTTTTATTATGATGAAGGAAAGACCGAGGAAGATAATTTTCATAGCGATAAAATCAATGCTCAAGACAGTTTAAGCGAACTCTAAAATTCAATGCATGTACCAAACTTGTATGTAGTAGGACAAGTTTAAGCACTAAACTTTGGTGCAAATGACGCTTTGTAAGTACCTCTGTAGAATGCAGAAAATCTTAAAGTGAATTTCATAATTCGCTGACGTATAATTTTGATTTTTTTTTTGCTAAAACAGACCGTGGATCCAAATATTCAATATAAATTTCAGCTTTATTTACTTATAGACGGGGCATTTAAATTTTTTTTACCGACAAATTCCTACAACCATGATTCTTATACTTAACATTATTTTGATGTTTTTAGACATCCTTATATAAAAAAAAAAGAATTTTGATGATCCGATATGAAATGGGAGGGGTAAATAAACTATACTGAATTGCTCGTAAACAAAAAAGTTTACAATAGAGATTATTGTTCACAATTAATTAATAAGACTTCATTTACCTGTAAATAAAAGTTGGCCGGTTTATAATAAGGCTTTCTAGTCATAAAATGTATTTTTAACGTTATAAATGTCAATATGGTTTTTATTTAATTACAGGAAATCGGGTTCATAAACATGAGTCGTTTTTTAAAATTAAGATTGAATAATTCACATTACGTACGAATATACAATTTTCTGGACTGTAGAATTAAAAAAAAAAATTAAAAGTTAATAAAAAAAAACTGTTGTAGTCACCCTTATAAAAATTGAGGATATGGTTTATTACAATAGTATACGAATAATATATAAAAGTCACCATTGCTGGATATTTTGTTTTTGTACAGGATGTTTTTAAAGCATAAAAATTACAACTCATTAAAAAAACCATTTCGGATTGTTATTTATTGGTGATTTTTTAAATCAAGCTTTTATTATTCGTAAGGAAACATGTAACAAAAAATCACCCTGGTAGGATTTTTTGTTTGAGAGTTATAACAATATGAGTCTTATAATAGCGTTTAAAAAAAAACGGCGGTGGTAATTTTTTTTTGCACTTAAATTTGCAGTTGTAATATCATAATCTATGTAGTTTATAAAAATCACCATCGTAGGATTTAATGTGACCACCTTCATACAACTGAAAATTCACAGCCCCGACTATTAATACTTTAAGCGTTTTTAAAAACAAAAGTTTGACAGACAGATGGACAAATCAAATAAAGCGTATTACACAATAAGTGATTATTTGAATGATAAAAAGCTTGGTCTCTCCCTACAACTTCGCCACTCCACTTGATTACATTCTTTTGTTATTGTGAAAAAATAACCTTTTCTTTTTTTTTATTACATTGACATTTAATTGTTAAACATGTACCTGTATTGTGATCTTCAAGTGACTGAAAGTATTTATTTTTTATATGGTCTTGGGGATCGAGTAAGTCATGTTCACTAAAATGTTCAAACTGGTGACGGCGTCGTGGGCCGGGTCGTGAGGTTCCCTCTATTATGGTTGAGCTTTGCGATGGCTGACCCTCCCGTCAACTCGTGAACGGGTGTTGCCAGGGGAAACTGGTCTGCTCGATTCTGATTCGAATTTTATTTTTTGTTCTTAACCATTTCATTGTGGTTTGGTTACTCGATAACAAACATAATATGTTTTATTATATTATATTATTCTTTTTTTGACTGTACACAATCTAGTGTATGAATAAAGTTAATAAATAGGCATGTTAGGCGTCCAAGACAAAGTCTTGAAAGAAACTCATGGAACATCATGAGTTTCTTTCGGCATTTCTTCTCAGCAGTGGTCGTTCCGAAATGCTAGTAGTTTGTTGCTTTGAGACATAATATATTATGATTAAATAATTAGTTTTCGACGTGAAAAGAACCTTCTTCGAAGGCCAAGTTTCAATAAAAAAATTGGCTTGACTTGACAACAAAGTGATCTTATAAGGGTTCCGTTTTTGCCATCTCAGGTACGGAACTATAAAAATCATCAAAATAAAGGGAACCTCTAAAAGAGACTCGTATAGCGACAGATGCTATAATAAAAATGAAATGACTAAGCTTTTTTTTAAAAAAAAATCTATTCCTACACAAGGCGAAGAACAATATATTGCCGGCTAAATGGGATAGACAACAAAATCTTCTAAAACGTACAACATGCTCAATGAGCCTTTAAAAATATATCGAGTGTTCATTAACATCACCATATCACCCCTACGCGACGGTGCAGAAAATGCTACCCTTGTTAGTGTCACCCCTAAATTCCGGATAATGCGGATATCGACAAGCGTCCAACCGGCTAAGATCGGTTTGAACCGGATTTAGCTGGTTATATTGGGAGATGTTCGATGTTATGTGATATTTTTCAGTTTTTTGATAACATTGCTAAGTCGCTGTCTATGGAAAAAGATCTAAATTGCTTAACTTATTAGAAAAAAAATTAAACATAATTTGTTAAACTATAGTAAACTTGCTTTTACCCGCGGCTTCGCTTGCGTTAATTTCCCACGGGAACAGTGCTTTTTCCCGAGACGAAAGGTATCCCATGTCCTTCTCCGTACTTCTAACAATATGTATGTGAAATTTCAGGAAGATTGGTTCAGTAGATATAGCGTGAATAGGTAACAAACAAACTATAACTCACATTTGCATTTATAATACCTATTAGTTAGGATTAGGATAGGATTAGGATTTACATGCTGCCGCTGTTCGCTGCAAAAGTGATATAACGCTGATTTGATGATGATGATATGTGTCCGACCGATTTCGGTCATGGCGATCACTTCATGAATTAAGGGCTCTCTCGTGAGCTCGCATGTGGCTTGTGTAGCCAAGGCATGTAAGCACACCGTTAATATAATTGTATTGAGTTAGCACTGGTGGTCTGGCTTTTAAACGCTGATTTAGATAGTAGTGGTTCGCCGCGAACATGACCTCGCGATTTTTATTTTAAAAACTAGCTGTGCCCGCGACTTCGTCCGCGTGGACATTTGGAACCATTGTGTGTTGAAAAATGATGTCTTTAATATGCATTTAAAAGCTCTGAAGTAAATATAAAAAGCAGATAGATTAGATATCATTATAATAAGCTGAAGAGTTTGTTTGTTTATTTGTTTGAACGCGCTAATCTCAAAAATGCATAGACCGATTTGAAAAATTCTTTCAGCGTTGAATAGGTGAGTTATTCCTGAGTACTATATAGGCTACGTATGTAACACGGGCGAAGCTCGGGCGGATTGCTATTACTTACAGACACATTTTATTTATTTATATTTAAAAAAAATATAAAAAAATTACAGCAATGCTTCTCTATATAGGTACAATATTAGAAGTATAGCCTTCGGGGATCAAAACAAAAAGTTTTCTAGGATCGCTCACGCGTGAGAGAGCCACGTAAATCTGACCGTGTGAAAAGCAGCTATATCTTAGATCCACACCTGCAACTTTTAGTGTTTGACCTTGGGCTTTATTAATTGTCATAGCAAAACATAAACTTACTGGGAATTGGACTCGTCTGAAACTAAAAGGAAAATTGTTTGGTATTAGTGGAATTCGGGGTACAAAAACACTCTCACCTGCTCCGCATCCTATCAAAATCTCTGCTTCTATTACGTTTCGTTGTAAATTTGTTATTTTTAATCTCGTGCCATTACAAAGTTTAGGAGGGCTTAAATTTCTAAGGAGCATTAATAGGTACTCCAACTTTCAAAATTATTTTGTGCAGGAGCACTTAGGGATTCCAAAAATTCTATAGGGTAGTTTGTGGATTCTTCTTCTTCCGTAACTCTATTAATAGAGACATATTCTACACAATCACCCGGAATAAAGCTCAAAATTTTAGCATTTATAGCTGCTGCCTGTTCATTTTTTGGTGTTAAAATCGCCCTCTCGTAAAGCCACGTATTTTCTTGAGATGCTATCTCGGTCGCATTTTGAGCTCTCGCATCGTTGGGACTGTGCAACAAAGGTTTTCATAGAGAACCACTTTTCCTTGTTCCTCTGGATACAAACCGGTAGCATATTAGAGAACTCCTGTGCGTTTTCGTATCCTCCATTTTGCGCTCGCATAATTACTGTCAAATGCATTGAAATAATGTAGTGCCACAATCTAGAACTCTTTAAACACGCCCTTATCTCATCAGACCTTGTTCCACGTGGTATGACAGGGAGAGTCTGACGAAAGTCCCCACAAAAAAGAACTGTAACGCCACCCATGGGTTGGTCATTTTGTCTTATATCCCGTAACGTTGTGTCCACTACTTCAACCGCTTTTCGGTTGGCCATAGTGCATTCATCCCATATAATAATATTGCAATAACGTAAAATCTTAGCTTTATCGCTGCTTCTGGAAATGTTACATACGGGGTTCTCAGTGCGGTCTAAGTCAATCGGAATTTTGAATATGGTATGGGCAGGCAGTTTTGCCTCCTGGCAACAAATTGGCTGCTATGCCGGACGAAGCTACAGCAAGCGCAATTTTACTTTGGCTTCTTATCTTTGCTAAAATCATTTTTGTCAGGAAAGTCTTACTGGTTCCACCGGGAGCATCTACAAAAAGCATTTCTCCTAAGGCATTGTCTACGCTGCGACATACACGATCTAACAGCTAATCGCTGTTCGGGAAAGCCGTATTGGGAAACAGGATTACCCCCAATAGATATGACTAATTCTTTAAATACCAGTAAGCAACGATTTAAAGCAGGCAAAGTCGCAGGGTACACGATCGAATATTAATCGCTGTTCTTCAGTTAGCCTAGAGACATCAGTCTGTAATGTTTCGGCTAGTTCTTCTGGGTTGTAGTTTATTTCCATCGCGTAATCCCTGTTAATGCGTTCACCTTCAAAAGATGGTTCGGGCAAGCCGTATTGGGAAACAGGATTACCCCCAATAGATGTGAAGTGACTAATTCTTGCAATAATTGATTTTGAAAACTGGAACACCTGATGAAGAACCAAAACAGAACAGTTAAACTATAAGAATATGGAAATGGTGCCTTAACAAAAGTCGTTCAACCTGATGAGCATTTTCTGCTGACGTATAAAAATTGAAGATCTGGAACATCTTATGAACAACTGCAAGATACCAGCTACACTATATCATATATGGAAATGACGCCTTAGTAAAAGTCGTTCAACCTGATGATCATTTTCTGCTGACGTATAAAAATTGAAGATATGGAACATCTGACGAAAAGCTCCAAGAGACCAGCTACACTATAACATATATGCAAATGGCGCCTTAGCAAAACTTGATTAATCTAATGAACATTTTCTGTAGACGTATAAAAATCGAAAATCCGAAACATCTGAAACAGTTTGGAACACAAATAGATTTTTCATCTAAGCGAAACTCACGCGGGCAAAGCCGCGGGCGACAGCTATTAACTAAATAAGAATACAAAAAATATATTTATAAACTTACTTACGCAAATCTACAAACCTGTTATTTATTTTATTATTATTTTATTTTATTTCTTAAAGAAATTACGTTACTTTTTCTTTAAATTGATGTAACTTTTTTATTTATGAACCGATTTAAATAAAACAAAGACTAAATGTTAAGTGAAGCTTAGCACAATATATTGCTGAAAACCGCATCTTAATCGGTCAAACCGTTTCTGAGATTAGCGTGCACAAACTCACAGACAAACAGACAAACCGACAAACAGACAAACCGACAAACAGACAAAAATTCTAAAAATCGTTGATTTGGGTTCTGTTACGATATAAGATACTCCTTATAATAGTTTTTCATATTTATCTTCCATGTACAGACATCACCCACTTACGATTTTATTATATGTATTGATATGCGTATATTTCAAAAACGGCTAAACCGATTTTGTTGCGCAACGAACTCGAATGGATAGACTTAACTTAGGATAAACTTGGTTGGATAGTTGCTACACGTATTCTTAATATCATCAAAATTAATTCAACAGTTCGGTATTATCACGGAACAAACATACATACATACAAACAATGTGTTTTCGCCCCAACTTGAATTATAAAAACCTAAACTATTTTTTTTATGTAAACAAAAATGCAACGAAACCAACTGCTAGCGCATGCTTCAGAAAAGTAAAGAATTTGAAACTCTCTTTTAAAACGAGATGGTAGTCCAAATGTGTTAATGATTGTCATTTTTCATGACGAAATTTACCTACTTAGAGTTTAATTACGAACTTGAAATTAATACAGCATATAATACACAATATGTGAAAGAGTCTGAAACGTATACTTTTTTAAATATATATATATATATTTGGTTAAAAAAAATCATAAAGTCCCATCTATGAAAAATCTTTCAAGTCAGAATTCTTAAAATTTTCAGCGACAACATATATATTTTTTTTAATTTATAGCAAATATATCTATTGTAATAAAGTCTGAATCGAACACTTTTTTTTCTTGTCTAATATTTCAAAAGATATTTAAGAAATACCATAAAAATTATAACCTCTTCAATCTCCTGAAAATAACAGCAAAATTGTGCTATGCAAAAAACAATCTTATTACTATGCGCCCACGCTTGGCTCTCGCTTCGTTCTTGCGTGTCAGTCGGCCGCCGCCCGCGTATATGTGACGTCGTCTCCGGACGCTCTTTCTTCTGAATTAAACAAATTTTTTTCGTACTTTTGTGAAAGAAAAATTGAGGGATCAGCATTTTTGTGCAGTGCTGTGAAAATGGGAAATAAGAAATCTATGAAAATAGCGAAAGAAATGACAAAAAAAGAAAAATAAATCACCACGACGGTATGTTTGGGTGAGTTTGAGTATCATATTCCATTCCAATTTCAAAAATGGCGTTTATCTGGAAAGGCTACAGAATTTGTCTCACCCAGCTTGCTTGTAGCAGCTACGTAAGCGTAGAGTAATGGAAAGTACACAGAGCCTGCATGCATATAGCCTAAATAAAGTGCAACTTACATGCATTTTCATATTGTTTATGTAAATCAATGTGTTGTATATTTTATTTTTCAGCTCAAAGAAGAGATACCAAGATTTTGGTGGTGACAAATTGAATCATTATGATTCGTCAAGCGACAAAACGAAGGCTCGTGAATGTGTTGAGTAAGTACCTTTTTATTATTATTATAGAATTGCTTTCTCATACTTTTAAAAGTGGTGACTAGTTAAAAAGTATGATGTTTTAGATTGCAAAATTATTATATTACTTACACAAAAATTTAAGATCAGAATCTCCATGTACACGATTTTAAGATAGTATATTTATTTCAGGCATTGCACCGTTAATCCTAAACTGACCGAGTTACAGACATTGGAACCAGCAGTAATAATAACATCAGAGGCTCGACACCTCAAAGGAAAATATAAGTAAACCGTAAACAGTTTTGCAATTTTTTTATTTTTAAAAAAGCTAGTTTATATATTTGTGTGTGTGTGTGTATTTTTTATGAAATATAGTATCTTTGCGTTGGTTCAGTATCCCTTAAAATAAGTATTTAGAACTTACTTTGGGACTAGAATCTGTGTGATTTGACAGTATATAATATTTTTTTTAACTGTGTCATTAGGGCCATTCAAAGTATTTTTATGTTATTTTTATGAATGATGTTATCATAAAATGTTGATAATTAAATTTTGAAAAATTTTTTTTTTCAAAAATTGATCACGTTTTTTTTCTATTTACTTACTTTTACTTGTTAGGGAGTCACAATTCACCAATATGATATTTATATAGTCCTTGCAGCCGAAAGCTAAAGCACTGAAATATTTACCATTCTACGCTCTTACCGTTTTGCTCTTCAAACATTGTACGCTTAAAAGAGCAAAATAGTACATTTTGCTCTTTTATCATTTTGCGACCGGTAATCATTTTGCGCTTTTAACATTATGCGCCTAAACGCCCCCCAGCTATAGTGTAGCAATGGCTTATATGTATAGGCACTGTCTAGTCTAGCCTAGCACAGTCTAGCCATAAAAATTTTTGTGTATATTTTATAAAAAATAAAAATAAATGAACCATCTTAAACGAATTGTTTTTTTAACTCTTACGATATCGCCGAATAGCGGCTAAAAAACGCAAATGGTCTCTTTCGCAAAATGTCGCATTAGGGACTTTAGATTTTTATAAGAACAACATAATTTTTTTAAGTAACTTATTTACATACTGTTGCGTGTATTATACGCAACCGTGTTAAATTTCACATGTACTGCACTTACGTCTGTTGATTCGCACATTCATTACACATAATTGTTTGTTTAACTATTATTTTAACGCATGTTAGTGGTCATTAATCGTCTTCCAAAACAAACACATCTGTTTGTTTACGTAAAGTCAACTTGTCACCTTGGATGTTTGACAGTGACGTTTGACATTGACGTTTGGAAATGGACCCTGCAACAAGTTGTATAGAGCTGACGGACACATTGGTAGAATGTTTTTTATTTACTTATATTTGTAAATAATATAGGTAATTGGTCAAAATTTATAGAATAATAATTTAAACAAGGATTTTATTAGATTAACTATATCTTTTTTCTTCGAGATGAATGCCGCACTTCTATAATTTTGTCTCTGGTCGAGCTCTATGTTTGTCTCTGATTTCGTGTCAAAAAAGCTAGAGAGTGACGTGGAGGATCATCATCCAGGATGATCTTTCTTCGGTACGCAGGCGCGCCACAGGGCTGGACGCCTCGCTTTTTAAAACTTCCATGAGTGGAAACTAAGATGCAGCGGACAGGTAATTTCATCTCTCTGGTGTTCTGCTGGTCTTTTATATGAATATTGTCGACACGATGTTAATGGCGTTCTCTGTTGTTCCAGAATACGCCGCTGCTAAGTTTAGGTTTTAAGTTGTTAGTTTACGCTTTATTTTTCAATATTCCACGTTCCACGTGTTATACTTTATTAGTTTATAACTATTTTTCCTCGTGCTCTGACACGTAATTTAATGTCGTAACATGGTTACTTCAAAATAAGTTTCTACTTTTATTTTTCTTTCTTTTCGTTGTACATACTGGTTACAATGACCCTGATCCTAAGGGTAATCACCTTCTTTGGATAAATAACCTCTATTTATCCCAGTAAAACAATAACACTTCATGTAAGCAAAGAGGATTGCCGACCACCATTTGATATAAGACCACATGGCCAGATGTCTCCAAATCAACAATCCAGGACCCCCAGCTGTTCCTACATTACTGGGAGTGACGAGGTGATACAATTTATTGGAAGAAAAGAAAGGACCTAAATGGGATTTACCAAGTAATATCCATTTTATATCTAGAACTTAATCTTTAGAATTTATTTTAATGCAGAGACTTTGCCTAATATGATTTGTTCCTAGTTTTACCACATAGAAAGGACGCTCTCAACCTTTGTTAAAAGGTAGGTCTTATAACCAATATTAAGAATAAGGACATTTTTCTATGTCATGTGTTTTCATAGGTTATGATAATTAGACTTTAGTCTTAATTAGTTTGTTTTAAGAAACATGTAAGAAAAGAAAGGATTTGTTAAAACATTCCTATAGAAAGAATTAGTAATAAGGAATAAGAATATTTAACTACTAAAAAGTGAGTTTACCAAATATGTATATTTTCTTTTTAATATATTTAACTTGATATATAAACAATTAACTTGTTTAATTGATTTCAACTAATAGTTGATGGTGCCCTTGTTTAGAATAGAAACACAACATATATCTGGTCCCTTTCTTCAAATGTAACATTCCACAGAGCGACAAGAACCCATCGACCCACTCCGGAGTCTCCTACATAACGCACCACTGAGCTGGCTGTGCGTTTGTCCACCGGTGGCAGGCAGTGTTTTACACGCTTGTCCTAAAGTGGGTAATAATACAGTAAACAAAAACCCTAAATGTGATAATGTTGGTTGGTACTTAAATTTACTTCATATATATATTTTGCATAAGTGACATTCCCCAAAATATGATTTTTACGGGGGAAATTTTGTGTAAGAGACCTTGGAGACCGTGTGCGACTTAGCCCAATAGGCACTTTATGAAATCCAATACAATATGTACTTTATGAAAATTCATAGCATAAAATGCAGGGAAATAAAACCAAAAACACTGAAAGTGTTTATTTTTATTTAGATTATTATGTCTTGATTTATAGTCGTGACATGTTTGTAAACTACAGGTGAAATAAATAAATAATATTATTATTTACTAGCTTTTGCCCGCGGCTTCGCCCGCGTGAATTTCCCACGGGAACAGTGCTTTTTCCCGGGATAAAAAGTAGCCTATGTGCTATTCCAGGTCATTATCTACCTCTGTACCAAATTTCATCGAAATCCGTTCAGTAGATTTTGCGTGATTGAGTAACAAACATCCTCACAAACTCACAAATTCACAAACTCACATCCAAACATTCGCATTTATAATATTAGTATGGAGTATGGATATATTTATCTGAATTTAATTACCCAATTAATTTGATATTAGCTATAGCTGGGGCTGCGCATAAGCAAGCACATTCCTTGCGACCGTCGCGTTCCGCTGCTCACCACGCCTCGCCACCGCTACCGAGTGTGGCAAGCGTTGACGTCAGCGCACACTAGGTGGCGCTAAAAATGCTAAAATCGTGGTTTAGCTGATATGTTTGTGTTATTTTTTTAATTTCCATTGTTTTTCTTACTAGCGCTCCGCCCTGTCTTCGCTCGAGAGGTACATACATAAATTGTAGCTTATGTCCTATTGGTAAAATATTTTAAAAAATTAGTTCGGATGGGATTTTTAAAATTTATTAGTTGTGTATCGAAAATGCAAGTATACTGGAGCCATCAACGATCTCATCTCTGCGTTATGCATACACTGTGCCGGTGTGCCGGTGCAGGTGTACGCGCGGACTATTCTAATTGGTTAATGAGTTCCGCGGGATCCGCCCACTATGTCTATGTGTGTCTAAGGTGTCTTTGGTTGTGTGCTCGTTAATCGTTTTGAAGTTGAGCTAGGACCTGGTCTTAAGTAAAAAAAAAATGCAACGAACCAACCGCTAGTACTTGAAAACACTAAAGAATAAAGTCTTTTATAGCAGATTTGAAAGATATATGGCTGGGATTGCAGGAGATTTATATGTTCACAATAGTTTAAGGGTTTAGTTTAGCCTGTGGGTTTAGCGAACAAAAGAGATGTGTCTGAGGAATAAGTTGCTCAGTTTGTTCGTTGGGTAAAATAAAAATTACTTTATTTATTTTTACCATATGATTTTATTGTTTGAAATAAAATAAGACCAAGAGATCGCATAAGGTAGTGTGACTTCTTCTTCTTCTTCTCTCAGCCGAAAGACGTCCACTGCTGGACAAAGGCCTCCCCCAAGGATTGACTATTGTAAAACAATTATTATCTAAAACACCTTAACTGAAGAACTTATAACACATATTGTATTTGTGTAAATAGAATTAAGGCGTTTGGATTGCCGTTGTTCTGTGAAATGGTGTTTTTGTAAGGACTAAAGCTCGGCTGTGCTTAGCCAGAAAAATCTGAAAAAAATATATGTGTACTATCAACTCTTTAAGAACATTTGTTTAGATTATTTTTATTGTAAGATAAAAACTACTATATGAAAAAAAATAAAAACGGAAAGACATGCATTTTTATAATTTCCTTACTGTTCCGAAATGGCAATGACGTTCGGGAAAATTTTTACATCAAAAGAGACACCATTTATTATACTTCAATCGCTTAGATTTTCATTCAAATCGAGCAACATTTTTCATACTAATGTTTATAAAACAAAAATCATTCGCCCATTTTTCATAGCGGGGCTCTGTGCGGGCGACGGGCGGCAGTCTGCCACTGGCTTTCAAACGAGGAGGTTGTGTCGCTCGTTTCCGCATCTGTCAATATTCCTGCCGCTTTGTTTACCATGTAGCGTAGAGAAAAACATACAGTAATCAGCCGGCTGTACCTGTGCTTGTGTACATTACAAGAATAAATGAAAGTAAGTGACTTTCATTTATTCACACCTCCGTCTGTTAAACTTGTACTCCTCCTAAACCACGCTATGGATTTTTATGCCAGTTTCACTATTAGATAAGGAATTTGTTGTAGATGTAAATTGATATAAATTTGATTTTATTTAAAGGCAATTTTATTATTTTGAGAGCATTACAGAAAGTCAAAAAATATATCCATACATATCCATAGAAATAATTTTCCTCCATTTGACGACCTCCGTGGCCCAACGGCCATCACGCTGTACTAGTACACCGGACACCGTACACCGGAGGTCCAGGGATCGATCCCCGGTCGGGTCAAGATAGAAAATGATCTTTTTCAGATTGGCCTGGGTCTTGAATGTTTATCTATATTATGTATCCTAACTATCGCAATTCTAACATATATATATTTGTTTATTCATTTATTTGTTTGTTACATCTTCACGCTTTATCTACTGAACCAATTTTCCTGAAATTTCGCATACACATAGAAGTAGTGAGAAGGACATAGGGTACGTACATTTCATCCCGGGAAAAAGCAAGGTCCTTGTGGGAAAAACACGCGGACGAAACCGCGGGTAAAAGCTTTGTTATAAAATATAGTATCGTTGGATTAGTATCCCATAAACACAAGCCTCGAACTAACTTTGGGGCTAACTCAATTTGTGTGATTTGTCAGTTCTGATATAGGAATAGTTCGTGACTACAAACGAAAACTAGAAAATCCTAAACAAGACCACAAGAAATGACGTCAGGTATGATCGGTGATCAAGATCCAATTCGAATCGCTGCGCCGCAGCAGTAAGTACAAATCCTAAAACAAATTACGCAGGCGAAGCCGCGGGCTAAAGCTAGTTTTTAGATACCTATTAAATATGTATAATCAGTAATTTGATAAGTAATTTGATAATCAATGTACAAATTTAATAAACTAAGAAAATATGTCACTCGGTCTCATAGACGCAAGTATGGTCTGCAGAAAAAAATAGATGCACTAAAAATATTATTTTTATTTTATTTATCTTCAACAAACCAACCAATCCGGTAAAAACGAAGTAAGTTTTTTCTGATATAAAGAATGTCTAAATTACTCAACTTTGATCATGGTGCGTTGGTTGGTGGCATTTACACACCGTTTGAATAATCTATTTCTTTAGCTAAAAAATATGTTCGTGTATGTGTATGTATATATGTGTATAACTTCTTTTTATTTAATTAATTTAATAGAAAACAAAATACTATAAAGAATAATTGGTAAAAAAAATTTATTAATTTTCTCCGAAATATTTTTTGCACATCGTATAAAAAGTCAAAATGACATTAGCCCAGACTCTGATAGCATTTTATTCACATTAGTATGAAAATATTGTTGCACAGTCATTTCATAAAATACGATTCAAAAATTATATTTTTAAAACAGACTTTAATACTACACAGTTGTTAAATATACGATTTTACAAACACATTATCTTATACCTAAATGATTATTGTATTATTTTTTACACTGGATACGTTGCCAAGACTTAAATTTAGTAGTATTTGGTATTCTCTTCAGTCGTGTGTTTAGAGTTCCTTACCTCAAAAGGCAAAAACGATACCTTTACAAGATCACGTATCCGTCCGTCTGTAAAGATTATTTTACTCAGGAACTCATGAAGGTATATAATTGAAATTTATATCTAATACTTGGATTAGAGATGTAAAATGACCGAATCTGACCGGTCATAATTAAAAAAAGTTTAAAACGATAAATGACCGATCAACTGTTGTCAAATTTTGCTATTTATTTTTTTACTTCTTTTATTAAATTCAATTGTTAAGGTACATATATATGAGACTAATAGATTCTTTTATCTCAAATATCAACCGGCAAAGCCGCGGAAAAAACCTACAGAATACGCGTGAAAAACCTGACGCTTTCTTTGCAATCGGTGAAAACACTTGCGATGAAAATGACCATAAATGACCGATTTTGTCAGTCAAATTCAGTCACTTTGGTCATTTTCAACTCTAATTGGGTTTATGGTCTGTTTCAGCTGTAAAATAATCAAATTTATATGTCGACTCAATCAACAAATATAACCGTGAATAATTATAGCAAATTTTCGCAAATTATGCAAATTCAGAAGGCAACTAAAACCTATCGTACTTCCCGTTGACCTAAAATTATGAAATTTGGTAACCAAAAAGGTCTTATAGTACTTGTACAGCAATAAATCTGAAAACTGTAAAAATATTGTTAGAAGTCTAAAACTTCTATCAATATATATGTAGGGATCAAACTGCAAAGTTTCTTTTTGAAACTAGTTGGTCTTTCAGTTAGAGCTATAATGTGAGATGCTTTGCATAGACGAAACCCTCGCTGCGGGAGTTTGATTCGCACTTGGCCATTTATTTTTAAGAATCGGGGACTAGCATTTCATACCATTGTAAAAAAAAACTATTTTAGCTGTGACCTTATTTGTAAAACCATGACTCTGTCAAGAGATTATTTTGGTGAAATAAAGTTTTGTAAACTACAGGTGAAATAAATAAATAATATTATTATTTAAATATTTATCTAAATTTGCCCAATTAATGTGATATTAGCAATGAAACCACAAAAATATCTGGGGATGCGCATCCTTGCGACCGTCGCGTTCCGCTGCTCGTAACAAAGTGCCGTCTTTGTTTGGTTGGTCGTTTCGTTCACCACGCCTCGCTGCCGCTGCCGAGTGGGGCAAGCGTTAGCGCACACTAGGTGGCGCTAAAATAGTGGTGTAGCTGACAGTTTATTGATACCTATTTTAGTAATCCTACCTATAGTAGTCTCTGCATACCCCCACGGGAAAAAGGGGGTGACAATATTTATGTGGTTATGTCCCCTCCCCTCCCTCTCTCAGCCGAAAGACGTCCACTGCTGGACAAAGGCCTCCCCCAAGGATGGATGGTGTCCCCTCCTTCGATGTGGGTATGTATGTACATGTAATCCAATTATAGTGAAAATGATTTGTAAAATTTGTATGTGTCATACTACCATTTTTAAAATGATAGGTTAGTAGAATGCGATATTTTATGATCATTTGTGAAAGGTTTTTTTGTGAAATATTAGTGAATCGTATATAAGATAATATTTTTATTAGCTAGTGCCCGCGACTTAGTTCGCGTGTGAAATGGAGATCGCTGTGGCAAATCATTCCATTAAAATTATCAAAATAGTCGTTATGAGTGTTTCATTCCACATAAACATCCCGATCCTTAGTCATGAGAAATAAGGATAAAGGAAGAAATTTTTATGCACAAATGTATTTTCTAACTAGCTTTTGCCCGCGGCTTCGCCCGCGTGAATTTCCCATGAGAACAGTGCTTTTTCCCGGGATGAAAGGTACCCTATGTCCTTCTCAGTACCTCTAACTATGTGTATGTGTGTGTGTAAATTAGTGAAGAGGTAACAGACAAACGAACAAATAAACAAACAAACTCACTTTCTCATTAATAAAGAAAAAAAAATCTTAATGGTATCTACTTACCATTGAAAGTCAGTTTTGTATTTACAAAATCATTTATCTATACATAGGTATAATAAAACATCTATATACATATAATAAAACAGTAAAAATATTTTGTCTGTACATTTAGTATTTTTGACTAAAATGGATAGAGGGACACCTATAAAGAACAATAGAAAGCAAAAAATTTTTTTTGGAATTTCTTGTCTGTCTGTCTGTCTGTCTGTCTGTATGTATGTACGCGTTTCACGCAAAAACTACTGGACGGATTTGAATGAAACTTTTTTTGTTGTATAGCTATTAAGCCTGGGCAACATATAGGCTATAATTCATTTTGAAAACTGGAACACCTGATGAAGAACCATAACAGAACAGCTAAACCATAAGAAATATGGAAATGGTGCCTTAACAAAAGTCGTTCAACCTGATGAGCATTTTCTGCTGACGTATAAAAATTGAAGATCTGGAACATCTGATGAAGAACTGCAAGAGACCAGCTACACTATAACATATATGGAAATGGCGCTTTAGCAAAACTTGATTAATCTGATGAGTATTTTCTGTAGACGTATAAAAATCGAAGATCCGAAACATCTGAAACTGTTTGGAACACAAAAATACTTTTCATCTAAGCAAAACTCACGCGGGCGAAGCCGCGGGCGACAGCTAGTCCTAACTATTATTATAAATGCGAAAGTGAGTTTGTTTGTTTGTTACCTCTTCACGCTCTATCTACTGAACCAATCTTTCTGAAATTTCGCATACACATAGTCAGAAGTACTGAGAAGGACATAGGATACTTATCATCCCGGGAAAAAGCACTGCTCCGGTAGGAAATTCACGCGGGCGAAGTCGCAGGCCAAAGCTAGTAATTAAATTAAAACCTGATCTGTGCAAATGCAGATCTCAAATACAATGCAATTGATATTTTCAGCTGATGCAGCGGTCTACAGGGAATATGTATAATATATCCCACCAAAAACATTCTGTAAAAAACTCGCCAAGTCTCGATGGAGCTGTTTGTTTATCTCTAAAAAGTAATGAAATCTAGACAAAGTCGTTCCAAGTCTTAGGTTCCTTACTGCGATTTCTTTATTATTATATTTAATGTTGTGTGACTTGGCCGTTGAAGGGTACACAAGGGTAAAAAACCAGGTGCTCCATGACACCATTGCACTAATCTGTCGCCAGAACCGCTACCCATTGACGATGGAAAATTGCTACTTGGAAAACCTTGATTTAATAACCAGTCAATTGTAGGCTTGATAAAGCCACTAATGTATAAAGAATGTTCAACGGCCAAGTCACACAACATTAAATATAATAATAAAGAAATCGCAGTAAGGAACCTAAGACTTGGAACGACTTTGTCTAGATTTCATTACTTTTTAGAGATAAACAAACAGTTCCATCGAGACTTGGCGAGTTTTTTACAGAATGTTTTTGGTGGGATTTCACTTCTTTTTGTAAAAACGTGGACATATTGATTTATTTTATTAAATTTTCTTATTTGACACAGTTTTTTTCTTTTAGGAGTAGATTTATTATTATAACAAATCTTTCTTTTCTTTTTTTCCGGTTCTGATTCTTGTACAGTAAGCAACAGTTTTTCGTATTGCCCATTCGCGTTCATTATTTAATCTTTTAGACTGTTTAGACTAGACCGTTTAATTTCTGTAAGATAGGCGCGGTATTTACGCCTAAGCCGGTTGTATTCGGTGATCGCTGAAGCTTGAGCTTTTATACTCTTGAAGTCAACATTTATGAGATGAACCATACCATACCCATGAAGATTGGTTACAAGAATTTTAGACCATAGAGCTAGCAAAAAAATGTTTAATTGATTTTTTTCCTATGTTTACATATGTTCTAGAAATTTATTCCACAGAATATTGCATGGAAGTAGTAAGTACTTTGTTGTACAAAGTACTTATTACTTCCATGGAATATTGTAAAGAATAACTAAAATTTAGCTCGATTCCAAGGAAAAAATAAGAACTTCATCGAAGTTTTATTTTTCCCATGCAATAATACAGCCAGTGTTCTAAAACCAGAGACCAAATAAATTAAAAAAAAATGGTTATTGTCTGTCATTCTTGGCCTATCACGAGCAGGGTTTCCAACTTGTGGCTTACCCTAAACAAAAGTAAATAATATTTCGTTTGATAATTTGATATGTTGGGATTTTTTTATTTGACACTTGATCAGTGTTATCAAATTGAGGGTTTTAGCCCTAAATTAAGGGTCAAAATATACTTGATGAGTATTTTTTATTCATTCCTCAGCACTTTGACAATTTAAATGTAACAATATCATTTAAACCACCATAGTCATTACCAATTTTCGACATAATTGGGGCCTCATGCAAGTTGATAACCTTATTTTCGTCATCAAGCATTAGGAGGCATAATATTTTCAATTTTTCATACTGAACTTAGGGTAATTTTAGAAGAAGCGAGCAACTCTTAAAAGCAAAATGAAAACAGACAACAACAAAAAAAATGTCTTCTAAGTACAATCGAAATACAACTTGGTACAATATCCCGATGAATATGTACGGTTATAACGTATTATAGAGGTAACGCGTATGGCAAATACTTGGCATTTTCTGGCCAGAGATCATCTCCAAGCGTGAGGTCTGGAAAATGTGCAACGCTATAGATCGGCCACACGCTTCGAAGAGACCCATATACTAGGCAAGCTCTCGAGTGGATACCACAGGACAAGAGAAAAGTTGGTCGACCCAACAAACCTGGCGGCGGCGTACCGTTACAGCGGAAAGGCAGTCGTTCTCTCCTAGTCAGAAGCAAAGTGCATTGCCCAGGACAGAATCCGATGGAGAAGCACTAAAACTAATACTTAGATGAAGAAGAACTAAAAATAAAAATGTAATTATTATGGTAGTAATAAAACTAATAAAAATGTAATTACTCTTTTATTATGATTAAGCAGAAAGGGAGACATTCGCTCAAATGTGGGACGCTATAGGCTAGATTTTAATCTAGCTTAAGATGTGTCCCTCTACGCTGGACTTTTGCAATGACAGTCGTTTTTTTTATGTAGCAATAGAAGGGGGCGTTGCCATAGAGATATGGTAATCTCTAATACAGCTGAGACCAGCTGAGGGTTCTTCATGAGATACTTCAGACCTTCGATTTTTGTCATAAAATGAAGCGGCCCACCAAGTTGAATATTTTTTGTAAAGGCGGTGTCTATCTCTAATAGTTTGGTTGGGCTCTTGTGTTTTCTAATCAGGGTCACCAGGTACTCCAGATCTTCGATTATCCTAGTTTTTATAGTTTTCCCTTTATGTGGCCATTAAAACCTAACTCTGTACCAAATTTCAGCTCTCTGAGTTTACGGGAAGTACTAGTTCTATTTTGATGATCATGAGTGAGTGAGTGTCGAAAATGCGAAACTTTGCTTTCGCTTAACTTCGGAACTAAAAGACCTACAGTCTTGAAATTTTGGATTTTAAGTACGTGATTATAGCTTACTGGATGACGAAAATTTCTTAGTTCTGGTCTTATCCAGAGGTTCTCAAATAGGGGCCTGAAAATGCGGCGAAATGGTTCCAGTAAAGGATGGTACGGCAGTGTTTGCTTCGCGCTCGACTTGGCGGGGGCACTGCCGTGCCCCCTGATTTCGGAGAATATCGAATATTTCTTGCACATAAATTATTATTAAAATTAAGTTGACATACTTAGATTTTAATGAAAATGTATTGACTTAAGTTTGTAGACTTATTTTTAACCGACTTCCCATAAAAGGAGGAGGTTATATGTTTCGATGTATGTATGTTTTTTTAATGTATGTTCGCCGATTTCTCCACCTATGATGGACTGATTTCCTAAATTATTTTTTTATTTGAAACCGTCTATTCCCAAGTTGGTCCCATTTTAACCACGTCAAAATCTGTTCGGTAATTTTAAAGATACTTTTGCTATACATATTACCTACCTGCATAAGCAACTAAGATCCAAACTTCATGCCTAATCGCTAATTTATTTAACCCGTATATCCCACACAGAGAAACATTCAGCCTTTTTAAAATAATAAAGGTTTGGTCGGCGTGGGCTCTTGATCTATTTATTTGCCAAAAATAAATGGAATTCTGACATGTTTTGACATTTCAAATCAGACTTCACCTCAATCAGTAGGTAGCATGCCAATACATTTTTCTTTTTGATAAATCTGCCTATATATTTAATTCATGATTTTAAGTTTTATGTCGGAAGTCGGTTAAAAAAAAAATTATAGTCTAAGTACGAACGTCATCTGTCAATAAAACTAACAAAGATCGCGTTAGCGTTGCAGCAGTTTAGCTAGGTGACATATAAAACCTAGCTTCATATAATTAATTCATTCGCGGTAATCGCGGTGGCCTGTGGTGTGGCCCTAGAATAGCACCAACCCATCTCTTCCCGTGGGTGTCGTAAGAGGCGACTGAGGGATCAATAACACTGGAGGATGGGCAGCAGCATCTTTCTGCGTACTATGACATCACACTGCGATCGCCAACCCGTCTGCCAAGCGTGGCGAGTACGGCAAAACCGGTGTATCAACCCTATGGTTGATACACCCATAACACGGCCCCTAGTCCCCGGCGGCCCCGCTATCCCGGACTCTGGTAGCCGTCACGGTAATGGCGGGGCAGGGGGTGCTAAGAATCCCCGGCAGATGCCAGGCTACTAACCCCGTTGGGATGCGCATAGATGCGGGCAGCGCAGGACCGGTCGTTATGGAAATCCTTGAGGGAGGCCTTTGTCCAGCAGTGGACGTCTTTCGGCTGAGAGAGAGAGAATCGCGGTGGACTATTACGCGCAGAGCCTTTAGTTTGTAGGCTACATTTTTTTAAATTACATTCATAACTTTTATCCGTTTTAAAACTATACGTACAGCACAACCTCAGCTATGCTCGGTATTTTGGCTTTTTATGTGAAGATACACAGCCGATTTTTTCGGTCCAAAGTTGGTCCCATAAAAATAATTGCTCATATGCATGAGTTCATTCACCAGTACAACGATGTCAAGATTCTGAGTTCATAAATAAATATATATTTTTTTTGTAGCTATAACATGTCCCACTGCTGGGCAAAAGCCTCCCCACTCTCTTTCCATGTGTCCCTATCTCTGGTCTTTTCTATCCACTTTCTGTCGAATGCCCTAAGTTCATGCGACCATCTTGTCTTAAATAAAATCTTTTGCGCAATCCAAATGTATTGTAACATTTATTGATTCAGTTGAAAATAATGTTTCTTTTACACAACGAAATTACTCTGATAATAAAGTAGCCATTACCATAATAATGGCGGTTCATTCCGACAAACAGTAGAGTTTCGAGAAAGAACAATTTCCTAAGAAAATAGATGTAATTTCAGACAGGCCTGGAAAAAGAAAAAGCCGCCCTCAATTATGCCTCAAATAAACCGATACTAAATTGACTTAGTTTATTCATCGTGAATTTGTTCAAGCATTTTATTTTTTACCTGTTGTGCCGAGAATTTTTGAATAATACGCAAAATGGATAATGCACTGTTTGCGTTCCAGGTTAAGAAGGTAAATTTGGTAAAATGGAGATAAATTTTTACATGACTGACCAAAAAAGGAGTGTTATGATTTCAAGGTTCATGTATGTTTATATGTACGTTTCTTTATGAATAACTTAACAAATTTTGATGTGAGGTAGTTTTAGATTCCTTGCATTCCTCCTAGTGACATAGGCTATATGAGTTGTCAGTCATATTATTTATTTTTTAATAATAAGCTTGTTTATCCCAAAAAATCCCCAGAAACTAGTACAAATACTCCTGGATTACATTATATTATAATACAGTTTATCAGTTACGTTAATGAGTATCATTCTGGATCAGAATAATATATTCTGAATATTGATGAATATCCCCTAAGTAAACGTAATACACGTATAATCAGGTCATTAGGGCACCTGCGGGCCTAGCCATACGTCAAGCGACAAACGAAAACGCTCGCAAAAATGTATGGAGAAAAAATATCGAACGATATGAAGCGTTAGCGAAGCGTAGATTCGAAACGCTTCTGAGCGTTTGACACTTGGCTAGCAGTGCTGTACGTACAGTCGGGAGCAGATTAAACTGACCCCTCAGCCTCACCGACTCCTATCTCAGCTTTATCTACACCCGACTGTACCTAACATTGTTTCGTGTATGTTGGATTCAGTTCAGTTCGATCTGAAACGTTTATTGCAATTCATATTATACAATAGTCCTCTAATAAATAAGTAACATCACTGTATACAATTTGGTACAATGTGATCCCTGTACAGTGCACAATATTAAGAAGGGGTAAAGGGATAAAATTAAATAGAGTTCGTGTTGTGAAGGGGTCAAAAGTAACTCGAAATGATTCGTATTCGTATATTCATTAATGATGTTTTCTTTAAACTTAGCTGGACAATCTGCCTAGGGTTAACGCAATATTCAATTGCGATACTGTAAAATGCAGAAAAATGATGTGGTAATAACTTGACTTGGGTAAAGGGATAAAATTAAATAGAGTTCGTGTTGTGAAGGGGTCAAAAGTAACTCGAAATGGTTCGTATTCGTATATTCTTTAATGATGTTTTCTTTAAACTTAGCAGGACAATCTGCCTAGGGTTAACGCAATATTCAATTGCGATACTGTAAAATGCAGAAAAAGGATGTGGTAATAACTTGACTTAATGAAATTTGTTACACGAATAATAAACATAGGGAATAGCACATAGGGTTCTCCTGTAAATCCCACGAGAGCGTAGCCCCTGGGCACAGTTCGTGTTTCTATATTTTCATAGCAAAATCAGTTGATATGCCAAAAAAAATAATCCTCTTACCATTTGTCCCTCAATCTATTATAGTTTGTCCGGAGCTAGCAACCCGATATGACGGCCATTTGTCCGCCATGATGGATCCTGATTTATCTGAATCGACGACAGTTTCACCCAGAACGGATTGACCCTCAGAGTAACTATTACTTAGAGCGTGCATTCAGCATAGCTTGCGGGTTAAGTGACATTTGGACCGCTTAAAATCTATTCCGCGGTCACGATGTCTGTTTAAATCAAAAGTGGGTTCATTTATCTGAATCGACGACAGTTTCACCCAGAACGGATTGACCTTCAAAGTAACTGTTCTTTAGAGCGTGCATTTAGCATAGCAAGTTAAGTTAAGTGACATTTGAACCGCTCAAAATCTTTTCCGCGGTCAAGATGACTGCTTTAATCAAAAATGGATTCATTTATCATTTATCTGAATCAACGACAGTTTCACCCGGAACGGATTGATCCTTTGAGTAACCGTTCCTGAGAGCCTGCTTAGTGGCGACAACGACGCAACCCTCAACAATAAAACTCTTAAACACCCCGCTAAGAGAACTATTTTCTTTTTAATTAAAAACTACAATTAATTTCAAAATATGCTACTGACATAGCGAAGTGTATCTTTAGACTAATCTACTTAGAAAATTTAGAGGTGTGTGAGTGGTTGCTTTTAGAATGCAAATCTCTGAAAAATATCAATGTCACGTTTCGTACAGATGCGCTTTGCGGCTCTATCATTCTGTGATCACTCTATAGGTTGACCCTTTGAAAGACTCAATGGAGTCATGTTTCGTGAATATTTCAATAGCAATTCATGGTAAAAACAAAACTAAAGAAAATCTAGGAAATCTATACATATGGATATTTTTATATCGACTGTATGTTTGAACACAGTAATCTCAGGGACTACTCAGTAAATATAAAATACTAAAAGCCGAGTAAATATAATCCACTTTATACATTTTTGGAATATAATTTTTACTTTGAACTCGAACGTACGTGAGAGATGACGACAATTTTTTCACTCCGAATTAGGTTTTCAAATATGAAATATGCATTGCAATCCATCAAAGTTTCATCTTAGATATAAACTAATAAGGTCACAAAAGTATAACTTGTGCTAACAAAACAAAACTAATAAGTGTTTAACCTTTTAGTTTTGTGTATTTTGCGTTCGGGTGTCAATAATTGCAGGTAATTGCTGCAGAAATGCTGCACAGTTTGATACCTAACCTTGATATATGAGATGATAATGTGTCCACGGTTCACATACTATGTTATCTTTTATCTCTCGGGATTGACGACGATTAGCTGTTTCTACAATGTAAAAATAAAAAAATAGTTTACCCACAGTTTGACTGAAATATCTGACACCGGTCTTAAACTGAGATGGTTGGGTGATGTGCAGCAAGATCCGACTTCACTCGGAGAAGCAAGAGATTAAAGGGACCAAAGATAGATTAGGCTAGAAAAATTTATTTGACCGTACCAAGGCCCCATGACTAACCAAAAAAGATGAACCCAAACATATTTTGGTGGTTTAGTATAAAACGGCGATTATAAAAATAGAATTATTTTCTAAATCTATGATGTCAGTCAAACCAAATGTTACTCCCATTTCAACGCGGCTTTTATTGCGTGACCTCCTTATTTTGAAAGTTGGAGTTATGCCAACGTTACCTGAAATGGAGTGGTGTTTTAAAAAGTACGGAACTGCCAAGAGGTCAAATGTATATTTAATCTTGACAGATTATATAGAAGCTGCTTCTTTATTAGACGTAAAGTTATTTATGCCAAATACTTTCATGGTTATTGATTTTGACTTGCTGCCAAGGCTGTACAAATTTTTCCATATAAACTCCTGGAAAGAACCGGTACTTTGGTACCGGTACCAACCGGTAACAAGCCGTGCTTGCTGCCATCTAGCGAAAATTTAACTAGTGTATAGTTTAGTGTTTTTCATCAGTGAATATATTGTTTGATATCTAGCAAAATAAGATTCAAATCTGCATTTTCCGCACCGGAGAAATTTGGAGAAAATTACAAAAATATCGCATAAAAACTTGGTAGTCAAAAAGCTAAAATTAATGTAAAAAATTTTAAATCTCAAATATTTCTGTTCAATATATACCTACCTATAATAAAACTGTAACTGGTCTGTGTACAGTCAACAGCACATCAACCTACTCAAATTCATTGCAAATTCGACTCTGCGGCCGCGGCATAAGAGATAATGCAGGGTAACTTGAGGTGCGGTCGACTGTACACAGGAGATATTTAAGAAAAATAAACTATGAGGGGTCATCATAGGGCCAATAGAAGCCAAAACTATTTTTTTTTTGTCTGTCTGTCTTTCTGTCTGTATGTTTGTACGCACATCACACAAAAACTACTGAACCAAATTTGATGCGGTTTTCACTGTTATATTGTTGAAGGTCTAACTTAAAATCTAGCTAGGTTTCATCTCGATAAACCGCCTAGAACCTGAGATATAAATAATAGTAAATTACGCGCGGACAAAGTCGCGGGCACAGGCTAGTTTCTCATAATGTCAATAAACAAAATAAAGAAATGTTAACGTAAAATGTATGTAATGTACGTATGTTAATACTAATTAATAACAGTATAAAATGCTGAATCAATTACTGTTTGGAGAAATTTTCAGTTCACAGAAATAAAACTATTTCTTTTTCAGTATACTAATGTCATAGAATATTTATAAAATATCATAGAGAGTTTTATACAATATTTTCACTACATTATTCTATACCACTGCAAAACAAAGCAATAATTCCAAGCTAAATCCTAAGCAATGTTCTACGTCCACAATATTTTACCAAGATTTTCCGACCCATATATTTTATGAGAATTATTTTAGGCTCAAATAATTTAGATTATGCGTAGCTTAGCTTCAGATTTTAGCTTGGCATCTATCCAAAAGCATCTACATGAAAAAGTCTTACTCATTTCAAACTTGCCCATGAAATTTTGACTCTATATGTGAATGATTAAAGTATTTTTTTCAGTGAGGAATTTGTAGTCATTTGCGGCTTTTTGGGTTTGTTTTGTTGTAAAACGTGACCTGTTCATATTTTAGGTTTACAAGTACATTCATTACTGTGCCCGGGGTCTAAGGTACGGTTTCATAGCTTCGTTCAGTATACCCCAATCGTGTAGACCAATATCCCTTTCGCCTCTAAGAGCTGCGCAATTTTCAGGGCTTTCTGAATATATGACTGTACATTTTCAGTTGTACTACTATTAAATGATGCCTAGCTGACCCCAGAGCTTCACTACCGCGAGAATTTCGGGATAAAAAGTACGCAATGTGCTATTCTTGAAATTGATGAAATGTGGTATATGAGTTCGGTATACAGTTAAGAGTAGAAAGAAACCGAAAATAAATAGATAGATCAACACTTTATTGCAACATTTACAGAAAATAACATACAAAGTCATATTGTACCTACTCAAACAAGTTACTGTACTAGTAGTTATAACTGAATGTATGATATGAAACGCAATAAATGAATTGAATTGAATTGAAAAGTACTGACAAAAAGTAAATACATAAATAAGCGCAAAGGGCTTATCGCAAATGCAATTTCTTCCAGCTAACCTTCGGCCACAATAGGTACTTTTTATCCCGAAAAGGTTAACTTTTGTGCAATTGAGTGACAAACATACCCATTAACTCACATCCAAACTATACCCATTAACTCACATCCAAACTCTATCAGAGACGGTATAAATAATTTCTAACAGTGCTTGAAGAAAAAGGAATGAAATTTGTAATAAGCTTAAAAATAGCACTTTTAAATCGTCATATCTTAACTGATATTATAAATGCGAAAGTGAGTTTGTTTATTTATTAGTTTGTTACCTCTTCACGCTTTATCTATAGAACCAATCTTCCTGAAATTTCGCACACACATAGTTTGAAGTACTTAGAAGGACATAGGGTACTTTTCATCACGGGTAAAATCACTGTTCCCGTGGGAAATTCACGCGGGCGAAGCCGCGGGAAAAAGCTAGTAGTTAATAAGCTAGATTAGTTGACGTCAGAAAATTACTTAAAGCTAAGGTACCGCCTTTGGAGCGCAAGTAGAAAAGAGGAATACCAATAAACAAAAAAATAAACTTTCCAGCAGTGGAGCTTTGCCTTTATTGTACTCTCGTATAAAATCTGCTTCAATTAGTGTACATTTGGCTCAGTTATTTGTCACATACGGTTTGTACGCCACTCCATTTTTGGTTTTAATGGTTCTAGGATATATTTGCATTTATTCATGCACCCATCGTTACGATAAGCCTGCGTAAAATGTTTTAATAGTGTGAAAATTTTCGGAAAAGCCGACTTTAGCTAGCAGCGACCAATTAATTTAATTTTTTTGTAATTTTTTTTGTATTTTTGTCAAATGGTACAGATTACTATTTTTGTATCTTATACACCATGTACCACTAATGTATGATGAAATATATGAATGACTAGCTTTTGCCCGCGGCTTCGCCCGCGTGAATTTCCCACGGGAACAGTGCTTTTTCCCGGGATAAAAAGTAGCCTATGTGCTATTCCAGGTCATTATCTACCTCTGTACCAAATTTCATCGAAATCCGTCCAGTAGATTTTGCGTGATTGAGTAACAAACATCCTCACAAACTCACAAATTCACAAACTCACAAACTCACATCCAAACTTTCGCATTTATAATATTAGTATGGATTGATTAAACATATTTATTAGTTATTATATTAAAAATATAATAAAAACTTAGAGTACAGTGTACGCAACAATGTTTATTTCTCAGACTGACGGTTACCTAAGATACAGAATATCACTTATTATTTAAATAATACCTGCCAGGTGTTTGTAGTGTACAAGAAGGTTCAACACCCCCCCGCAATACGAACACCCTGTATCTAAATTTATATATGACTTATAAAAAATTATATAAAATAGGTAGAGCATACTTCACTGTAAAAAAAAATAAATAAACATAACATACACTTAATAACATAACACCATTAGAAACAATACACAAACCATAATAAAGTCTTAACTTAAACCTAAAGACTTTGTGCATTTAACATGCTTAGGCTTCGGCAATGACTTTGTTAAGATATCAGCAATCATCGATTGCGTAGGGATGAATTTTAATTCACATTCATGGCGTGATACTGTATCTCGGATGAAATGATGTTTTATGTCTATATGTTTTGTGCGTGCATGATATGTATTATTGTGAGCTAATTTAATAGAACTTTGGTTGTCAGAATATATGATTATAGGATGAGTGGTGACACGAAAGACTTCTGTAATGAGCGTTTTTAGGTAGATGGCTTCTTTGCAAGCTTCAGCTAGAGCCATATACTCGGCTTCCGTGGTTGAAAGCGCGATTGTACGCTGCTTGCGTGCTTCCCATGAAATCGGACTGCCATTTATTAAAAAAACAAACCCCGTAAATGACTTACGGTCAATAAGATTGTTCCCGTAATCTGCGTCCACGTAACAACTTGGATAGAAATTACCAGACTTTTTAAAATTAAGTTTTAGTTCCTTGGTACCTTTCAGATACCGAAGGATACGCTTAGCGGCTTTCCAGTGTACCCGCCCGTAATGTGTATTGAACTGTGAAAGATACGAGACCGAGTGGGATATATCCGGTCTTGTACATATAGCAATATACATTAAAGAACCGATAAGCTCTTGATAGGCAACTTCAACTTTTTCTTCTTCTTTATCAGGAAAAGAAAGTTTTAAACCTGGTTCTAGAGGTGTTGTTACAGTTATTGCATCTGACATATTATATTTGTCTAAAATTCTTTCAATGTACTTTGTTTGATCCAGAGTTATGGAGTCACTATCTTGTATGACTCTCATACCTAGACAATCTTTAAGAATACCAAGATTTTTTACAGTAAAATCTTTCTGAAGCACATTTTTAAATTCATTTTTTAGGTTTCCATTAGAGCTTACTATGAAAAAGTCGTCTACAAATACTGCAACCAAAAGAAGATCATTGCCATCGCGTTTATAATAAAGACAATGTTCGTTTGCTGTTTGTATAAGAGACATTTTTTTCATAGCTTCACACACCTTTATATTCCACTGTCGTGGAGCCTGTTTTAGTCCGTATAGGGCTTTCTTGAGTAAACACACTTTATCTTTGGGATTGATAGAAAAACCTTCTGGTTGCTCCATATAGATCTCTTCTTCGAGATCTCCATTAAGAAAAGCGGTTTCCACATCAAGATGTTCAACTTTCAAACCATAATGTGCTGCATAAGCCAATAGAAGTCGAACTGAAGATAGTCTAGCAACAGGAGCAAAAGTTTCTCCATAGTCTATACCAGCAACTTGAGTAAAGCCTTTGGCAACCAATCTGGCTTTGTATTTAGTCACATTGCCACTGGTGTCTTTTTTAATTTTATAGATCCATTTGCATTTTGTTGTTTTTCTACCAACAGGCCTATCAACAAGAATCCATGTTCCGTGTTTTGTCAGTGAATCATATTCAGCTTTCATTGCTTCTAACCACAACTCTTTGTGCGGATGTTCTTGAACTTCTTTATAACATTCTGGTTCATTTTCAGAAGTCAAGTAAAGATTTTCACTAAATCTCTCAGGAGCACGTCTTACACGAGCAGGATATCTCCTTAATAATTCTGACTCTACACCTTCATTTGGCTCGGGTTCAACAATAGGAGAAGAAACAGGAGTTACGAAATCTTCCGAACCCTCCGATGTTGAAGATTGTAAAATCTCAGGAGTATCTTGTCGTGGTTCAGTTTCGTCCTGGGAAACTGAAAATGGATGAACTGAAGATAGTTGCTCATTAACTAAAGGCACAGCGACTACTTCATCTGGCTGAGTTGACTGTATTTGCTCAGCCTGCATTTTGTTTTCCATGAAAACTACATCTCTCGCAATAATAATTTTACGAGGATAATTTGGATCTATGAGCCGATATCCTTTGCTTTCAGTAGAATAGCCTACAAAAATACATGATTGGGTTTTTGATTCCAATTTTGTCCGTTTCTCTTTAGGAACAAGAACGTGGGCTTCGCACCCAAAGACTCTTAAATGAGAGAGGTTTACCTTGCACTTAGTCCACAATTCCTCTGGAATTTTATTATTTAAAGATTGCGTGGGTACACGATTCTTTAAATAAATAGCCGTATTAACAGCTTCACTCCAATATGCCAAAGGAAGTTTCGAGTCTTGAAGCATTGATCTAGCTTTTTCGATAATCGTCCTATTCGCACGTTCTGAGACACCATTTTGTTGAGGAGTATACGGGATAGTAGTTTGATGTATTATACCATTCTCCTTTAGAAAAATAGACATCTCTTTATTAACGTACTCACGTCCATTGTCTGAACGCAGAACTTTTATTCGCTCACCAGTTTGATTTTCAACTAAATGCTTGAACTCTATAAACTTTGTATAAACATCGGCCTTTGATTTTAAAAAATATCCAAAAGTTTTTCGACTAAAGTCATCTGTAAAAGTAAGTAAATATAGAGCACCGCCCACGAGTGCGTACTCATTGGTCCGCATAAGTCAGAATGAATTAATTCTAAAACTTTACTCGATCTACTTTTCGACTTGGGAAATGGTTTTTCGCAAGTTTACCTTGTAAACAGGAAACACATGTATCGAGAGATGTTTCACTAAAATCTATGCCAATAGATTTGTTTTTTAAAATATTCATACTTTTTGCATTAAGATGGCCAAGGCGTCTATGCCAAAGCATAACTGACTCTTTGGTGGGAGTATACAAAGCATGCAAACTTTTTGTGTCGAGTTTGTACATGCCTTTATGGTTTGAACCTGTACAAATGACATTACCTGTCACTTGACACCCGCCTTTTTGAATTATTTGTGCGCCTTGCGATGTAAATAAAACATCGAAGCCCTTTTGTACTATATTACTTACAGATAGTAAATTAGTTGCTAGTCCAGGAATATAAAGAACATCGCTAATTTTATTAACACTGTCGGAAATCGGAAAGCTTACTGTACCTTTACCATGACTCAAGAGTTGCTCCTTGTTTGCAACAGTAATAGGTGTGACTTTGGAAGTCATGTTTAGAAACCAATTTTTCCTATTACTCATGTGACAACTTGCACCAGAATCTATAAACCATTCCTGTGAACCTGTAGGAAGAGCATTAGTGAAACAAGATGAAAGTGTAAAATGAGATGTATAATTTGATGAAATACAATTTGAATGATTCATTGCCGAAACTTTCTTATTTTTATTTCTACACTCCGAAATTAAATGCCCTTTCTTTTTACAATATGTGCAGAACATGTTTTTCTTTTTGTTCTTGCTGTATAGCACAGTATTTTCAGGTCCGGTAGATTCAGCTACTGGTGAAGTACGGAGATCTTCCCTAAGTAATGCCGCCACCACATTCTCTGATGTTAACTTGGCACTGGTATGCTCTAAAGCCATAACTAAAGAGTGGTACCTTTCCGGTAGTCCAGCCAATAAAATTATAGCCAGAAATTCGTCATCTACGCCAGCTCCTATTGCAATTAGTTCTTGCTGAATTTCAAGACTTACATTTATATATTCTTGCATATTTCTTTGCTTTTTGTATGCGTTTGCTAATAATTTCTTCATGAGTGTAAGTCTTCTAGTCAAGCCACCGTTTGCAAAAGCCTTTTTTAAAGAATTAAAGGTTTCGTATGCCGTTTTAGCAGATTTTATTACCGGATAGACTATTTCGTCACATGCGAGGCATATCTTCGCCTTCGCTTTGGCGTCCTTTCGTTTCGCGACTGGATCCTTATCGTCGACTTCTTGAATCACTACGTCCCATAAGTCGAGATCCGTTAATAGACATTGTATGGCAAATGCCCAGTTAGGAAAATTTGTTCCCGTCAACTTTTTGAAGATTGACGAACTAGGTACACTTTCAAAAGCCATTTTTTAATAACGTTTACTGCGTTTAGCCCATAACCTATTAGTTATTATATTAAAAATATAATAAAAACTTAGAGTACAGTGTACGCAACAATGTTTATTTCTCAGACTGACGGTTACCTAAGATACAGAATATCACTTATTATTTAAATAATACCTGCCAGGTGTTTGTAGTGTACAAGAAGGTTCAACAATATTATTACTTAATTTCCCATAATGAACGAAAGACAGATAAAAGATACGTCACGATAACCTGAGCATTGATGGCACGATGATCACACCATTTGGCGTCACGGCATTTGAGACGATTTTATTACGAATCCGCACCAATATATTATGTATGTATGTTTTACATCAAAAAATACATGTATGTTTACTCCTCACTATTTCAGAAATAATAAGATATTTGTTTATTCTAGTAACAAATGCAATTATCGATAAAATCCGATAATCTTTATGGATCTTAGCGTGTGACGTTTTATCTGAAGGATAATAGTACAAGAGTCGTCCTCAGACGGGATTACTGCGGATCTGCAGAAAATGACCTGTCTCTTAAAGATTACTTGTTACAAGAGATGGTGCGTGGCGCTATTGTTAGCGAGGTAATAAGAGAGATGGGGCGTGGTGCCGCTGTTAGCGTGGTAAAAAGAGCGATATGTGCGGTACTATTCTAAACGTCGTAATAAGAGAGATGTACGTGGTGCCACTGTTAGTGTGGTAATAAGATAGATGGTGCGTGGTGCCACTGTTAGCGTAGTAATAAGAGAGATGGTACGTGGTGCCACTGTTAGCATGGTAATATGAAAGTTGGTGCGTGGTGCCACTGTTCGCGTGGTAATATGAGAGATAGTGGGTGGTGCCACTGTTCACGTGGTAATAAGATAGATGGTGCGTGGTGCCACTGTTCGAGTGGTACCTATTAAGAGAGATGGTGCATTGGTGCCACTTTTGGCATGGTAATAAGAGAGATGGTGCGTGGTGCCACTGTTAGCGTGGTAATATGAGAGATGGTGCGTGGTGCCACTGTTCCGTAGTAATAAGAGAGATGGTGCGTGGTGCCACTGTTCGCGTGGTAATGAGAGAGATGGTACGTGATGCCAAAGTTAGCGTGGTAATAAGAGAGATATGTGCGGTGCTACTGTTAGCGTGGTAATAAGAGATATGGGGTGTAGTCCCACTGTTCATATTCATATTCATTTATTTCTGAACATAACAATATAATAATGTTAATGTTAAAATTTGAACCACTATTTTCCTGAGTAAAAAGATCTTGAAAAATGCTTTAAAGTTCTAGTTCTAGAATAGCTTTTAAAATCATAATCCAAGAATCTGAAAATATAACCTCTAATGGGATATTACCGCCTACATAATTAATATTTTTTGTAGTTTTGTGCAATAAAGTTTTAAATAAATAAATAAACAGTGGAGCCAGACCCTAGTTGTAACTTGATTAGTTCATTGTCTCAAACATTTTTAGTATTGAAAATGTACGTGTATTTTACGTAAAAAGAAACGTGTCTTTATGAAATTACGTTGGTTGACTTAAATTATATTTTGTTTTGTTGTTTTTATTCTGAATAATGAAGATATTTAAAAACAATATTTACTAAGTCACCAAAAGTAAATTTTAATACCTAAATATCAGCTAGAATGTCATTATAAATTACTTTTCATTAAAAGTAAAGCCGTCTGAAAAGCGCGGGAAAAATATTCAAGCCTATTTCTTGAGTAGTTGCAGTTGACCTGGATACGAGATGAAATGCATATTCTAAGACTGCATTTTTTTTGTCTTTTTTACACTTCTTCTAATTGAGTTACTGATCCGCTAAGATAGGTAGAATATTCATAGCTCTTATACTGAGATAAAGAATTTATTTGACGACCTCCGTGGCCCATGCAACAGTCATCACGCCGTACTGTCACACCGGAGGTCCCAGGTTCGATCCCCGGTCGGGTCAAGATGGAAAATGATCTTTTTCAGATTGGCCCGGGTCTTGGATCTATCTATTTGTTATAAAATATAGTATCGTTGAGTTAGTATCCAATAACATAAGTCTTGAACTTACTTTGGGGTCAACTCAATCTGTGTGATTTGTACGTATATATTTATTTATTCGGCTGCTCCTAGTTACCGATATTTAAGTCATGTTATTCAATATTTCGTGAAGATCGTGCGATGTGGAGAAAATAAAGTAGGAAAGCGGACCCTGGGCTCCGACGCGTATGCAACAGGGAAAACGCTCAGATGAGAGAGAGATTCAATAATTCGTGAAATTAAATAAAACCTTTGAAATTCTTTCTAAATTTTATATAGGAACTAGTTAAGGTTTGTATAATAGAATTTATTTATACCCACATGAACTCTCTGCTCAACCCTAAGGCACAGGGCGGGCGCTTCATAGAAACGGCGCGTCAAATATGCCTACTACTACTACAAATGAAACTGTATATCCGTGAACACGTCAGTAACACGTCAATGTGTGCGTTTTTATAGTCGAACGTCCCACAGTTACACAAGAACGGGGGAGAAGTGCGGAAGGAGCGGGGGGGTGCCATATTGCGGGAGGGGCAGGGAGTTTCCTTTCTGTACGTAGTACTACTGTGCCTAAGGTTTGCTTGTTGCTTTTAGCATTAAGTCCACCTTTTGTACTGTAGAGGAAAGTAACTAAATGTGGGCTAGTGTTTTATTATGGGCTAGTAACATTTCTCATAAACAAACAACCCAAGGCCGCAACGAGCGACTATATTCTGTCGCTTTCATTCGCCCCGTGATCGCTATCACTCTGTCTCGTCCGTTCGACGGGAGTTGCCGCTAGTGTAGGACGTTGACTCTCGGCTGCTGCCGCAAAATTTTGTAAGGTACGTAAATATATGTTGTTATTTTAATAAAAAAAGGGTGTAATAAATTGGCTATCTACGTTATTAGTAGGATATAAGTATAATTTCATGTTTTTGGATGTTTTACTTATTTGCTTCGTGTTATTTTAAAAATACAAGGTTAAATTTATCTTAATCATGAATTTTGAATATGGGCTATGTTAGTGAAGATGAAGAGGATGTACCCTTGGATTCGGATACTGATCCTGATCCTATATTTGGTGATGTACACGAAGTATGTATGGAGAGGAGATGCGCATAGGCATTTTACATATGAAAGACAGTGTCCGCATTGGGAGGGGAGCGGGGGACGTATACTTACCGTAGACAGAAATTAAAAAATGAACTCTTATTGGATAGACATACGACTTATTTTATCTAATTTTACAAACTGTATAGCCACCTATTGGCCAGTAGCAGAATTATTTTCGCAAACTGTTTTATTAATTCTCTTGAGTTCTGCTATTACTCACTAGATGGCTGTACTGACAGGCGCGTATCCACCGCTGTGGAAATAATTACGTAAAAATACTTACGAGTGAAAATATATACTTTTATCGCGTGATTCCTTGTTGTGTGTGTTACTTTTACACCCCACAATACAGCACTTCATTGTTAATGAGCACAATCTAAAATTTCGCGTAACTTCGACACATCTGCGGCACGTGTTGACACTATGAAGTGAACTCCGCGAATGCGACAATAGTGACGTCTGGTGGCCAATAGTTAGAAGCCTCAAGTTTGTCGACTGGGAACAGGTCTACTAGCTTATGAACAGCTCTACTATAAATGCTCTGTGGTGATGTACCTAATTCTGCAGACGCAGAATGTATGTTCTGCAGAACTCTGGGTTAGATGCTTGATGTGTGAGCTTTGGGCACATAATGATTGTGCTGGGCCAGAATTTGATACATGGATATGTGATTTTTGCAAGTAAAATTATTAATTACTTAAAGTTACCATTGTTCTTTGATCTCCACTTAGATATTAAGTTTTATAATTGTTATTTTCCTAAGAAATACTTGGGTGCGTATTAATAGCCCATATTTGAGGGTCTGGTCCATATTTAGTGACTTTTTTGCAGTTACGTTATTTGTTTGTTTTTGAAATAATAGTTTATTATTAAAACAATAAGACTATTACTGTGTTATGGAAAAACATGTGACTGATTACTATTACATTAATAAAAGTTTATTATTTAAATAGTTTTTTATTTTTGGTTCAAAAACAAAATGGTAGCCCATATTTAGTTACTTTCCTCTACTTTTGTATGTTTGTACAATAAAGTTTAAATAAATAAATTAAGTTATCCAAAACAAGATTAATGGTTTCTCGAAATCGAAAGAAAATAGACGAATTAAAATTCACTTTTCGATATCAGTCTGTCATGTAAACCATTGCTTCAAAAGATAATTGAGATACCTATAGTAATTTTAATAAAACAAGTGGTATACAATTCTTGAAATTATAGTACATTTTCATTTTATATGAGTCGCACATAATTATGGCGAAATGACACCTCTGGATAAAGTAATTATAACATTACGTGATGTATAACATTATAGTTTTAGAGATGGGGATTTAGTTAAAGTTCCAAGTGCTTAGTTTGGTGGTGAGCTCAAATCAGTAGGACAGTGGCAAAAAGAAAAACAAAATTGTGTAAGCAACATATCACTATTATCAGTATTATACATATATTTTATTTTTAGGTTGAAAGACCTAAAATTTGTTTTTTTCATATTTTCATGCACAAAATAATTATCCTTATGAGTTTACTGTTTGCCTCTTTGAAATTTACTGAACACTAATTTGACGGTGAAAACTAGTGATGTAAATGAAAGCAATGCTGCCAATCCACAGAAATTAGTGATGATGTGACAAATTCCAATATGTTACGTCCTAGGCCTTACTAAGATTTATTTTTCATAATTATAATCAAGACAAAAGGAAAAATCCTAAATCCAATTACTGGAAAATATTTCAGAGTAGGTATTTTCCTCGAAAAGTTATTTGCTTGACTTACTTTTAATTGAGTTAAATACAAATTGTTATTTCTGTATAATTTGTTTATCAATGATTATGGTAAATCCATCAAATAAGAGGTACTCCAAAACTTGCATTCGTCATACCATAGTAATACCAATATAATAAACAATCTTTGTCCAAAAAGGTAGGTACAAAAAGAAAAACTAAGAATTTGAAAAACGTAGATTCCCAGCACTAATCAAATGAACTAATTAATAATTCCCACAGCGTAGTATAATAAGCCGGGCACGGATTTATTAGCCCTATTCAATCTTTCTTTTGGTCATTCCTGTAACAAAATGTATACCAGAGTATTCAAAAGACTTGAAAATCCTAAAATACCCTTATTAGGCCCTAATGTCCGCGCTCTTGAATTTTGGGGCCTCTTGCTCCCAAAAAATATTTTCAAACGATATTTTTACATGTCCATGCATATTCTAGTAGCCATTTTCACTGCTACCGAAATTATCGATGTGTGGTTCGTCAAATATGATATGAATCTTCTTCTAAATAACCTGAAGATTACCATGCTTGCTACCATGTCGGTTTGCAAAGTATTTACTTTCTTGTACTGGCAAAAATCTTGGAAGAGCATAATCGATTACGTCACTAAAGCTGACTTGGCCCAAAGATCAACTTCTGATGACAAGAAACAATTTCTCCTAACCAAATATACTACTTACTGTCGCAAAATCACTTTCTTCTATTGGTCGTTAATGTACACGACAGTGGTTATAGTCATGACGCAACCAATTATCAAATATTTTTCGTCTCCAATTTACAGAGAAAATGTTAAAAATGGCACAGAAACCTACCTTCAAGTAGTAAGTTCCTGGGTTCCATTCGACAAAAACACGATATCCGGATATCTAGTTGCATCAGTGTATCAATCGTACTCCGCTATTTATGGAGGAGGTTGGATCACATCTTTTGATACAAATGCTATGGTTATAATGGTTTTCTTTAAAACTGAATTAGAGTTGCTTAGAATTGATTGTGGGAATATATTTGGGAGTGAAAAAGCCCCGGTTTCTGATAAAATTTCTTCGGAAAGGCTGAGGCATTGTCATAAAAGACACGTCGAGTTAGTAAAGTAAGTAATTTTATTATAATTTATGCACATAATTTGCGATATTCTTACCTATATAATGATACTTTAATTTTGCTCCATGCGTCGTTGGAGTTGGGAAACTAATTTGTCCCTGGACTGGCAACTTGTCCCAGAGGCCAGTTGTCTATTTAAAATTGATTAGAAATTAACTTGTATCAAGTTTTCTTTAACACCTATGTGACAAGTTCGTTGCTTGATAATAGCTATGGGATTTACTGTGCTTTGTACAGCGAAATGTGTTTAATTTGAAATAATATAATCATAGCAATGTATATCATCGACAAAAATTGAGCTTATAAGGAAAAATATGGTGATATGCAATTTATAGATAGTGACAATTAATTTATGGTGGTAAAGCAAAATGTAATTAGAAACTACCAATGCCAGCTCCTCATAAATGGGTGAGATTCTTATAGGCTTCAGGTTTTACGAAGGTACTTTCCTCAAGAACCATAGTGAGAGACCCAAAAATAAATCAAGCAAGCTATCACACACATAATCACTTCCCAAAACATAATTACCAACTGTCATTAGTCTAACGCAAAACTTTGTTATATTGTCTGAGTAAACTATCGACTTAAACTATGTGACGGAATTAAAAAATGATACCACAGAATTTAATTAAATCGCCACAGAATTTAAAGATTATTTGCAGTTGGTTAAAGTTATTTTAAATGAAAAATTGAAGCTTAAAGAAAAGAAATGGCCATAAGTCGTGTCTTATAGGGGGGTAATAAAATCGATGACAGAAGACATACAGAAATGGAAAATACTCCACTGGCTAGATCGAAGTTCTTCAATTGATTGATGCTTGATTTATTTTTATAAATAAATTTACTTATAGTAATATATTTTCTAGTAACTAGTGACTATCTTTAACCTTGGTTCAGGAAGTCAATTGTTAAATGGAAAGACGTATTAATGATGTCTTTAGATCTGGCCATCATTTCCCAACTTTTGCGTAATTTCTGGCCAATAATTGTAACTAGAAAATACTACCTCAAAAGCACATGTTTTTAAGTCAAAATTGCTACTGCCAGAACAGAAAGTATCCCGTTTACTTTAGCTCTTATTGACAAAGAGTGGAGTGAAAATATCTTTCCGAGAACCGAGGAGAACCAACAAGTTGGAGTCTTAATCTTGGAAGTCATAAACAAAGTTTCTTAGGAATTTATCGTGCGAATGTAACAGTACAAGTTAGATTGACTTCGGTTGTTAATTTGAAAGGTACGTTGCGTACAGTCGGCAGCGAGAATCTTGTTACGAATGAAGTAGTTCTGGTCATCTATATCTTTCAGCTTTTCTTTTTATTAAAGATGGGTTTGCTCTTGACCACAATCTTATCCGAGGACAGAGATGAAGTCTACGATGTAGCGAGCTTACCCAGAAGCAGCCTATTGCAAAAATAAACGATGTATTTTTTTATTTATTATTATTTTTGTACATAAACCACATTTAGCACATGTTAAGTTTAAAATATAAAACTAACGATTTTTCATTTTTTTGGATCGATTTTGGATTTTATTACTCGTGATACCAAGCATCCTATTCCAAGTATATATTCTTCTTCTCATTTTGCAGCTTAATTTATCCACTGCAGGACATATACCTCCTCTTATGCTTCTCGGTCTTGAGCCCTTCTTGATAATGGGCCTCTTACTTTAGTGATGTCGTCATTCCAATGGGTCTCATCACGTCAATTCACGTCTCCAGTTCAGTATCTTTCGGCCCCATCTTCGGTCCTCGAAAATATGTAATCGAAATATCACTTCCTCCTATCCGAATCCAAATGCATTTTAAAATCTGTCTATTGTTTCAAGACTTTTTTCCTGATCTCAAGTCATTGCGCCAACTGTACCACATTTGGTACAATGCGGGTGATAATGGCTGATAGTATCTTCTGTATTTGAATTCTATAGCCATAAGTTCGCTTGTGTTTACAAATATCTGCTGGTTAGGCCTATTGTGTTCCTAAATTCGTCTAATTTGATTTCACGCATTATACTTCACTAGCTTTTGCCCGCGGCTTCACCCGCGTGAATTACCACGGGAAAAGTGCTTTTTCCCGGAATGAAAGGTACCCTATGTCGTTTTCCGTACGTCTGACTATGTGTATGCGAAATTTCAGAAAGATTGGATCAGTAGATAAAGCGTGAAGAGGTAAAAAACAAATAAATAAACCAAAAAGCAAACTCATTTTCGCATTTATAATATTAGTTAGGATTATTTCTCTATCAGTGGGATCATTGCCTTCTTCTTTGCATGTCGATGCTCTATGCTAACGATTTCCAGGATCAATATCATGTGGAATAAAATACATACAGCGACATGTTGGCTTTTCTCCAGGCACACACACTTTGATTCAAACTTCTTATCTAATTAGGGTTTTAAATTACGTACATGACTTCTCATTGAAACACAGCAGATTTTTCTAATATTCTGCTTTCAATGAGTAAACCTGTGATGAATTCTGTGATCTACAGGCTTTTGATTTTGATAGAACCACTTTCAGAGTTAATAAAGTTGCTGTGCCCGACAGGGTCCATAAATGTACTATCATTTATTTGTATATGCAATAAAATATTGAGTATTAAGTAATTAATAAATGACAGAAACATGCATTTAATAAATTAATACCTAATACGTTTCAGATACTCGGCTCTATTCGATTCATGCTTGTCGCCGATAATGCTTCTGTATATGTTCGTGTGTTCAATAATGCTGTGTGTTACTGCATACCAGATTACAGTAAGTTGTACTTGTTTCACATGCGGAGATGGCATACTGAATATGTACTAAAACCAACCATTTCTTTGATGGTTTTTTTTTCGCAACAATGAAGCTTCCAGGCCCTATAGCTCGAAGAGGCAACCACTGAGAGCCGGCAGACCGACATCATTCACATTAGGGGACTACTCTACAACCCATAAAAGCAAGTCTATCCGTTCCCCTGATCGTTATGAAAAATTCCTTGACCTCTCAGTCTAGTGTGTGAAACTATGGTTAATTGTAAATTTCATGACGAAAAAAGGCGTAATAATATATATGTATGTATGTAAATTTCATGAGGAAGAAAAACTGCATTTTGCTAGCATTATGTCGCTGAAATACAACACTGATAGTATACTAAGCTATACATATATAGCTAAGCTGAAACGCGTATCGACGTCAGAAAAGTTGAATATCGAGTCAAATAACGATCAGAATTTTCCCCTTTGTACTGCTTTTGCTATTGAATTCTAGAAAAAATTGTTTGTATTTTTGTTTTTTTTTTATACAGGCTGTTTGGGTAAACATCTGCGTTTCCTCTAGGGGTGAATGTACTCATGAATATGAGCAATTTTTTACAGAACAACTACGCTCTGCTGCCAGAAAATGTGCGCAGAGAATCCGGACATACGAAGCGCCGTGAACCTCTTCACCGAAAAAGACCAGATTTTAAGTGGAGACCTATAGGTCCCCAAAAAAGCCCGATGATACCCGACGGTAAAGATTATATACGGCACTGCGTCTGTCCGACTAGAGCCTAAAACCTAACCTATACGCAGTCTGCTACCACTATAGCTTATAAAGGGAGCTATAGAACCCTATGTACTAATAACTAAGTAACTAAAATTCAAACCACTTACCAAACTGAATCTTCTTAATCTTCAGATCCAACTTCGAGTGTCTTCGGAAGTGGATGCGGTCCCTAAACACCCAACCTACCCCGAGATCTCTTCCCCAGAATAAATACGTAGGTTTCTTCCAGCAGTTCCACTCGGCGACGGGATTCGGCGCCTCCAGGCAACCACGTTTCGCATCTCACAAGAAACAGTCACAATAACAGGGTTTTTCACAAACACGAACGTTCAATAGTTATTTAACAAAAGGAAGCTCACAATTATAACTCAAATCAGTTATTACAAACAAAATTAACGCCACGCCGCGCGGCTTCAAAATGCAACAACCCAAGATGGTGGCTATATCACCGCGATATTTCCTGCGACACGGCCTCGTGCGCGCGCGTTCCAAGGACGACTGAATGTCGACGGCCGGAAGCCGTCTGCGCAATGTTGCCAGGAGGCAAACGCAATGGCTATACGTAAAGCCAGCTATACACGGCGCTGCTACCATGCGACAGTGCACAGAGTTTATAAGCATCAACAATTTTTATTACAAACATCCCCCCGTCCCGGTCTGAGAAGCAGACCGCTAGCTTACTCTACGGGAAGGCGGGCGAGAGAGGTCACAGCTCTCCTTAAAATCGAACCGTCGACCAACACCTCAGCCACACGCGGAGTGCCATCTCCGCCAAGAATCAAACGTAATATGCGAGCTCGTCGCCAAAGCAATGAGGGCAAATTTGCCTCTTTTAACAATACTAAATCACCCTCCCTGGGAGGCTCAGTCCTGTCTGTCCACTTCACTCTTTGCTGCAGCAAATGCAAATATTCAAGCGACCAGCGACGCCAAAAGTCCTGGCTCATTTGCTGCAACATTTGAAAACGCGACAACCGATATACGCGTTCGTCCTTCCACGGGTATTCGGGCAGGGCATTCAAAGGCCCTCCCACCAAAAAATGACCAGGGGTGAGAGCTTCCAAGTCATTTGGATCTGGAGATAGCGGACAGAGAGGACGAGAGTTGAGGACCGCCTCAACTTTACAAAACACTGTGGCCAGCTCTTCAAAAGTTAGAGCCGTTTCTCCGATAATGCGGCGGAGGTGGGTCTTTGCGGATTTCACAGCCGCTTCAAAAATCCCTCCCCAATGGGGGCAACTTGGGGGACTAAACTTCCAGGTTATTCCCCTTTGAGCAGCAATTTGACTTAAACTAGTACAATTCTTATCAATAAACACAGAAACATCCTTAAGATAATTTACAGTTCCCTTATAGTTTGTGCCATTATCAGACCTAATAAGGGAAGGTAGACCTCGACGCGAAACAAAGCGATCCAACGCGGCGACGAAGGCCTCCGTAGTCAGAGCCGACACCACCTCCAAATGGACAGCCTTGGTGGCCAAACAAACAAATACACACAAATAGCCCTTCACAATACGGGCATTACGAAAGGGAGAAGCCTTGATCGAAAAGGGACCGGCAAAATCGGTTCCAACGCCGTCAAACGGCCTCGAAGGTCGGATTCGATCAGCGGGCAAATCACCCATCTGTGGTTGCATCGTGGATGCCTTCAACCTATAACATGCAATACATCGAAACAGGACACTACGGATTGCTCTTCGGGCAGACAAAATCCAAAACTCGCGTTGCAAAATAGCCAACAAAGCATTGCACCCAGCATGGGCGTTGCGAATGTGTCGATCAGACACCAAAAGCTGCACCAAGGGTCCGCCCTTGGGCAACAACAGAGGATGGCGAGTCTCATATGGAAGATCCGCCTTCCGGAGCCTGCCTCCAACCCGAAGAAGCCCATCCGAGTCGATGTACGGGTTCAAACGAGCGACCGCGCCCTTCAACTTAGCGCGTCCGTCGCGCAAGATACGAAGCTCTGACTCAAACCGTCCGGTCTGCACGACACGGACCCAATGCAACAATGCGCTCCGGCGCTCTTCTGCACCTGCAATCGGCTCCAACCGCTTTGCCTGTGGGTTTCTACAATTATGTATGAAACGCTTAATCCAACTGGTAACACCCAGAAGCTTATCCAAGCTGCTATACCGAGCAAGTAGCCAATCCGGCTCCGACGTCGTCTCAGCGACTACAGCATGTACACGAAGCCCAGTCAAACTCAAAGAAGTAACATCTGTCTGACAGACAGGCCAAGATGTTTCTGATCCCATCAGCCACTCTGGACCCCACCAGAGCGGGTGTGACACCAATTCTGGTGCCGTACAACCTCGGGAAGCACAGTCCGCTGGGTTAAGCTCTCCCGGCACATGTCTCCATGTTATATCAATTCCGATATTCTGGATTTGGGAAACCCGATTTCCCACAAAAACCTCCAAGGTATGTGGGGCCGCGCGCAACCATGCAAGCGCGACCTGGCTATCCGACCAGGCGAAGATGTCCCGTATCTTGACCGTGGCCGCCAGCTCACATGCAACGTGATGCAACAATTTAGAGAGAAGGTGAGCTCCACTCAACTCAAGCTTGGGAATAGTCAGCCTAGTCCTGATGGGGGCGACCTTGCTCTTCCCTAACAAAAGCGAGACATTGACCCGGCCATCGGCGTCAACTGTCCGCATATAGACTGATGCGGCGTAGCCTCGCTCCGACGCGTCACAAAAGCCATGCAGGCTGGCTCGATATTTCCCGGGGGGCAATATTCGACGAGGCAAGGCAATCCGATTGACTTCCTTAATCGATGAAAACAACTCGAGCCAATCATCCAATGGAGAGCCAAACAGCGGCTCGTCCCACGAGACGCCCAAAGTCCAAAGTCTCTGAAGAAGACACTTCGCAGAGAATATTACTGGACTGATCCAACCGCTTGGATCAAACATACGAGCTATTACTGACAACACCGTTCTCTTAGTCCAGACCTTTGGTATTTCCAAGTCCACTTGGAATGTAAAAATATCGGTTAGCGGCTGGTACTGCATGCCCAGCACCGCTATCCTGTTGGGATCATCCACATCCTCAAACAGGTGAGGGTTCTGTTGGTGATCCTCCGGGATCCCTTCTAGAACTTTAGGCTCATTAGACAACCACTTACGTAGCTCGTAGCCACCTGTCTTCAATATTTCGATCAATTCATCCCGCAGTAGGAGGGCCTCCTCAATACTTTGGGCTCCGGTGCACACGTCATCAACATACAAGTCACGTGACAGCACGGAAGCCCCACGGGGAAAGCGGATCCGTTCCCGCTCTGCCAATTCAAGCAATGATCTGATGGCGATATAGGGGCTAGATTTCAAACCATACGTGTTTGTGTTGAGTTCATACACCGTCACAGGATCCTCAGGGCGCTCACGCCAGAGTATCAACTGGAATCGCCTGTCCTCAGGATGTATGACTGTCTGGCGGAACATCATCCGGATGTCCGCACCAAAAACCACTTGATGTCTTCTAAAGTTCAAGATGATGTCAATTATGTCCCTATGCAATTTGGGACCTGAATGCAAACATAGATTCAACGAAACTCCGTTCGAAGTGGGTGCGGACCCATCGAAGACGGTCCTCAATTTGCCTGTTGAGGCCTTCACCACCGCGTGGTGGGGCAAAAAATAATGCTCAGTTGAGCTCCAATCAACTCGAGCCGAAGACATGTGACCCAAATCCTCGTACTCGCGCATAAATTCAATATATTTATCGCGAAGTACGTGGTCACGCTGCATACGTCGCTCCATGGACAGCAGTCGTTTCTCCGCAAGCGCCCTACTTTGCCCTAGGCTAGGACGAGAGGCAACAAAGGGTAACCTAGTTACAAACCGACCGGAGGGCAACCTCTCCGTGGTCGATCGAAAAAGGGCTTCGCACTCAGCGTGTTCCGGATCCATCCTGGAACTCATAGGTGGCTCCTCGACCTCCCAAAACCTTTGCATGGTCTTGGCCAAGGACGCAGATGCGACAACCGGTGGCTCCTCCACGGTGCCATTATCAAACACAGGGCCCATCAGGGCGAAACCAAAGATAGTAGACACTGCCATCAGTGAAGACGAACCCAGAGCTTTCTGGGTACCCAACAAAATCCAACCCAATACGTCCGAGCCCAGGAGCAAGTCCACTGGGCCGGGATGAAAAACAAAGGGGTCGGCCAAATCCAGACCCGAAACCAAAGACAACACACCCGGCGGTATGTCTGTCGAGGGGTGCCAACCCGCAATGGTATCCATTACCATAGCCGAAGTCGTGATCCTCATTGTGGAGGACTTCAGCGAAGAAAAGGTGACAAGTGTCTGGCCCGTCAGACACTTCACTTGTATGCCACCAACTCCAAGAAGTGGCACAGGCGAGTCCTCCACGACTAAACCTAACTGGTGTGCCACTCGAGTGGTAACCAAACTGCTTTGAGCCCCTGAGTCCAACAGAGCTCTCAAATTAATGGCTTCCCCCACGACCCCATACGCGGACCACCGCGGTAGGGAGCAGAACCGTCCGCGGCTCTGTCCCAGCAAGGGAGCAAGCTAGTTACGGGCTCCCCACTCTCTCCAAACCAGGGGCGCGCCACTGACCCGGATAATATGGCGGGCGAGTGCACATCCCCATCTGAGGGGGGCATAACCCGCGGCCCGGCCATACATATGGTACGGCGGGTGGTACTCCAGCCGTGGGTACTCGTGCAGCGGCGGAGAAAACCGCTGCGGCTGCATGTGTTGGGCATTGGTAACCCGCGTGGAGGGGGGTGTCCCCACTCTCACGTCCGATCTAGGGCCCCCGCCCATGGGGGCCCTATCCGGGGCCTGGCCAGTCACATACTGGCCACGACCTTGGGGCGCGTGGTCCCGGTCCGCCAAGACCCGCGCCGGTACGCGACCCCCTCCCGAGGGGGTGCGACGAGCGAAGCCGCGTCCTCCGTCCGATGGTGGATGGCTTCGCGCAGGAGCGCCCCCGCCCATAGGGGACCCCTGCCTCAACAACCGGGGGCCATCCCCGTTCCGGTTCATGCAGAGCATCACGTGGTGCAGCCCACGGCATGCACTGCATGGTATGGCTCTGGGACAGTCACGTGCATAGTGACTGCCCAAACAGTAAAAGCAAAGTTCATGCCGCCTTGCCATGCGGCGCCGATCTTGTACTGGCAGTCTCTGCCAGTCCCTGCATTGCAGCAGGCTGTGGCCCATCCGGCCACATTGCAGGCAGTCCGCGTCCCCCGCGACTGCTGCCGTGTGTGCAACCCGCACACCAGCTCCACGCGGTGGCGGTTGCCGTCCCTGTTGGGGCCTACGTTCAGGCACTCTGGATGGCGCTGAGTCCGTCATGGTATTCTCAGCAGCCCGTGCCTCAAACTCCAAAAACTTCACCAAGTCAGTGAATGTTGGTAGGGTGGTGCTATCCCGTTCCGCATTCTCGCGCTCAAATCGCGAGCGGATGTCATTGGGTAATTTGCCCAATACAATGTGCACCAGCAAAAAGGACCATTGGTCCACCGGCAGCCCCAGTGTGCGGAGCGCGTTACAGGCCACTGTAACGGGCGTGAGCAACTGCAGGCGCAACTGTGCCCTGTTGGCCACCTTGGGCAGGGCCATCAACTGTGCGGCGTGCGCATCCGCTAACAAACGTAAGTTTTGGTAGCGGGAGTTCAATAACTCCCAGGCCGTGTCGTACTGGTCGTCCTCCACCCGGAGGTGCTGGATGAGCGACCGCGCTTCACCCTCAAGAGTGGAGAGGAGGTAGGCCATCTTCTGGGCCTTCGACAAATCCTGTCGTGCTACGACCAGGGACTCAAACATATTTTTATATGCCACCCACTCCTCCATCCTACCCCCAAAGTGGGACAGCTGAAGGGTGGGGAGCCGACCAGTAACCGCTGGTCCTTCCTGTCTAACAGGTGTGCGAGGGGCTGGTCCGCCAGCCTGTCTCGCCCTTATTGCGGCCGCCGCCTCCACGATGTCATCGTGCAGACTCAGGATCTGGTCCAGGTCCGCCACGTGACCTGCGTAGACCTCCGGGGTAAGGTCGGCTTCGGTAAGCGCCGCCATGGCCGCTTCCGCGTTGTTCAATCGTGAGCGGAGCTGATCCGCTCTTTCCAGTATAGCGGCCTCCCTGTCCTTCCGGGACAGGAGTCCACCGGCCGTCACAAACCATCTCAATTCGTTGGCGAGTGTCGCCTTAGCATTGGGGACCTTCGCCATCGCGTCAAGTCACAAACAAAAAATAACAAAAGGTAAATAAAAAACAACAAAATCAAACAACTACACGAAGAACCGCGGTAGGTATGAGAATGGCACAAACCCGGAACGCACGGTACAAACCGCAAACAAATACAAAAAAGGTTACAAATATTCTTATACAAACAAACTAAGAAAAATCTAATAATTTTTACAAACAATTAATTATTTTTTACAAACGAACAAATAGAGGGTAGATAAACTACGCTCTGCTACCAGAAAATGTGCAGAACAACTACGCTCTGCTGCCAGAAAATGTGCGCAGAGAATCCGGACAAACGAAGCGCCGTGAACCTCTTCACCGAAAAAGACCAGATTTTAAGTGGAGACCTATAGGTCCCCAAAAAAGCCCGATGATACCCGACGGTAAAGATTATATACGGCACTGCGTCTGTCCGACTAGAGCCTAAAACCTAACCTATACGCAGTCTGCTACCACTATAGCTTATAAAGGGAGCTATAGAACCCTATGTACTAATAACTAAGTAACTAAAATTCAAACCACTTACCAAACTGAATCTTCTTAATCTTCAGATCCAACTTCGAGTGTCTTCGGAAGTGGATGCGGTCCCTAAACACCCAACCTACCCCGAGATCTCTTCCCCAGAATAAAAACGTAGGTTTCTTCCAGCAGTTCCACTCGGCGACGGGATTCGGCGCCTCCAGGCAACCACGTTTCGCATCTCACAAGAAACAGTCACAATAACAGGGTTTTTCACAAACACGAACGTTCAATAGTTATTTAACAAAAGGAAGCTCACAATTATAACTCAAATCAGTTATTACAAACAAAATTAACGCCACGCCGCGCGGCTTCAAAATGCAACAACCCAAGATGGTGGCTATATCACCGCGATATTTCCTGCGACACGGCCTCGTGCGCGCGCGTTCCAAGGACGACTGAATGTCGACGGCCGGAAGCCGTCTGCGCAATGTTGCCAGGAGGCAAACGCAATGGCTATACGTAAAGCCAGCTATACACGGCGCTGCTACCATGCGACAGTGCACAGAGTTTATAAGCATCAACAATTTTTATTACAAACATGAGACCGACTCTGAAATCTCAAAAAAAAATCAGCTGTTCCATACATTTTACAATACCCAAAATGTATGGAAGAATTGTTTTTTTTTTGAGATTTCAGAGACCCAAACACCCTGTATATAAATAATAATAACATAGAATATAATTTTTGAGATGATCATTGGTCGGTCAATCAGTATGGTTGACACTTCGAGCAACAAGAACTTCCAGACGAGTCCATGTTGCTCTATATTGACGACTAGCTGTGCCCCGGGGCTCCGCACCCCTGGGAATTTCGGGATAAAAAGTATCCTATGTGCTATTCCTGATATTTTTCTACCCGTATACCAAATTTCATCGATATCCGTCCAGTAGATTTTGCGTGATTGAATATCAAACATCCTCACAAACTCACAAAATCACATCCAAACTTTCATATTTATAACTAACTGTAGCCCGCGGCTTCGCCCGCGTGAGTTTCGCTTAGTTGAAAAATCTTTTTGTGTTCCAAACTGTAGTAACCTAAACTCCAGTAGGTACTCAAAATTTCAGCCATATGGTTATCCCGTGTCCCGCGGGAATATATGTTGATGAACGGGAACAGATGTTCCAGACCTTCATTATTTATACGTCAGTAGAAAATGCTCATCAGGTTGAACGACTTTTGCTAAGGCGCCATTCCCATATATGTAATAGAGTAGCTGGCCTCTTGGAGTTCTTCATCAGATGATCCTGATCTTAGATTTTTATATGTCAACAGAAAATGCTCGTCAGATTGATTAACTTTTGCAAAGGTGCCATTCCCATATTTCTTATAGTTTAGCTGTTCTGTTAAGGTTCTTCATCAGGTGTTCCAGTTTTCAAAATCAATTATAGCCTATATGTTGCCCAGGCTTAATAGCTATACAACAAAAATCACATTCAGGTCACCCTCTATCCATTTCAGTCAAAAATACTAAATGTACAGACAAAATATTTTTACTGTTTTATTATATGTATAGATATAGATATGAGTAGGATATTGAAAATAAAATATTTTCCTCATATTTTATTAAGGTTTTTCTTGTTTCTTTGTAGATAGAAACGAGTGCTGCTCAGAGATTCTTGACGACGGAATACCTCGTCTTTGGAGTGGCTCAACTGTTCATATACTGTTGGCATAGTAACGATGTTCTGTACGCTGTAAGTCCTACACTTTTTTTATTATTATCATTTAATGCAAACAAATTACACATTATGCATCATACTAAAACCACGGAGGTTTGTTAGTGCTAATGCAAAATTCTACATCTAAAGTTAAGTTTAAATTCTAATTAATTACAATATTAAAGTTTATCTAGATGGATACAATCACAGATTTAGATTAGGCTACATACCGCATGTTTGTTCGATAGTATGAAAACCGAGCGTGCCATTATTTTCTACCTACGATGACGTCACGCCAGTCATTTTAGTGATGAGCACAACATAAACGCGAATGAAGCCTAACTGAGTAGCACGCGTGATGTTTGTCCATTGGACAAACACCGGGCACGCTTGGATGTATTGCTTTAGATACCGCATGTTTGTTCGATAGTATGAAAACCGAGCGCGCCATTATTTTCTACCTACGATGACGTCACGCCAGTCATTTTAGTGATGAGCACAACATAAACGCGAATGAAGCCTAACTGAGTAGCACGCGTGATGTTTGTCCATTGGACAAACATCAGGCACGAACATAGTGCTTGCGGCATCTAGAGTATATCAAAATTGAACTAAATCTGTAGATACAATACACACTGGGCAACCACCAGACTAATGTCCATAATATAATATATAAACTTTTATCCTAAAACACAGCTTAAAAATACTAACTGGTATCGGTATTATCTAACAGATTATTTACACAGATTAACACCCGTATTCACAAACGACTCCGCTACGGAATGTCTAAGTACGAAACGTCTATGTACGTCAGTTCTAAAGTTTTCGAGTGCGATGTACGTTAGTTCTAAAGTATCCTAGTACTACGTATTCCAGTGCTAAAGTACCCAATGTACAATACTTGCGTAAGTCGACATGTGAAGTGAGGCATTTTTCAGTGCGTTACCGATGACAAGCCTTTCTATTGGACGAGCAGTGACGTTTGTCTCTCAAGTATTGTATAAGAATAGGTTTTTGAGTCCCTGTGAGCTAACAGGCACTATGAATCTTCCAAGAACGTTTGTGAATTTAGAAGCGAACGTAGGTACACTCAACTGCAGAAATACTTGACCCGATTTCACTGAATCTATCTCAAGGGCTATTATATCTGCACTTACAGTAAATATCTTTCTTATTATCAACGTTTCTGTCATTTTACAAGATACTCGTACTGTGGTCACGACATATTTAATTGCCAGTAAGCTTAGTAAGCTATTACTAAGGTTACTGGCAATTAAATATCATTCATCTAATAGATCTTCTAGGTATTATTTCCTTTTTAGGATTACCCACACGATAAGCGGTAGCCCCTACATCCGCTTTGTTAGAGCAGAGACAATGCTTTTTAGGGTTCCAATCCTCAAAATGCAAAAACGGAATGTTTATAAGATCACTTTGTTGTCCGTCTGTCCGTCAAACTTTTCTTCTCAGGAACGCTTAAAGGTATTAAGTTGAAATTAATATCGAATACTCGGATCCACGGTCTCTTTCAGCAAAAAAAAATTAATAAAAATTATACGTCAACGCGAACGAGATATATTATCGTAAATGTTGCGATTTTTTGCATATTTTGAGATTTCAGACAGCAATCAAAACCTATGGGGTACTTCCCGTTGACGTAAAATTATGAAATTTAGCAAAAAGCAAGGTATCAGTACTTATCCATACTAATATTATAAATGTGAATGTTTGGATGCAAATTATGGAGTGGCAACCGTGTAAATAGATTGACTCCTTTTGTGCGGGATGTAGGACCTAAAGATATACCTTAGACTCGGATGAGACCTCGGTTAAACGGCCTATATGTGTATATATGAAAGGGAAAAGTTTCAACAATTCGGCGACTCGACAGGGGCTCGATAATCGCTTACCTTGCTCGCGTGTTGAAGGCTTCTCTTGTGGTGATCACCAGATTTCTTCTGAACACAAGTAGTTTCTTCGGAATGTTCTGGAACGATCTGCGGGAATCTCTTATCGGCGCGCGCGCGCGGCACTGGGGCGCGGAGACACGCGCTATCTCAATGACAGATGATACGAGACTGGTTATGATCACTGGCGATGCTTCCGGGAGGGGGCGAGTAGACTCCATCTCGCTCCCTCATTTTCCCGCTAAAAGGGACAGCGATATCAAGGTGCCTTATCACCGAATTGAAGAGGAGAAAAGGAAATTATAAAAAATTGGAGGCTGAAGGCCTCAACATAGCTCCCCGCCTTGAAAGGTCCAGAGCTTTCAAATTAAAATATAGACAAGAAGCTAGGTGGATAGATTAGATAAGATAAGATAGATTAAGCTAGGAGGATAGATTAGAGGTAATAGCGGTCTGAGAATATCAGCGAATCGATATCTACGGTAGAAATTATGATTAAATAAGCGGTTTAATTAAATTGCGGTTTGATTAAATTGCGGTTTGATTATTGGGTAGGCAAAGGATACAGCTTTGTGACAGGACGCTTATATGTGCCTGACACAGTCTTGACTAAGGCCACGCGAATTATATCATCCGATCCAGGAAACACCTCCTTTATGACACCTAATGGCCAAGTCAAGGACGGTACGTTATCTTGACCCAAGAGAACGACAGTACCTATATCTATGGGACGATCGTGAGTGCACCATTTCTGACGGACTTGCAGCGTATGCAGGTATTCAATACGCCATTTTTTCCAATATGATAACACGAGTTGATCCAAAAGTTTTTTACGCTTTGTCAAATTCATACTTTCCTCTGTCAATTCAGAAGAAGGTAAATAAGTAATGGGACTGGACATTAAAAAATGAGCCGGCGTGAGAACGTCAAGATGCGGATCAGATGATAAAACACTAAGAGGCCGTGAGTTCAAAAGACATTCTATCTGTACGAGGACAGTTAAGAGCTCCGAAGGCAGCATGCCACGTGAAAGACAATCGCTAGGATTCTCTTTCCCTGATACGTGATTAAAACAAGCGGCAGGTAAATTTTCCTGAATTTTTGCAATACGGTTGCTAACAAATATAGACCTCCTATGAGGGGCAGAATGGATCCACGAGAGCGCAATAGTGGAATCCGAAAACGCATAAGTACCGGCAATAGGAATGCGGGCAGAAAGCTTCTCTCTGACAACCCTAACAAGCTTAGACAGCAATAAAGCAGCAACGAGTTCTAATCGAGCTAGTGTTGTTACTTTAGCGGGGAAACCTTGGATTTCGCACAAAGAAGGCGGACCGTTATATTACCTTGAGTATCAGAAATGTGTAAATATACACAGCAACCATAACCACTAAAGCTAGCATCACAAAAGGCTACAATGTTTACGACAGATTCTGCAAAAACTCCAACATGACGTGGAATTTTAAGAGAAGATAGTGCGGGAAAATCCCGTGCTAAAGCAGTGAAGCGGTCTATGATTGGCTGCGGAGGTACATCATCCCAATCTATCTTGGCTAACCAAAGTTCTTTAATAAGTATTTTAGCGTACAAAACGACCGGCGCTACAACTACAAGGCCAAGTACGTCGAATAAGCGAGCAATTAATGATAAAATGGTGCGTTTTGTACATTTACTGTCCACTGGGCTGGTTGTCAAAGAAAAAGTATCTTCAGCGGGCTCCCAGGTTAAACCAAGGATTTTAGAATTGTTAATATTGTTATCCATACTAGAAAAATTAACTGATAAGCGGTGAGACGCAGGGAGGGTCTCTAACAAAGCGGGTGAATTGCTGGCCCATTTGACAAGGTCGAAGGAACCTAATTTAAATAAATCAATTAAGTTGTGTGACAACTTTATAGCGGTTTGTTCATCAGGAACAGAATAAACATAATCATCCATATAAAACTGGGTTTCTACCAATTTGGATGCGTCCGGAAAGCGGTCGCTATGCTCACACGCCAGATGGCGTAGTGTGCGCATAGCTAAGTAAGGACTAGACGCCAACCCAAAAGGCACGCGGTTGAAATTAAAGGTGCGAATAGGCTCATTCTTATTGAAGCGGAATAAAATTCGCAAGTATTCGCGGTGATGCGGATTAACACCGATTCTTAAAAACATCTGCTTAATATCTGCGGTCATAGCTATGGGAAACGTACGAAAATCAAGTAATAACAAAAATAAGTCGGCCTGTAAATTCGGTCCGACATGTAAAATGTCATTGAGTGACAACCCCGAGTGCGTCTTAGCGCTGGCGTCCAAAACCACACGAATACTATCTGTTGAGGCCTTCACCGACTTCACCTCATTCAGTAGGTAGCATGCTAATACATTTTTCTTTAATGTTATTTCATGATTTTAAGTTTTATGATGGAAGTCGGTTCATTTTTTTGGAAAAAAAGTTTTATTTTATCATTTTCAGTGCTTCTACACCTATTTTCTTTCATAAAAACTTTTCTTTCACTGGCCGAAAATAAAGAATTAAAAACTGGAAACTTTTTATATCAGTTTGATTTGAAATGTCAGAACATGTCAAATTGTCTGTTATTTTTGGCATATAAATAGACCGAGAGGCCGTGCCGACCAAACCTTCCTTATTTTAGAAATGCTGATTGTTTCTCTGCGTGGTATATACGGGTAAAAAATATTAGCGACTAGGTATGAAGTTTGGATCTTAGTTGCTTATGCAGGTAACATAACGTAACGCAACGATGATTTTTATAGGTATAAAAAGCACCCTTGGGGCCTCCCAAAGTAATATTAAATTAAGATTTTATAATAAAACAAATATAACTATAATTTAGTAAAGTTACAATGTCTAGCAGGGGTTTATATCTGCACCAATTGCCTGGTAATGGATGACATGATTTCTAATATTATTAGGAATAAAATCTTTAAAAAACTTTATTTTGAGGAAATTGAGTTACCAATTTCAATGTTATTGCTACAAATAATCTACCTAAGTAATCATTAACCAACTTTTATAGTCGCTAATCGCTATTTCTATGTTGGGAACATACACAGAAAATCTTGAGTTTTAATAAAATAAGGAAGGGCATGCTGTCGCGGGCTTTTGCTCTATAATGCAATGTTGGTATTTTTACATTTTGTTAGGTATCTTTAAAGTTACCGAACAGATTCTGACGTGGTTAAAATGGGACCAACTTGGGAATACACCATTACGAATAAAAAAATAAATTTGGAAATCAGTCCACAGTAGGCGGAGAAATCGGCGAACATACATAAAAAAAAACATACATACATCGAAACATATAACCTCCTCCTTTTTTGGGAAGTCGGTTGAAAAAGTTTACAATAGAGATTACTGTTCACAATTAATTAATAAGACTTAATTTACCTGTAAATAAAAGTTGGCCGGTTTATAATAAGGCTTTCTAGTCATAAAATGTATTTTTAACGTTATAAATGTCAATATGGTTTTTACTTAATTACAGGAAATCTGGTTCATAAACATGAGTCGTTTTTTAAAATTAAGATTGAATAATTCACATTACGTACGAATATACAATTTTCTGGACTGTAGAATTAAAAAAAAAATTAAAAGTTTATAAAAAAAAAACTGTTGTTGTCACCCTTATAAAAATTGAGGATATGATTCATTACAATAGTATACGAATAATATATAAAAGTCACCATTGCTGGATTTTTTGTTTTTGTACAGGATGTTTTTAAAGTATAAAAATTACAACTCATTAAAAAATCCATTTCGGATTGTTATTTATTGGTGATTTTTTAAATCAAGCTTTTATTATTCGTAAGGAAACATGTAACAAAAAATCACCCTGGTAGGATTTTTTGTTTGAGAGTTATAACAATATGAGTCTTATAATAGCGTTTAAAAAAAAACGGCGGTGGTGATTTTTTTTTTTTGCAATGAGGGATTTTCCGTGACACAAATAAAAAAAAGAAATAGTTCCAAATGACTTCATAGATGGCGCTTAGTAAAAGCCGAGAGAAAAAATTCCATACAAAAAGCAAAAAATCCACGGGATTGGCATTAAAAAAAAATAAAACTTAGTAAAAAAAAAAACTAAAAAGTATCTATATTGTGATTTGTGCAACTGTCAAACTGTTATGTGATTTTTTTTTCTGCCTCTGGTTGAAAAGTAAAAGCGGACCATATGTATAGGTTCAGCCATTATTACTACTCGGCATTCATAAAACGCTATCTGTTGAGACTTTTTTGTACTGATTTTTTTTTCTTAATTAGCTGTCAGAAAAATCGCTCATTAAATTTGCAGTTGTAATATCATAATCTATGTAGTTTATAAAAATCATCATCGTAGGATTTAATGTGACCACCTCCATACAACTGAAAATTCACAGCCCCGACTATAAGAGCTATAATGTGAGATGTTTTGATGGTGCGCGAGTTTGACTCGCACTTGGCCGTTTTTTTTACAGTGTGAGGACCTCTGCTGGGGTCCCTACGAGAGCGCCTGGTGGCTTCGGAAGGTCAACCGTAAGGAGCTCTTCATTTTGATTGGCCAGTTCAGAAAGACTGTCGTGTTCTCCGCTGGGCCCTTCACAAAGCTCACTGTGGCTACTTTTATAAGCGTAAAGTATTTTTATTAAAGTTTTAATAGTGAATCAAGTGATCTGTGATCTCCGAGTGTTTCGACTACAAACCAGTAAAAATACAGTCCACCGGGAAGGACTTGACCCCTGTTGGCCGATCGTCAACATTTTTAAAACGAACAATAAAATTCTACAGCTTAATTAAATCCGCTCGATGACCCGAAAGTGGATATTGGCCTATATAACGAGTTGCAGAAGATTATAAATCGGAAAATGAAAAAAGTTTAATATTACCACAGAATCAATACAAGTAATATTACTCTCTTGTTATGTCATCCATAAGCAGCCTATTTATCGATTCATTTACCAAATCCATACTAATATTATAAATGCGAAAGTTTGGATGTGAGTTTGTGAGTTTGTGAGTTTGTGAATTTGTGAGTTTGTGAGTTTGTGAGTTTGTGAGTTTGTGAGTTTGTGAGTTTATGAGGATGTTTGTTACTCAATCACGCAAAATCTACTGGACGGATTTCGATGAAATTTGGTACAGAGGTAGATAATGACCTGGAATAGCACATAGGCTACTTTTTATCCCGGGTAAAAGCACTGTTTCAGTGGGAAATTCACGCGGGCGAAGCCGCGGGCAAAAGCTAGTACTTAATAAAATAATAATAAAAAAATAAAATCAATTTATTTCATGTAATTTTAACCCATATAAAGTTGAAACAATTTTTTTTTTTTTTAAATTTAGATTTATATATTTATTAATACCCAAATATAAACATAATATAGCTTCGTTTTAATAACTGTCATAATTATAAGCCTTTCCTGAATTGCGATAAAATATATAAAATACGGATACGTATAAGATCATAATGACTATTTCTACAACTTATTTTTTTTTGTTTCCAGATACTGAAAGGTGCCTACAGCTATTACACTCTGCTTAGTCAATCACAAATGAAATAAAGTACACTTTTCAATGAATTTAATTATTCCCACTTCACTACCCAGGGAATTCCCAAAACTTCCTGTTTCATCTCCGCGTCGCTCTCTACCAATCAGTCAGCGTAATTTTATTATATTTATTTATGTTTAGAAGCTTTATTGCACAAAATACAATTGTAAAAGCAATTAAATTTATAAATTAGTATAGATTCATTTAATTTTCAACATCGTCCACGTTTTGCTAAGAAATTATATTCTTCTCACATAATACCTATCAGTATTTTTTTTCGAAAACAATGTAATAAAATATTCAGGGCAGTTTGTTAAATCAACAATTTTGTCATTCGTATCTTTTGATATTTTGTAAGACTTATTTTTATTTCAAAACAAAACTGGGTAAAAAGCACTCACAATAATTAAAATATACCTAGTAATTAGTAGAAATCATTTTGAAAGTAAACTTATTGAAAAATTTTAATGTTGCCTTTATTATTTACTAGCAGCGACTCGCCCCTACGTTTCTTTCAAGGGTAATCCATACTAATATTATAAATGCGAAAGTTTGGATGTGAGTTTGTGAGTTTGTAAGTTTGTGAGTTTGTGAGGATGTTTGTTACTCAATCACGCAAAATCTACTGGACGGATTTTGATAAAATTTGGTACAGAGGTAGATAATGACCTGGAATAGCACATAGGCTACTTTTTATCCCGGAAAAAATGGTTCCCGTGGGCATACCAATTATAGTAACGCCACCTAAATTTTGACAAAATAGACGTCATGTCAACATGACGTTACGTCAAAGTGACGTTACGACAGCCTCCCCACTAATTCCATATAAAATGGGCCGTTGCACCGGGCGGCCGGCAGTATTCCCGGATACGTCGAGGTGTGCGGACCGCTGCTGAGTGCACGGACTAATGGCACTCTGCTCAAACTTCTATATATTATGTGTGTGAAGGAACATCAGTGAGTTTGTTGTGATGTACATTGCGTGCGGAGGCGGGGCTACCCGGAAAGACTTTGAGGGTGGAAACGAAGTTAGGTTCAGGTTATTTTTTTTTTATTACTGCCCGGAAAGATTTGAAGGCAGAAAATAAGTTAGGTTCAGGTTACTCTTTTTGACCACCCAGAAAGACTTTAAGGGCGGAAAAGAAGTTAGGTTCAGGTTATTTTTTTTTTGTTACCGCCCGGAAAGATTTGAAGGCAGAAAATAAGTTAGGTTCAGGTTACTTTTTGTTGTGTTTTTGTGTTGACCTGTTGACACTTTTTTTTTTATTATTTTATATCTTTGTCAATATATCTATCTATACGCTGCACGGTAACGATGAAATTTTCGCGCCATTTGATTGAAAATCACGACACGCACGCCATCGTGAATAAAGTGCTAACTCGCGCTCAAGCAACAGTTTCACAGGAGCGGGATAATGATTAATCCTTTTTTGCCGCGGGCGAAGCCGCGGGTAGATAGATAGATAGATCAACACTTTATTGCACCATTTACAAAAAGAACATACAAAAGAGACAAAATTAAATACAAAAATGAGCGCAAAGGCGGGCTTATCGCAAATGCAATTTCTTCCAGCCAACCTTTGGGTGGAAGGAAATATACATGACAAAAATGTAGGGTGCAGTAAACACTAAAGATAAAGGATAAAAAAAAATAAATAAAAATAAACTAAACATTGATAAAATAAATATACACATTCATGATACAATCAGGACAATATGGAAATAAATAAAATTAAAGACTCAGATAGTGAGACTTTACCTGCTCTCTGAAGGATGACAAAGTTTGGGCCTTGCGGATATCAACTGGCAATGCATTCCACAAACGAGCAGCCTGGACAGTAAAGGAGTGGGAGAAAAATTTGGATACGTGATCAGGGACAACTAGGTATAGGGAATAGGCAGTACGTATCTCACGATTACTGACCTCACTGAGAAATTTAAAGCGTTCTTTAAGGTAAAAAGGAGTAAAAGGGTTATAGAGAATTGAGTATAGCAATGAGAGGATATGTAGATTACGACGATGTCTAATAGGGAGCCACTTGAGTTGGGTACGAAAGGCTGAGATATGGTCATATTTACGCAAACCGAATATGAAACGTATACAAAAGTTTAGGAGGCGCTCAAGTTTATTAAGTTGCTCTTCAGTGAGATCAAGATAGCAGCAGTCAGCGTAGTCAAGTATAGGGTGGAGTAAGGATTGAGCAAGTGTGATTTTAGTCTCAGTGGGAAGGAAATTTTTGATCCTCCTGATAGAACCAGCAGCAGCGAATAATTTTTTGTTAACCTCAGCAATTTGCGGAGCCCATGACATATTTTTGTCAAATATTATACCTAAGTTCTTTACTTTATCACTGACAGGAATTACGGTATCATTAAACATTATAGAGGGAAGGGATTGCCAATCGATTCTAGAAATGAGACGAGGGCTTCCAAGAAATTATTTATTACTTGTGTTTTGAGAGGATTAACAACAAGTCCATGAGAACTGCTCCACTCCGCTATTCGAGATAAGTCACTATTGATGTCACGTATAGCCTGCGGAAGGTTATCTAGAGAGGAATGACAGTAAATTTGCAGGTCGTCAGCATATAAATGATATGACGAATGTATTTGAAAGTGGATAGAATTAATGAATAAAGCAAATAATAAAGGAGATAGCACGCCACCTTGTGGTACTCCACAAGACGTCGAACACCACGCTGAGAGATTACCCTCAACACGTATACGCTGCTGACGACCATGCAGATACGAACGAAACCAGCCAATAGCAGATGAAGATATGTTCAGAGAGCGTAGCATTCCAATAAGAATATCAAAATCGACGGTATTGAACGCATTACTGAAATCCAAGAGTGAAAGAACTGTAAGTTCCGTTCTGTCCATGGCAGAGCGGATGTCGTCAGAAATTTTTACAAGAGCTGTTTGAGTACTGTGGCCTTTGCGGAAACCAGATTGAAAAGGGCTAAGAATGTTATTTCTGTTGAGAAATGTATTGAGCTGAAGTTGAACCAATTTTTCCAGGATTTTTGAGAGGAATGGAAGGATGGAAATGGGACGATAGTCAGAAAAACAAGAAGGATTTGCCTTTTTTGGCAAAGGGATAATATAAGCATTTTTCCAAGACGATGGAAAGATACCTTGTATTAAGGAATTATTAAGGATTAAGGTTAAAGGGGAAAGGATAATATCGAGAATAGGAAGGAGCATTTTGCGACTTACATCATCAGAGCCAACAGCATTAGAAGATACAGAAAGTACACTCTTCTGAACATCACATTCAGCAATAGAACTAAAAGAAAAACTGGAATAGTCCGGTGTAGGTAAAGATGACAAATGATTAAGTGTTTGGGTTTTGATATTTCCACTAAAGGAAATAGAAGTAGAGAAATGTTTGTTGAGGGAGTTGAAATCAATATTATTGGGAACGCTACTATTACTTCTCCCGACACCCGGGTAACAGCTAGTTACCTATAAACCATTTAAAGGCAATAGTCTGAATATTAGTGAAAACCGCATAAAGATCAAACGAGCTCAATAAGGATTGGTGGGCAATACCGATTGTAAATACAGCCGGTGATCACCCATCCTGTGACTGACTATTGCTATCTCAGGTCCAGCACCACCACCATCTTCAGTATCAGACGTTACCATTTAATATGATTACTAACTTTAATCACTGTCCATCAAAGTTAATGTCTAAAGTTTAATTATAATTTTCACTTAAAAAAATATGTAATTGTTGTTACTAAAACTTTAAGAGTTTTCAGTTTCATTTAATTACTCTAATTTAGACAACGATTTGGGCATTCAAACGTTTTGCTCCAAATATTTTTTGGCCATTTATAAATAAATCAATATTATATACGTATACATAAAAATATTGAGCCGAATTACACAGCTTTACCTAATAGAGAAATAAACCAATTCAATCCATTTATTAATGCTTCCATGGTTAAGTACATAGGTCATACAATATATAATATAGAAGAACCTCATGGACCCTGGTAGGGCACTACAATAAATAACAATTTATAGGATAACATGTTTAAATTATTTAATTAGTAATCATAATAATATTTAAATAATATCAATTCAATAAGGTCACATTCAAAGAAAATTAAGTCAATTCAGCAAATCAAAAATATAAAAATTGGGGTTAATTTTATATATTATTATTTCTCGAAAAACTCTTCTAGATTGTAGAAACAATTTTGAACCAAAAAGTTGCGGAGGTGTTTTAGGAATGTTTTTAGATTTTTTTCGGTTATAATATTTTCCGTTAATTTATTATATACTTCTACACACTAAACAAATTCCGTACTTCCAGGCGCACTGCGGGCCCATTCCTTCTTGGTTACTATTCCCCCCACACCACACGCGCACCCGGCGCTTTTCGTCAACATTCATAATGCGCACAGTAGTGGAACTCCCTGCCTGCGTCTGTGTTTCCGAGCACATACAACCTGACTCTCTTCAAAACCAGAGTGAATAGGCTGCTTCTGGGTAAGCTCGCTACACCGTAGACCTCATCTCTGTCCTCAAGCAAAATTGTGGTTACGAGCAAACCCATCTTGTATAAAAAAAATATCCGTAGAGCTAAATATGAACAAAGAAAAACAAGTAAGCAAAAGTTTGAAAACATGGACACGAGCAATCAATTTGAGGAAAGCTCAAAAACTAAGTTCCACGCAACTGCTAATGATGCTGAAAATATACAGCCTTCAAGTTACTGGAGAGGAAAATATTTCTCCCTAACATTTCCCCCGGAAAACTTTCACTTTTCCATATTAAGGACAACATATTACAAAAGAGAAAATAAACTGTATACCTATTTATTTATTGGAAATTTGAAGATTGTTGGCTTTATATAAACAGTTATTCCTAGATTGCCATCATTATTTCTCAAAATAGCAATAAAGTTATTTAATAAGTACGTTTGGTACATGAGAAAGTTGTTTGAAGATAAATATCAATATTTACTTACTTATTGATAAATCAGAATTATGTAGAGTTCAGCTTCAAATGTACCGAGATCATATTAGGGAAACCTTCGAGCAACAAGGACTTCCGCGCGCGGTCCGAGAAGTCCGTGTTGCTCTCGTGTCGTTGTGTATGAGGGAAACTCATAGACACAACGGAAAATGTATTATTTGCACCCACCATCGATGACCTCAATTGAAAAATGGCTTAATGAATTTAACCTTACTGGCTTATATGGTTTTCCACTTGCCACTTTCCGTACACATCTCTCTCGCTTCCTCTACATTCATCACGTGTTAGAGCAGAGTAAGAGATGTGTGCGGAAAGTAGCAAGTGGAAAACCCATAGTTTCTGTCTACACCTTTTAGAGATAGGAGTTTATAAAGCACGTAAAAGTTAAGGTGACTGGGTTTAAAATACTATTCATGACAGGAGCTTATAGTAGGTAAAAGTAAGGGTAACTGGGTTTTAAAATATTCATCTGAAATCATGCCAACAGGACAAAATGCTTTGTGCAGCATTCAGACAAAATTTCAGATCCTGGCTACGAAATATTATAAACATTACAAAATAAAACCCCCACATACCGCCATAATGACTGACTATAAAAATTCATAGCAGGATTCCAGAATAAAGACAGCATAGAAGAAAACAAGAATTGTTTTTTTTTTTAAATTATGACGAGAAATCTGAATTATAAAACTTGTGGCAAGTCAATTAGAATAATTACTATACAACAAATAAAATACTAGTTTTTCAAATGTTTTGTCTATTTACTCCATTTCTCATAGTACTAAGGGCTGTCGTGGCTATCAATCAGGACAATATAAGTAAATAGACCAATTTTGTCCCCATTAAAAAACTACAAAGCTCAAAGTTGCTAAGATGTAGAGATTTAATACATTATAAGCGTTAAAGGTACAGTCTGTCTATTAAGTCGTGAAATTAAATGATGGCGCCACTGGTATGCATGTAGCAACCCTATATAGTGTGACCAAAACTATTTTGATACTAGCAGTTCTTTCAAGTAAAGTGAGTAAAAAAATAAGACACATTATACAGTCATTTATTTCCGTTTTATTTACAGTAGGTAACCTCTGCTTATGAAAAGTTTTACTTAACATTTTAAATTTAAGCAATTTTTTTAATAGTTAAAACTCAATCTTACTTTTAACTATTAAAAAAATCTGGTCACTTTCACTTATCATCGGATTCCAAATATTCAACAACAATAATCGTTTCGTTGCTTTTTCATCAACGGCACCGTCATCACTACAGCTGCTTATATCATCGCCTAAGCGAACAAACAATTCGTCTATATCAAGATACTGGTAACGTCCTCGCTCATAGTACTCTTTTTTTAACGTCTCAACATAATGGCAGCAGTTTTTCCATATAACGATGTGATGCTGTTGAAGGCCTCTTCAACAAGTTGCTTCGTCGACTATCCGCCTAACTGTACTCTTTGGTTTTCCTAAAAAAAAGTAATAAAAATTGTAAAAGAATAGAAACAATAACTTATTCACAAGAAACAAATAATTCAAATTCGAAATTGATAGTAAACCCGAATCGACTGTGATGTACCATCATAATGTATCAAAAATTTAAGGTCCTACTATAATATGACCTATTTACAATTTCAGTCTAACCTAAAAGTGTATGATGTAAACAATACCTTTTTTCTTTTAAAAATCGTAAATTCAGTATATTTGTAACTTCAGGTAGATAAAAAACAAACAATAACACGATTACATACCCATAATATATGTTGTTCTCCCATAAATATCATCGAAATTTCACAAAATTCGTCCAGCCTTGCACTTCGCAAAACATCGCTGGAAAACTTTAAAAATCAATTCCCGCGTGCGACTCCGATTTACTTTCCTCATTTTTAAAACTTTTCTGCGTAGTTTGGTCTTAATATATTGCAATTTAACCAAAACAATAAAAATACAAACGAAAAACAATTCAATATTGTTGACAGCATTGACAGCTGATGTACATACGTTTGGTGTTGCCAGACACATCATCAATGTTAGTTCCTCGAACATTCATGTCAGGACTTTCTAGACAAGCTGTATACATTTGCCCTCTTATTCATAAAAAAGTTAACGAACATTTTAGTTAAAATAGGTTTTGTCCTTATCTCTCGTTCCAATATTTGAAATTGAAAGAACGAGACAAAACATATTTTAACTAAAACGTTCGTTAACTTTTTTATGAATAAGACGGATATTTTATTGCAAAAACATGTGATCATACATAAAAAATCATAAATATTAGTTAAAATAGTCATGTACAAACTGACGTAATTGCAAATAAATATATATATATTTCAAAACCTTTATTGCACAAATACAATGTATGGCACAATAGCTAGACTTAATGTAAAAGAATTATCCAACAGTCGAAATAGGCATAATAAATTAGGCATACTATCATATCAATCTTTTTAGATAATTAGTCAAATTGAATGACTCCTATTTGAAGGTTCAAACGTGTGCCTTTGACACAAGTCGAACGCCGCGTGTACCTCTCAAACAGATTAAAGTTATTCTTCTGTATTTCGTTATTTGATGGTTGGGTCCCAAAATTAATATATTAAGCATTCAAAAGCAAGTTCGATGTCACACGGCTCGTTATTACATTCTGTGACATGTTTTTAAAAGGGTTGATTTTTCACTGTTATTTTTATTAATATTTTTTGGATCGCTCTTTTTATCACCATTCAACAAAGGATCAAAGAGATCTCGGGAACCAATTAAACTGAATTTCAATAGGTACGTATACATAAGAGAAACAAATTTAAAAAAAAAATACAAACAATTTTTTTTATATACTTACATATCTATACATATAATAAAACAGTAAAAATATTTTGTCTGTACATTTAGTATTTTTGACTAAAATGGATAGAGGAACACTTTAAAAGAACAAAAGAAAGCAAAAAAAATTTTTTGGAATTTCTTGTCTGTCTGTCTGTATGTATGTACGCGTTTTACGCAAAAACTACTGGACGGATTTCAATGAAACTTTTTTTATTGTATAGCTATTAAGCCTGGGCAACATATAGGCTATAATTGATTTTGAAAACTGGAACACCTGATGAAGAACCATAACAGAACAGCTAAACTATAAGAAATATGGAAATGGTCCCTTAACAAAAGTCGTTCAACATGATGAGCATTTTCTGCTGACGTATTTAAATTGAAGATCTGGAACATCTGATGAAGAACTGCAAGAGACCAGCTACACTATAACATATATGGAAATGGCGTCTTAGTAAAAATCGTTCGACTTAATGAGCATTTTCTGCAGACGTATAAAAATTTAAGATCTGGAACATCTGATGAAAAGCTTCAAGAGACCAGCTACACTATAACATATATGGAAATGGCGCCTTAGCAAAACTTGATTAATCTGATGAGCATTTTTTGTAGGCGTATAAAAATCGAAATATAAAGATCCGAAACATCTGAAACAGTTTGGAACACAAAAAGACTTTTCATCTAAGCGAAACTCACGCGGGCGAAGCCGCGGGGGACAGCTAGTAATCATATAATCAAAACATATTTCAAATAAACTAGAATATTTTTTGTACTGTAGCATTTCTTTTTACTACAGTACAGTAAAAATGGAGGGTTATTTATTTAACCTTTAATGCACAGATACATTGTATGGCACAATAGGTGATCTTAATGCAAAAGCATTATCTAACAGTCGACCTTTGGGGTAAACAGAGAACTATAAGTGGTTATGTACAGGACTTAAAGATTTTACGTTCATACAATAAAGCTAGCAACCTGTCACTATATTGAATCTCTATTCCACCAATAAGGCCTAACATGGCTGTTTGTAATATAATGGGTGAAACGAAACGCAGGCGTTTCCCTTTGTCGCCGCCAGACGGCCGCGGGGTTCTCATGGCAGGGACCCGGCTTGCGGGGTTCTCACACTGCTCGTGTGAATGTGGTCGCGGACGGCCGCCATTGTCCTGTGCTATATCGGTTTGATTTAATACGCGGAGAGGTCCCGCGTCTTTTGATTGTTAATTAGTTTGAGTTATATTTGTGAATTTCCTGTTTGTTAAATAACTATTAAGTTTGTGTTTGTGTAACCCGTTATTGTGACTTTTTCCTGTGAGATGTGACGCGTGGCTGGTCGCTCACATCTATCTGTTGCCGAGCCAACTTCGGGAAGAAATCTATTTATTTGTTCTGGGGAACTGAGATCTCATGGGTTAGGTAGGGTGATTAGGAATCCCCCCTTCCCGAAGACACTCAAGTTTGGATCCGAAGAGAAAGAAGATTTAGTTTGGTAAGTGGTTTGCAATTGTAGTTATTAAGTTAGGTTATTATATAGGGCCCTATAGCTCCCTTTATAAGCTATAGTGGTAGCAGGCTGCGTATAGGTTAGGTTTTAGGCTCTAGTCGGACAGACGTAGTGCCGTGTCAGGTTCTTACCGTTATTTCGATTTACCGCCATTTTAAGATCCGGTCTGTTTTTAAGACCCGGTCTTTTCCGGTACAGAATCTTCCCGCCACTTCGTTTGTCCCGGATTCTCTGCGCACATTTTCTGGTAGCAGAGCGTAGTTTATCTACCCTCTATTTGTTCGTTTGTAAAAAATAATTAATTGTTTGTAAAAATTATTAGATTTTTCTTAGTTTGTTTGTATAAGAATATTTGTAACCTTTTTTGTATTTGTTTGCGGTTTGTACCGTGCGTTCCGGGTTTGTGCCATTCTCATACCTACCGCGGTTCTTCGTGTAGTTGTTTGATTTTGTTGTTTTTTATTTACCTTTTGTTATTTTTTGTTTGTGACTTGACGCGATGGCGAAGGTCTCCAATGCTAGGGCGACACTCGCCAACGAACTGAGATGGTTTGTGACGGCCGGAGGACTCCTGTCCCGGAAGGACAGGGAGGGCGCCATACTGCTAAGAGCGGATCACCTCCACTCACGATTGATTAGCGCGGAAGCGGCCATGGTGGTGCTTACCGAAGCCGAACTTGCCCCGGAGGTCTACGCAGGTCACATGGCGGACATGGACCAGATCCTGAGTCTGCACGATGATATCGCGGAGGCGGCGACCGCAATAAGGGCGAGACAGGCTGGCGGACCAGCCCCTCGCACACCTGTTAGACAGGAAGGACCAGCGGTTACTGGTCGGCTCCCCACCCTTCAGCTGTCCCACTTTGGGGGTAGGATGGAGGAGTGGGTAGCATATAAAAATATGTTTGAGTCCCTGGTCGTAGCACGACAGGATTTGTCGAAGGCCCAGAAGATGGCCTTCCTCCTCTCCACTCTTGAGGATGAAGCGCGGTCGCTCATCCAGCACCTCCGGGTGGAGGACGACCAGTACGATACGGCTTGGGAGTTATTGAACTCCCGCTACCAAAACTTACGTTTGTTAGCGGATGCGCACGCCGCACAGTTGATGGCCCTGCCCAAGGTGGCCAACAGGGCACAGTTGCGCCTGCAGTTGCTCACGCCCGTTACAGTGGCCTGTAACGCGCTCCGCACACTGGGGCTGCCGGTGGACCAATGGTCTTTTTTGTTGGTGCACATTGTATTGGGCAAATTGCCCAATGACATCCGCTCGCGGTTTGAGCGCGAAAATGCGGAGCGGGATAGCACCACCCTACCAACATTCACTGACTTGGTGAAGTTTTTGGAGTTTGAGGCACGGGCGGCTGAGAATACCATGACGGACTCAGCGCCATCCAGAGCGCCTGAACGCAGGCCCTTGGAACCCTCATGGCGAGGGAAGCCCCAACAGGGAAGACAACCGCCACCGCGTGGAGCTGGTGCGCGGGTTGCACACACGGCAGCAGTCGCGAGGGACGCGGACTGCCTGCAATGTGGTCGGATGGGCCACAGCCTGCTGCAATGCAGGGACTGGCAGAGACTGCCAGTACAAGATAGGCGCCGCATGGCAAAGCGGCATGAACTTTGCTTTTATTGTTTGGGCGGTCACTATGCACGTGACTGTCCCAGTGCCATACCATGCAGTGCATGCCGTGGGCTGCACCACGTGATGCTCTGCATGAACCGGAACGGGGATGGCACCCGGATGTTGAGGCAGGGGTCCCCTATGGGCGGGGGCGCTCCTGCGCGAAGCCCTCCACCTTTCGAAGAAGGACGCGGCTTCGCTCGTCGCACCCCCCCTCGGGAGGGGGGTCGCGTACCTGCGCGGGTCTTGGCGGACCGGGACCACGCGCCTCAAGGTCATGGCCAGTATGTGGCTGGCCAGGCCCCGGATAGGGCCCCCATGGGCGGGGGCCCTAGATCGGACGTGAGAGTGGGGACACCCCCCTCCACGCGGGTTACCACTACCCAACACATGCAGCCGCAGCGGTTTTCTCCGCCGCTGCACGAGTACCCACGGCTGGAGTACCACCCGCCTTACTGTGCACTCGCCCGCCATATTATCCGGGTCAGTGGCGCGCCCCTGGTTTGGAGAGAGTGGGGAGCCCGTAACTAGCTTGCTCCCTTGCTGGGACAGAGCCGCGGACGGTTCTGCTCCCTACCGCGGTGGTCCGCGTATGGGGTCGTGGGAGAAGCCATTAATTTGAGAGCTCTGTTGGACTCAGGGGCTCAAAGCAGTTTGGTTACCACTCGAGTGGCACACCAGTTAGGTTTAGTCGTGGAAGACTCGCCTGTGCCACTTCTTGGAGTTGGTGGCATACAGGTGAAGTGTCTGACGGGCCAGACACTTGTCACCTTTTCTTCGCTGAAGTCCTCCACAATGAGGATCACGACTTCGGCTATGATAATGGATACCATTGCGGGTTGGCACCCCTCGACAGACATACCGCCGGGTGTGTTGTCTTTGGTTTCGGGTCTGGATTTGGCCGACCCCTTTGTTTTTCATCCCGGCCCAGTGGACTTGCTCCTGGGCTCGGACGTATTGGGTTGGATTTTGTTGGGTACCCAGAAAGCTCTGGGTTCGTCTTCACTGATGGCAGTGTCTACTATCTTTGGTTTCGCCCTGATGGGCCCTGTGTTTGATAATAGCACCGTGGAGGAGCCACCGGTCGTCGCATCAGCGTCCTTGGCCAAGACCATGCAAAGGTTTTGGGAGGTGGAGGAGCCACCTATGAGTTCCAGGATGGATCCGGAACACGCTGAGTGCGAAGCCTTCTTTCGATCAACCACGGAGAGGTTGCCCTCCGGTCGGTTTGTAACTAGATTACCATTTGTTGCTACACGTCCTAGCCTAGGGCAAAGTAGGGCGCTTGCGGAGAAACGACTGCTGTCCATGGAGCGACGTATGCAGCGTGACCACGTACTTCGCGATAAATATATTGAATTTATGCGCGAGTACGAGGATTTGGGTCACATGTCTCCGGCTCGAGTTGATTGGAGCTCAACTGAGCATTATTTTTTGCCCCACCACGCGGTGGTGAAGGCCTCAACGGGCAAGTTGCGGACTGTCTTTGATGGGTCCGCACCCACTTCGAACGGAGTTTCGTTGAATCTATGTTTGCATTCAGGTCCCAAATTGCATAGGGACATAATTGACATCATCTTGAACTTTAGAAGACATCAAATGGTTTTTGGCGCGGACATCCGGATGATGTTCCGCCAGACAGTCATACATCCTGAGGACAGGCGATTCCAGTTGATACTCTGGCGTGAGCGCCCTGAGGATCCTGTGACGGTGTATGAACTCAATACAAACACGTATGGTTTGAAATCTAGTCCCTATATCGCCATCAGATCATTGCTTGAATTGGCAGAGCGGGAACGGATCCGCTTTCCCCGTGGGGCTTCCGTGCTGTCACGTGACTTGTATGTCGATGACGTGTGCACCGGAGCCCAAAGTATTGAGGAGGCCCTCCTACTGCGGGATGAATTGATTGAAATATTGAAAACGGGTGGCTACGAGCTACGTAAGTGGTTGTCCAATGAGCCTAGAGTTCTAGAAGGGATCCCGGAGGATCACCAACAGAACCCTCACCTGTTTGAGGATGTAGATGATCCCAACAGGATAGCGGTGCTGGGCATGCAGTACCAGCCGCTAACCGATATTTTTACATTCCAAGTGGACTTGGAAATACCAAAGGTCTGGACTAAGAGAACGGTGTTGTCAGTAATAGCTCGTATGTTTGATCCAAGCGGTTGGATCAGTCCAGTAATATTCTCTGCGAAGTGTCTTCTTCAGAGACTTTGGACTTTGGGCGTCTCGTGGGACGAGCCGCTGTTTGGTCCTCCATTGGATGATTGGCTCGAGTTGTTTTCATCGATTAAGGAAGTCAATCGGATTGCCTTGCCTCGTCGAATATTGCCACCCGGGAAATATCGAGCCAGCCTGCATGGCTTTTGTGACGCGTCGGAGCGAGGCTACGCCGCGTCAGTCTATATGCGGACAGTTGACGCCGATGGCCGGGTCAATGTCTCGCTTTTGTTAGGGAAGAGCAAGGTCGCCCCCATCAGGACTAGGCTGACTATTCCCAAGCTTGAGTTGAGTGGAGCTCACCTTCTCTCTAAATTGTTGCATCACGTTGCATGTGAGCTGGCGGCCACGGTCGAGATACGGGACATCTTCGCCTGATCGGATAGCCAGGTCGCGCTTGCATGGTTGCGCGCGGCCCCACATACCTTGGAGGTTTTTGTGGGAAATCGGGTTTCCCAAATCCAGAATATCGGAATTGATATAACATGGAGACATGTGCCGGGAGAGCTTAACCCAGCGGACTGCGCTTCCCGAGGTTGTACGGCACCAGAATTGGTGTCACACCCGCTCTGGTGGGGTCCAGAGTGGCTGATGGGATCAGAAACATCTTGGCCTGTCTGTCAGACAGACGTTACTTCTTTGAGTTTGACTGGGCTTCGTGTACATGCTGTAGTCGCTGAGACGACGTCGGAGCCGGATTGGCTACTTGCTCGGTATAGCAGTTTGGATAAGCTTCTGGGTGTTACCAGTTGGATTAAGCGTTTCATACACAATTGTAGAAACCCACAGGCAAAGCGGTTGGAGCCGATTGCAGGTGCAGAAGAGCGCCGGAGCGCATTGTTGCATTGGGTCCGTGTCGTGCAGACCGGACGGTTTGAGTCAGAGCTTCGTATTTTGCGCGACGGACGCGCTAAGTTGAAGGGCGCGGTCGCTCGTTTGAACCCGTACATCGACTCGGATGGGCTTCTTCGGGTTGGAGGCAGGCTCCGGAAGGCGGATCTTCCATATGAGACTCGCCATCCTCTGTTGTTGCCCAAGGGCGGACCCTTGGTGCAGCTTTTGGTGTCTGATCGACACATTCGTAACGCCCATGCTGGGTGCAATGCTTTGTTGGCTATTTTGCAACGCGAGTTTTGGATTTTGTCTGCCCGAAGAGCAATCCGTAGTGTCCTGTTTCGATGTATTGCATGTTATAGGTTGAAGGCATCCACGATGCAACCACAGATGGGTGATTTGCCCGCTGATCGAATCCGACCTTCGAGACCGTTTGACGGCGTTGGAACCGATTTTGCCGGTCCCTTTTCGATCAAGGCTTCTCCCTTTCGTAATGCCCGTATTGTGAAGGGCTATTTGTGTGTATTTGTTTGTTTTGCCACCAAGGCTGTCCATTTGGAGGTGGTGTCGGCTCTGACTACGGAGGCCTTCGTCGCCGCGTTGGATCGCTTTGTTTCGCGTCGAGGTCTACCTTCCCTTATTAGGTCTGATAATGGCACAAACTATAAGGGAACTGTAAATTATCTTAAGGATGTTTCTGTGTTTATTGATAAAAATTGTACTAGTTTAAGTCAAATTGCTGCCCAAAGGGGAATAACCTGGAAGTTTAGTCCCCCAAGTTGCCCCCATTGGGGAGGGATTTTTGAAGCGGCTGTGAAATCCGCAAAGACCCACCTCCGCCGCATTATCGGAGAAACGGCTCTAACTTTTGAAGAGCTGGCCACAGTGTTTTGTAAAGTTGAGGCGGTCCTCAACTCTCGTCCTCTCTGTCCGCTATCTCCAGATCCAAATGACTTGGAAGCTCTCACCCCTGGTCATTTTTTGGTGGGAGGGCCTTTGAATGCCCTGCCCGAATACCCGTGGAAGGACGAACGCGTATATCGGTTGTCGCGTTTTCAAATGTTGCAGCAAATGAGCCAGGACTTTTGGCGTCGCTGGTCGCTTGAATATTTGCATTTGCTGCAGCAAAGAGTGAAGTGGACAGACAGGACTGAGCCTCCCAGGGAGGGTGATTTAGTATTGTTAAAAGAGGCAAATTTGCCCTCATTGCTTTGGCGACGAGCTCGCATATTACGTTTGATTCTTGGCGGAGACGGCACTCCGCGTGTGGCTGAGGTGTTGGTCGACGGTTCGATTTTAAGGAGAGGTGTGACCTCTCTCGCCCGCCTTCCGGTAGAGTAAGCTAGCGGTCTGCTTCTCAGACCGGGACGGGGGGATGTTTGTAATATAATGGGTGAAACGAAACGCAGGCGTTTCCCTTTGTCGCCGCCAGACGGCCGCGGGGTTCTCATGGCAGGGACCCGGCTTGCGGGGTTCTCACACTGCTCGTGTGAATGTGGTCGCGGACGGCCGCCATTGTCCTGTGCTATATCGGTTTGATTTAATACGCGGAGAGGTCCCGCGTCTTTTGATTGTTAATTAGTTTGAGTTATATTTGTGAATTTCCTGTTTGTTAAATAACTATTAAGTTTGTGTTTGTGTAACCCGTTATTGTGACTTTTTCCTGTGAGATGTGACGCGTGGCTGGTCGCTCACATCTATCTGTTGCCGAGCCAACTTCGGGAAGAAATCTATTTATTTGTTCTGGGGAACTGAGATCTCATGGGTTAGGTAGGGTGATTAGGGATCCCCCCTTCCCGAAGACACTCAAGTTTGGATCCGAAGAGAAAGAAGATTTAGTTTGGTAAGTGGTTTGCAATTGTAGTTATTAAGTTAAGTTATTATATAGGGCCCTATAGCTCCCTTTATAAGCTATAGTGGTAGCAGGCTGCGTATAGGTTAGGTTTTGGGCTCTAGTCGGACAGACGTAGTGCCGTGTCAGGTTCTTACCGTTATTTCGATTTACCGCCATTTTAAGATCCGGTCTGTTTTTAAGACCCGGTCTTTTCCGGTACAGAATCTTCCCGCCACTTCGTTTGTCCCGGATTCTCTGCGCACAATGGCGTTTGACTCTTGGCTTTGTCAGGGATAAAAACGTGGTATGGTATCTGTTTCCCGTTATTCCCGCTAAACCGAAGCTCTGAGGTACAGTTAGTCCTATCCTAACATATGCACGTACACTTCAGTAAACACGAATGAGAACGAACAATCCAGGACATCCTAATCGTTGTTTGTTTGATTATTTATTTGTTTGTTTGTTACCTCTCCAGCTTTATCTATTAAACTAATCTTCCTGAAATTTCGCATACACATAGTTAGAAGTACTGAGAAGGACATAGGGTACCTTTCATCCTGGGAAAAATCACTGTTCCCGTGGGAAATTCACGCTAGCGAAGCCGCGGGCGAAAGCTAGTTCTGTATAAATTCGAATTCTTTTAAATACAAAACAACGGTGATTTTCTGTAAGACAAGGTACGTAATGAAAAAAATCCCCTCAGAATAAAGACCAGTTCCAATAAGGAACTATTGAATAGCAAGAAATGTAAGGAACTCCATAGGGAATACTCCAAGTAGCGTCATTTACTTAGCGTACTCAGCCATAGAAATCGGAATAAAATAATACAATTAGAAGTAGCATTTGCTGTATTTTTATATGATTACACTATCTATTTGCCCGAATTGGTTTGGTATTTGGTTCGCCCTAATGAAATTCGCCTGTCATCTGTTAGGGGTTAAATTTCTGAAATTCCTTTCTTAGTGCTTTTTTACGCTATAAATAATGGTCATCCCTTTATATATTTATGTTTCTACTGGCAAGAAATGTAAGGAACTCCATAGGGAATACTCCAAGTAGCGTCATTTACTTAGCGTACTCAGCCATAGAAATCGGAATAAAATAATACAATTAGAAGAAGCATTTGCTGTATTTTTATATGATTACACTAGCTATTTGCCCGAATTGGTTTGGTATTTAGTTTCGCCCTAATGAAATTCGCCTCTCAACTGTTGGGGGTTGAATTTCTGAAATTCCTTTCTTAGTGCTTTTTTACGCTATAAATAATGGTCATCCCTTTATATATTTATGTTTCTACTAGCCGTGCCTTGGGACTACGCTCCAATGGGAATTTCGGGATAATGCACTCAAAGAAAAGGATAACCTAACTACTTTGGCTATTTCAGGAATAACCAAAGTTTGACAAAATACTAATAAAGTTAACTTAATTTTAACAAAAAGTTAACTGTTATTAGCCAACTGGGTTTGGTTACATATTGCAAAAAGTTATGTAGTCACTTTTTTGTGTTATGGGTAAACGAAAGTTTGGTTGTGTATAAGTAAGTATTTTTTTCAGTGTGTGCTATTCCCTATGTGCTATTCCCGGAATTTTTCTACCCGTATACCAAATTTCATCGAAATCCGTCCTGTAGATTTTGCGTGATTGAGCAAAACAACCTTACAAACTTACATCCAAATCATTGCATATATAATATTAGTAGGATTTCTACGTTCAGGGACCCTATTTTTAAAAGTGTGACATACCGCCGAAAACGAATAGACTGTTAAGTCGCACTCATCACTCACTAAAAACATAAAAGCCGTATTTTTTAAATCATTCGTCTAGCAATGTTGCCAGTTATATGAAAATTATGCGAGAAACCATTTCTGATCCATTACACGCTAAACCGAATCGGTAACGAATCGTTAAAAAAATGTTCGTAAATTTTCAATTAAAGAGAACGTAAGCGTTAAACGGAACGCAAAATTGAAAATACTAAAAGACTCCATCTATATCCGTATCCGGTTTTCTATATCATTCAAGATTTTGACGTAAAAAAGTTTCGACTACCAAATCATACAAAAACAAGTGGTCCAGACCACTCGTTGCGAGTAATTCGACATAGACAATTCAAAAATACGGAATAATTGATATCGAATAAAAAATCATTCGGCTCACGCTTTTTTGGTGAGTCCCACTTTCTAAAATAGGGTCCCAGAGCGTTTTCATCAATCAATTAGTTAGCGCAAGCAAAAGTTACCCTGAGAATGGTTTTAGGAGAATTAACCTTAATATATTCCAGTCTTTATAGAACAGAATAGTTGTTGGGTTGTTTGGTTGTTTACCTATGCAAAAGCGCAATTAGAACAGTGTTGCGGTAACTGTTTACCATTCTACAAACGGTAGCGTTATAAAAACACTATTATGGGCTCGGGACGTTATTCCCGCGGGAATTTCGGGAAATCCTCGTTTAGTGCTCCCCTGGGAAGCTACATGTCAAATTTCAGCTTCCTACGCCCAATAGTTTTGGGTGTGCGTTTTCTTTCAGTCAGTCAGTAACGGTTGAATTTTATATAGGTTTCAAATAATCCTGTGTTTAGTTTACTAAAATTTTATTAATTTTTATTACATTTTTTTTTTGGTATCTTCTCTCAGCCGAAAGACGTCCACTGCTGGACAAAGGCCTCCCCCAAGGATTTCCACAACGACCGGTCCTGTGCTGCCCGCATCCATGCGCATCCCGCGACCTTCACCAGGTCGGTTTTTGGTATATATGATAAATATATAAGAATTTGATAGTTTTAAATTCTAAAACATAGTACAACTTCTAATAGCGCCTGCAAATTTTTAAGAGCAAAAATACTAGATATTGTAAGCGGAAAAACGAAATTCCTACAATGTAAGTACCTATGATGATGTTATCAACTTATCAAGAATTCGACAATATATGTACTTGTATTGTTCTTGTGTACTACTTATTGCGGACGTTTTCTGTAAACTTTTTGACGAAGCATGTTGCGGATATATTTCTATGGAGTTTTTGACAAAGCATGTTGCTGATAAATATTTGTGAAGATTTTTGACGAAGCGTGTTGCTGATAATCATTTGTATTAGATTATTATGTAACTTGTCATACAGCAACCGTCAATTTTGCTACCGTCATAACAAAATGCATTTATATACTTGTCGTATTGTAATTACTTTGTATTGTCATGTAAATTTTAACACTTAGTTACCTTAACGCAAAATTACGTTAATATGATTGATTTATTTACTTATTAGGTACTAGCTGTCGCCCGCGGCTTCGCCCGCGTGAGTTTCGCTTAGATGAAAAATCTTTTTGTGTTCCAAACTGTAGTAACCTAAACTCCAGTACTCAACATTGCAGCCATTTGGTTATCCCGTGTCCCACGGGAATATATGTTCATAAATGGGAACAAATGTTCTAAATCTTCAATATTTATACGTCAGTAGTAAATGCTCATCAGGTTGAACGACTTTTGCTAAGGCGCCATTTCCATATATGTAATAGTGTAGCTGGTCTCTTGGAGTTCTTCATCAGATGATCTTGATCTTCGATTTTTATACATACGTCAACAGAAAATGCTCGTCAGATTGATAAACTTTTGCAAAGGTACCATTTTCATATTTCTTATAGTTTAGCTGTTCGGTTATGGTTCTTCATCAGGTGTTCCAGTTTTCAAGATCAATTATAGCCTATATGTTGCTCAGGCTTAATAGCTATACAACAAAAAAAGTTTCATTCAAATCCGTCCAGTAGTTTTTGCGTGAAACGCGTACATACATACAGACAGACAGACGGACGACAGACAGACAGACAAGAAATTCCAAAAAAATATTTTTGCTTTCCATTATTCTTTTTAGGTGTCCCTCTATCCATTTCAGTCAAAAATACTAAATGTACAGACAAAATATTTTTACTGTTTTATTATATGTATAGATTGAAAATCTACTAACAGAGTATCTTTGTCATTTTTAGGGTTCCGTACCCAAAGGGTCCAATCGGAACCCTACTAATATTCCATTCCACTACATGACTCCACCGGTAGTCTAATAGGATTTCCAAGTACTTACCTAGTGTTTCTACTATGTGGGTGGGTTCAATAGGATTTTCGAGTAGTAGTGTTCCCACTGCTAATATGAATAGGTCCAATAGAATTTCCGAGGACCTACCTATGTTCCCATTTAGATGATGGAGCCAACTCTGTCCGTCTGTCTGTCAAAGGAATCTTTTAGGCATAGAATTAGTATACACGCTAGTCTATGGTTCTATAGGAGCTTGTCAAAGCCAAAGTCAATTTTTTTTATTGAAACTTGGCCTTCTTAGAAGGCTATTTTTCACATCGAAAACTACTATTATGTCTCAAAGCTACAAACTACTAACATTTCGGAACCACCACTGCTGAGAAGAAATGCGGAAAGAAACTCATTTAACCATTGAATTATTAGTTCGTCTCATTTAACAGTCTTGGTCGCCTAACATGCCAGAGGGGCTATACATACATACACTACACTGTGCACAGTCAAAAATAAAATAAAACATAAGAAACAAATATAAATATAATAAAACATGTTATGTTTGTGATCGAGTAACCACAATAAAATGGTTAAGATCAAAAAATAAAAATAAAAGTCGAATTAAAATCGAGCAGACCAGTTTCCTCTGGTTTGTTGGGGGTGCAGCTTTTTGTTTTCGATCCCATCTCCGAATATTTCACGATTTCTAGAATCCGAATTACTCCACCGACTAGAACGAAGTTCTTAATTGATTAATTGATAGAGAATCCGATTGGTAAATTATAATCATCCAAGTTTATTGATATTTAAGTAGGATATCATGAAATTTTGAATTTAGGAATAGATTTTTCTTTTTTTACTTTTTCAAATGGACTTGTATCGTGGGTCCGATAGACACAAACACAGAAATGAGCACAATTCACCTAGAACCGCAGACAAATATCTGTGACAACAAGTACAAAATATTTGCCAACACTGGGAATTGAACCCAGGACCTCCAGATGGCAGGCGGGCGTGGTGACTGAGCCACGGAGGTCAAAACCTAACGACGTCACGTAAAAATATTTATTAGAACAAGTTAATTATTAAAAAATTAAAAACACGACTGTCAACTCACATAGCCTATGTCACTCTGAGGAATTCAGGGAATCTAAAACCTCCCATATCAAAGTCAAAGTAATTTTTTTTTATTGAAACTTGGCCTTCAAAGAAAACTCTTTTTCACGTCTATAACTAATTATTTAATCATAATATATTATGTCTCAAAGCTACAAACTACTAGTTATATACTACCAAAATATGTTAAGAAGTTCAGGACTTCTGACAAAATAAAGAAACTTACATACATACATAAACCCTGAAAACATAACACTCCTTTTTTGGTCAGTCGTGTAAAAAAGCTAACAAACAAAGGACTCAGATTCACGAAGTCATAGAAATATGCACATTTATTAGACATATAAACTTGATTACAAAAGATTATCAGCAACACGCTTCGTCAAAAATCTTCACAAATAATTATCAGCAACATTTTATTTACTTACAACACCCCTAATTTCGCATACTCCTAAATTCAAATTATATCATAAATTATTCATTTAAAATTAAAATTAAGTATAAAAGTCTATGACAACCTCATCATCAATGTCTTGCCAAACACTCAAGGTTTGCTTCTTGCAACACCATCGTTGCCGACCAGTGTACACTGCCGGGCCAGTTCAGTAGTGTACCAACGATGTTGTGGCTGTGTGTTGTGTTGTGCTTCACTGCCGCCCAGTGTATGAATGTCAGCGGGGTGGAAGGTATTTTTTTTTATTTCCTGAAATGTCTGAATTTTGAATGGATTATTGTATTGTTCAATTCGTGATAATTCCCGTAAATTATTAATTATGTGACTTCGAATGTATAATGTTTATATTGTATGTTCAGTTTTTGATGATTCCCGTAAATTATTAATTTAATATGTGTATAATATTAAGTTCGCCCGCGACTTCACAAGCGTGTTATTTTAACAGCGAGTAAAAAGATTCAATCCGGTCAAGACGTACTTTTATCAATGGTCAGAGGTACTTTGTGTCTTGTCTGTGTTAATTTGTTCAGTTCTGGGTGAAGTGGAATGAAACACACATTTTGCAAGACTGACAAAAAACAATCAATTTTACATATTTGAAATGATAGTACTTATGGAAATGCTCTTTCTGTTACTGTAATAAATAAACAGTAGGTATCTGGATACTATATAAGTAAATGTCTTCGTATAGTTCGAGGTTCAAGGGTCTATTTTTTTAAAGATTTCCTAGAAAAAAGTTTCCGACAAAGGCTATAAGTTATTTTAAAATAGGTTTTTTGCCCAACGTAAACCCATCTACCAATAGATGCAGGCAGTAACAGTTTTTTCCCGGCGTAACCCATCTCAGGCCGTAACGAAACGCCCAGCAAATGTAAAACATCTGAATATCGTGGCACGACGGCGTCATGCCATCATGCCATTTGCCATCATGGCATTCTAGTAGATATTACGATTTTAAGGCCAAATCACGTAATATTTACCCACCCACCCTCGAAGTACGAGGGTTTGGTATACTTGGCACAGACTTCTACTCAAGCAGTACCTCGGTTAAATTTTTTTGGAAAAAGATTTTATTCAAAGTGCAAAGCGGAATGAAAGCCTTGACGTACAATATGATTCTGATTGCCAATTTTCCAGTTTCCGAACGTCATTTTTAGTCCCATTTAACGAGAAACGCGCAAAATAGTTACTCAATAACTGTTTGATACTGCAGGTAGGGCCGGAACCGGTTTCATTGATATTTTGCAAATCTTGCCACACTATAGCCACTATAATTTATATAAGTACTACGTACAGAAAGGAAGCTCCCTGCCCCTCCCCCAATATAGCGTACCCCAAACTTCTCCCCCGTTCTTTTGTGGATTGGGAGGCTTTTACTACCTATGAAAGCACAGACATTTCTTTACTCGATCACAAACATAACATGTTTTATTATATTTGTTTCTTATATTTTATTTTATTTTTGACTGTACACAATCTAGTGTGTAAAACTGTAAAGTTAATAAATACCTCTCTGGCATGTTAGGCGACCAAGACTGTTTCATGAGTTTCTTTCGGCATTTCTTCTCAGCAGAGTGGTCGTTCCGAAATGCTAGTAGTTTGTAGCTTTGAGACATAATATATTATGATTAAATAATTAGTTTTCGATGTGAAAAAGAGCCTTCTTTGAAGGGCCAAGTTTCAATAAATAATTTTTGATTCTGACGTATTGACGTATTATTGATGTGTTCACGGATGTTTAAGATTATTTATGTACAGTTCGATTTGTAATAGTAGTAGGTATATATAACGCCTCGTTTGTATGAAGTGCCATTCCTGTGCTATAGTATATGCGAATAGTATGATAAGTAAATTACCTAAGATTGATGGTCATACATACATTATTATCGGAGATTAATGAAGTGTGTTGTTAATGATATTTTTTAGTCATTATCATCATCATACTTAGTAGATACACGCAAGTTTTTTTATTTTCCGGACGTTTCGACACCGATTACACCGGATGTGCCGACATTTTTAATGTTCAGGTTCGATTGGGGTAATCCTAACCCTAACTTATATTATAAATGCTAAAGTGAGTTTGTTTGTTTGTTACCTCTTCACAATTCATCTACTGAACCAATCTTCCTGAAATTTTGCATACACATAGTTGGAAGTACAGAGAATGACATAGGGCACCTTTCATCCCGGGAAAAGCACTGTTCCAATGGGAAATTCACGAGGGTGAAGCCGCGGGCAAAAGCTAGTTGAAAATATTTCAAATACCTAATAATATAAGTGAAATCAGAAGACGAACAAAAGTTACTAATATAGCAATAAGGGTAGCTACTCTGAAGTGGAAATGGACAGGTCACATAAGCCGAAAGGAGGACGGAATATGGGTCCGAAAATTACAAGACTGGCGGCCGCGGATGGGGCGAAGAAAACAGGGCAAACCAGCTGCCCGTTGGAGCGATGACATCGCCAAAACTGGAGGCCCATTGTGGAGAAGGATTGCAAAAGATCGCGAAGCTTGGCGTGCATTGGAGGAGACTTATGTCCTGCAGTGGACAAAATGAGCCGCAGAAGAGGAAGAAGAAGAATAAAAAATATTTAAAAATTGTTTGACATAGGCAATGGCATTTTTAGTTCTATTAGTGAGTTATAGTTTTCTTCCACTTCCGAATGAATTAAGGTCAGTTACACCACTAAATTTGGCCTTTGCTTTTTAATTGCCTACTTAATTGTATTGTTACGACCTTTTATGCCTTTGTTTATGATATAATATCCGTGTAATTATTAGAAACTGAAAAGTTATGATCGATAAAATAAAGTTTCATTTTAAAAAACACGTTTTATCAGTTAACTCAAATGACTAGTAAGTATCAGTTTGAATTACATTATAGAAGCGTTTTATACTAAAAACATCATGCTTTGTAGTTATAGGTTTATATTTTTTCTAATAACAATAATATTTATAAGAAAATATAAGAAAGTAAATAAAATTATTTTATTGCACCAAAGATATTATAGACACAAATATTGTGACTTAAATTATGCGTACTATAGGCGGCCTAGTGCAATAAATAATAAATATATTCAAAAAGATGTATTTATTTTCCAAAACATATTGTGATACATAAACATGCATAGCATGCTTAAATATTATAGATATAGAATTATATAAGCGTAATGAAAAAGATGTTTTTCATCACTTTATAAAGAAAATTGATGAAAAACAATTAAAGTTTGCGTTGTAGTGTCGAAACGCTGGCTAACTTTAGAAGGCTACAATCGAAATTTAGCAATGTAGTGAAATATAATAGTCATTGCGAGTGACTTGAAGCGCTTTTTCAGTCATTATGTACGTGTGCATTCATTATTTAACTTTACAAAACGGTGCAGTCGGCTAAACGCTCAACTTACGACCCAAAAGATCTAGATTCAAATATGTGGCCTAACATGTACAGACACGGTAGATACATCGGTGATTTAAAATTCAAAATTCTTTATTCTTTAAACTTAATGCATAATACATAGGTTGCAGGGGCTCACCAATTAAGTTTTATAAAACCTGTGTCTGGTGAGTCCCGCTCTTTCGTAACATGACATATCACAGTAAAGAATAAAAACTAAATAAATGCATAACAAAAGTACAAGTAATTTAGAAAGTTTTAATCTTAATTATGTAGTGTACGTGAAGTAATTTAAGAAAATGTGATATATGTCAAAACATCGGGATAAAGAGATCAATCAACTTGTCAAATCACAATGTCAAAAACTGTAGAATCAGCTTCCTGCAGCAGTGTTTCCGATACGACACCTTTAAAAAACGAGTCTACGTCTTTTTGAAAGGCCGGCTACACTCCTGTGATACCCCTGGTGTTGCAATAGTCCAGGGGCATCGATGATTGCTTACCATTAGATGACCCGCTTGCTCGTTTGCCGCCCTATGTAACCTTTAAATAACAATCTAACTCATGTGCGATAATTTTCATAGACCATTACCCTGTAGTGTAGGAAAACATCATGAGAAAACATGCACATTGGTTACTATTTAGTACACAAGTAGTAGTAGTACTTGTATACAACTATTGGTTGACTATTCTGTACAACAGTAACCGCCAGTAGATGGCAGGTACTCCAAGTCATGCAAGTCCTCTAATGCCATCTGACTTGATACATGTGACATGAGTCATTTCAGATGCCTTTCTTTAGAAGACATTAAGACATTAGAAAAATGACACAGGCTATTTATATATGCTATTTTTGACGACCTCCGTGGCCTAATGGTCACCTCGCCGGACTGCCACATCGGAGGTCCCGGGTTCGATCCCCGGTCAGGTCAAGATGGAAAATGATCTTTTTCAGATTGACCTGGGTCTTGGATGTTTATCTATATATGTACCTATTTGTTATAAAATAAAGTATCGTTGAGTTAGTATCCCATAACACAAGTCTCGAACTTACTTTGGGGCTAGCGAAATCTGTGTGATTTGTCCATATTTATTTATATTTATTTATTTCAAACTTGATAAGAGAAGAAAGACTTGTAAGTATTTTTCTATAAACTTTTTTACGATAAAAATTAATTTATTACTTTATCTTTAATCATTTTATAATTAACTGTCATAAACTCGGTCAATAATATTTCAACTTCAATAAGTAACTATTCTGTCATAATTAATGATAAATTTGTATTGATATGATCTAAGCTAGCTTATAATATCTGTCAAAGTAATTATATCATACTAGCCCTTTACATGACTTTTGGCGTTTGTGTATTTGCGATAAATCCACATACATTGCTGCATTTTAATGCGAACTATGCATTAACACTTAGACAAAATAAAGCAATGTAATGTAAAATAACGTAAATAAATAAATAAATAAATAAATAAATAAATAAATAAATAAATAAATAAATAAATAAGGACAAATTACACAGATTGAGTTAGCCCCAAAGTAAGTTCGAGACTTGTGTTATGGGATACTAACTCAACGATACTATATTTTATAACAAATACATATATAGATAAACAAACATCCAAGACCCAGGCCAATCTGAAAAAGATAATTTTCCATCTTGACCCGACCGGGGATCGAACCCGGGACCTCCGGTGTGACAGTCCGGCGTGATGACCGTTGGGCCACGGAGGTCGTCAAATATCTATGCCAACCCCAAATATAGTCATGTGAAGAGTCAGCAGGTCATAGCAAAATATTTCTTACTTCTCACAATAATAGTACTTATATTCAAAATTGAATGTAATTTCAAAGTTTATAAGATGTAAAATCGTGTAACAGTTAAAATAAAACAGGTTAGGAACCAGATTCAGTTAGCTCTAGGATTTCTGCTCTTACGAAAACGGTTTTGTAATAAGTCTAGAATAACTCGTCAAGTTACCACGACTATTTTAACCGTAGCAACCGTATTTAATCTTTCTTTTAATGACATCATCATCATCTCGAGTCGAAATGGCAAAAATTAGTTTTTTTTTCGACCACTATTGGGCCACTTCCACCGTCATCGTTGGCTTCATTCAGGTCCTCCAAGGTACAGGAGGTAGGGCAGTTGGGACAGGTTAAAAGATGAGCCATAGATTGGACGGCTCCACAGTCACAAAGGCTATCAGACGAGTACCCACCTGACTCGGTTCTCACGGCATCTCCCTACATCAGCCCAGAGTCTGTAGAGTCCTCTGAGTCGAGGAGTCTGTTTTAATGACAACAAAGATGAGACAAAAACAGCATTAAGTTTTTATTTTTGGCAGTTTTTTAAAGAGTCAAAAACAGCATTCAGATTTTTAGCAGTTTTTTTTAAAGCGTAAGGATAATAAAATACAAGGGGCTTTGACATCAAGATATTATGCACTAGTTGTATTGATGAGCTTTGACGTTTTGTTCTGTCGCCGCCTGACATAAGCCACATAAGACTGAAGCTACTCACACATATTCAATCGAATCGAATATTCGTTCGAACTTAAATTCAATTACGTGTACGTAGGTACACTTGTTTTTAGTGATCATCAGAAGCAGATACTTATACATTCATTTTCCCAATAGTTGGTTAAATAGTTAAGGTATTAAAATACAATAATAAACATACAAATACGTAATTAACTTCCGCGTAAATTTTATTCATGAAGTTAGGAGTACAATGGATTCAATATAATGGTTCTACCGATATTGACAGCTGTCAAATGTCAGGACTGTCAAGTGATTTGTGATGAAGTATGAGTTGACAGGCTGTCAGTCAGTTTTAAGTTAAAGACATTGCCCGCAACTTGGTCCGCGTATTTTATACTACAGATACAGTATAACAGCTTTATCCCTTACAGAGTAAACATAACCAATGAGAACCAATGAAAACCAGTGAGAATCCTAGGCCCCGTTTAGCTGTTGTCACAGAATTAATATAAGTACTACGTACAGAAAGGAAACTCCCTGCCCCTCCCGCTATATGGCACCCCCCGCACTCTCCGCACTTCTTCCCCGGTCTTGTGTGTATTAGGACGCTATGACTATGAAAACGCACACATTGATGTGTCACTGACGTGTTCACGGATATTCAGTTTCATTTGTAGTAGTAGTAGGTATATTTGACGCCCCGTTTCTATGAAGCGCCCGACCTGTGATGGAAGATTGGTGGCAACCCCACCGTTCCCACCTCTTGAGTATTGGCATGTAGAGGCACCGGGGTGTTTTATTGGGTCCAAGTCCCACATGCTTCACTGCTCGACTATTGAGAAGTGAAGCGGTATGCGAAGGCATTTTCACTTCGATATGAAAATCCAGATTAGCTGAATATTGGGCTCATTGGTGGCAGGTTGCTAGCCCATCGCCTATATCAAGAATCCCCAGTTTAAAACTCATTCCCATGTTTGTCTTTTACAATCTGCGAAGAGAAGCAGTTGGCACATTCTATGCTTCTTCGCTCGCAGAGTATGAAAGAAATTGGAAAGAAATATTTAATAAATAGGCACTAGCATAGTAATTTATTTTATTCTTTACTAGCTTTTGCCAGCGGCTTCGTTCGCGTTAATCCTTTCTTAGCGGATGCCTACGTCATAACATCTACCTGCATGCCAAATTTCAACCCAATCCGTCCAGTGGTTTGGGCTGTGCGTTGATAGATCACTGTCAGTCAGTCAGGCATCTTTGAGTTATGTATATAGATTTATTATTTTAAAAACGTCTTAACATCTATTTTCAATTATCACACATATGAAATTAATATAATAAACTGAATACAATGTCAAAGATTTAAAAAAATGTCAAACTAATAAGAATAATATTACTAGCTTTTCCCCACGGCCCCGCCCGCGTGAATTTCCCACGTGAACAGTGCTTTTTCCCGGGATGATAGGTACCCTATGTCCTTTTCAGTACTTCTAACTATGTTCATGCAAAATTTCATGAAGATTGGTTCAGTAGATAAAGCGTGAAGAGGTAACAAACAAACAAACACACTTTCACATTGACAATGACACAATTATAATCCTAATCCTAACTAATATTAGTTAGGATTAGGATTATAATTGGTCAAGGACTCCATCTGACATGCTACCACATGCTACTGTTGGTATTGAAGCACTGGTCAATAAAATTTTAGTTTATCTAAATAAAGCTGTCGGACTTTAGAAACACAAATTTGATTTTGATTCGCTTCGTCTACGTCTTATGACACTACAGGATGTTGCTCGCGGCACGTATTCAACTGAATGTATGACACGCGATTTGTGAAGGAAGAACATTTGGAAACACCATTTATTTGCTAGTTTCTCAAGAATTTCGAATGGTACAGAACACACTGTATATGGCACAGAAATCGAAATAATATGCGACCATAGAAGAGACATAGATGGGAAATTTGACACCGCCGCCGCTCTTCACATGTGGCAGAAAACCAAATGTTATGGACATTGAAATGTCAATATTGAAGATTTGTTATTTTTGTTGGATACAGTTTTTGTCAGAATGTCCTAAAAGTTAAGCATGTAAGCGGTTGACTCAATTTTTTTACGAAAATTTTTATGAAATTCTCTTGAAAAAACCAAGCAAGTCAAACCATATGTTCCAAACACCTTCCATTTATCAAGTGGTGTTTCCACTAATTATTTGAGATTAGTGATTCTTTGACATACGACATTTATCGAGTGACTCTAATGAGAGCGCCTCGCTTATGACTGACACTTATTAGTTGTTTGATTTTGTTGTTTTTTATTTACCTTTTGTTATTTTTTGTTTGTGACTTGACGCGATGGCGAAGGCCTCCAATGCTAGGGCGACACTCGCCAACGAATTGAGATGGTTTGTGACGGCCGGTGGACTCCTGTCCCGGAAGGACAGGGAGGCCGCTATACTGGAAAGAGCGGATCAGCTCCGCTCACGATTGAACAACGCGGAAGCGGCCATGGCGGCGCTTACCGAAGCCGACCTTACCCCGGAGGTCTACGCAGGTCACGTGGCGGACCTGGACCAGATCCTGAGTCTGCACGATGACATCGTGGAGGCGGCGGCCGCAATAAGGGCGAGACAGGCTGGCGGACCAGCCCCTCGCACACCTGTTAGACAGGAAGGACCAGCGGTTACTGGTCGGCTCCCCACCCTTCAGCTGTCCCACTTTGGGGGTAGGATGGAGGAGTGGGTGGCATATAAAAATATGTTTGAGTCCCTGGTCGTAGCACGACAGGATTTGTCGAAGGCCCAGAAGATGGCCTACCTCCTCTCCACTCTTGAGGGTGAAGCGCGGTCGCTCATCCAGCACCTCCGGGTGGAGGACGACCAGTACGACACGGCTTGGGAGTTATTGAACTCCCGCTACCAAAACTTACGTTTGTTAGCGGATGCGCACGCCGCACAGTTGATGGCCCTGCCCAAGGTGGCCAACAGGGCACAGTTGCGCCTGCAGTTGCTCACGCCCGTTACAGTGGCCTGTAACGCGCTCCGCACACTGGGGCTGCCGGTGGACCAATGGTCCTTTTTGCTGGTGCACATTGTATTGGGCAAATTACCCAATGACATCCGCTCGCGGTTTGAGCGCGAGAATGCGGAACGGGATAGCACCACCCTACCAACATTCACTGACTTGGTGAAGTTTTTGGAGTTTGAGGCACGGGCTGCTGAGAATACCATGACGGACTCAGCGCCATCCAGAGCGCCTGAACGTAGGCCCTTGGAACCCTCATGGCGAGGGAAGCCCCAACAGGGACGGCAACCGCCACCGCGTGGAGCTGGTGTGCGGGTTGCACACACGGCAGCAGTCGCGAGGGACGCGGACTGCCTGCAATGTGGCCGGATGGGCCACAGCCTGCTGCAATGCAGGGACTGGCAGAGACTGCCAGTACAAGATAGGCGCCGCATGGCAAAGCGGCATGAACTTTGCTTTTATTGTTTGGGCGGTCACTATGCACGTGACTGTCCCAGAGCCATACCATGCAGTGCATGCCGTGGGCTGCACCACGTGATGCTCTGCATGAACCGGAACGGGGATGGCCCCCGGTTGTTGAGGCAGGGGTCCCCTATGGGCGGGGGCGCTCCTGCGCGAAGCCCTCCACCATCGGAAGGAGGACGCGGCTTCGCTCGTCGCACCCCCCTCGGGAGGGGTCGCGTACCGGCGCGGGTCTTGGCGGACCGTGACCACGCGCCCCAAGGTCGTGGCCAGTATGTGGCTGGCCAGGCCCCGGATAGGGCCCCCATGGGCGGGGGCCCTAGATCGGACGTGAGAGTGGGGACACCCCCCTCCACGCGGGTTACCAATACCCAACACATGCAGCCGCAGCGGTTTTCTCCACCGCTGCACGAGTACCCACGGCTGGAGTACCACCCGCCGTACCATAGGTATGGCCGGGCCGCGGGTTATGCCCCCCTCAGATGGGGATGTGCACTCGCCCGACATATTATCCGGGTCAGTGGCGCCCCCTGGTTTGGAGAGAGTGGGGAGCCCGTAACTAGCTTGCTCCCTTGCTGGGACAGAGCCGCGGACGGTTCTGCTCCCTACCGCGGTGGTCCGCGTATGGGGTCGTGGGGGGAAGCCATTAATTTGAGAGCTCTGTTGGACTCAGGGGCTCAAAGCAGTTTGGTTACCACTCGAGTGGCACACCAGTTAGGTTTAGTCGTGGAAGACTCGCCTGTGCCACTTCTTGGAGTTGGTGGCATACAAGTGAAGTGTCTGACGGGCCAGACACTTGTCACCTTTTCTTCGCTGAAGTCCTCCACAATGAGGATCACGACTTCGGCTATGGTAATGGATACCATTGCGGGTTGGCACCCCTCGACAGACATACCGCCGGGTGTGTTGTCTTTGGTTTCGGGTCTGGATTTGGCCGACCCCTTTGTCTTTCATCCCGGCCCAGTGGACTTGCTCCTGGGCTCGGACGTATTGGGTTGGATTTTGTTGGGTACACAGAAGGCTCTGGGTTCGTCTTCACTGATGGCAGTGTCTACTATCTTTGGTTTCGCCCTGATGGGCCCTGTGTTTGATAATAGCACCGTGGAGGAGCCACCGGTCGTCGCATCTGCGTCCTTGGCCAAGACCATGCAAAGGTTTTGGGAGGTGGAGGAGCCACCTATGAGTTCCAGGATGGATCCGGAACACGCTGAGTGCGAAGCCCTTTTTCGATCGACCACGGAGAGGTTGCCCTCCGGTCGGTTTGTAACTAGGTTACCCTTTGTTGCCTCTCGTCCTAGCCTAGGGCAAAGTAGGGCGCTTGCGGAGAAACGACTGCTGTCCATGGAGCGACGTATGCAGCGTGACCACGTACTTCGCGATAAATATATTGAATTTATGCGCGAGTACGAGGATTTGGGTCACATGTCTCCGGCTCGAGTTGATTGGAGCTCAACTGAGCATTATTTTTTGCCCCACCACGCGGTGGTGAAGGCCTCAACGGGCAAGTTGCGGACTGTCTTTGATGGGTCCGCACCCACTTCGAACGGGGTTTCGTTGAATCTGTGTTTGCATTCGGGTCCCAAATTGCATAGGGACATAATTGACATCATCTTGAACTTTAGAAGACATCAAGTGGTTTTTGGTGCGGACATCCGGATGATGTTCCGCCAGACAGTCATACATCCTGAGGACAGGCGATTCCAGTTGATACTCTGGCGTGAGCGCCCTGAGGATCCTGTGACGGTGTATGAACTCAACACAAACACGTATGGTTTGAAATCTAGTCCCTATATCGCCATCAGATCATTGCTTGAATTGGCAGAGCGGGAACGGATCCGCTTTCCCCGTGGGGCTTCCGTGCTGTCACGTGACTTGTATGTTGATGACGTGTGCACCGGAGCCCAAAGTATTGAGGAGGCCCTCCTACTGCGGGATGAATTGATCGAAATATTGAAGACAGGTGGCTACGAGCTACGTAAGTGGTTGTCCAATGAGCCTAGAGTTCTAGAAGGGATCCCGGAGGATCACCAACAGAACCCTCACCTGTTTGAGGATGTGGATGATCCCAACAGGATAGCGGTGCTGGGCATGCAGTACCAGCCGCTAACCGATATTTTCACATTCCAAGTGGACTTGGAAATACCAAAAGTCTGGACTAAGAGAACGGTGTTGTCCGTAATAGCTCGTATGTTTGATCCAAGCGGTTGGATCAGTCCAGTGATATTCTCTGCAAAGTGTCTTCTTCAGAGACTTTGGACTTTGGGCGTCTCGTGGGACGAGCCGCTGTTTGGTCCTCCATTGGATGATTGGCTCGAGTTGTTTTCATCGATTAAGGAAGTCAATCGGATTGCCTTGCCTCGTCGAATGTTGCCCCCCGGGAAATATCGAGCCAGCCTGCATGGCTTTTGTGACGCGTCGGAGCGAGGCTACGCCGCGTCAGTCTATATGCGGACAGTTGACGCCGATGGCCGGGTCACTGTCTCGCTTTTGTTAGGGAAGAGCAAGGTCGCCCCCATCAGGACTAGGCTGACTATTCCCAAGCTTGAGTTGAGTGGAGCTCACCTTCTCTCTAAATTGTTGCATCACGTTGCATGTGAGCTGGCGGCCACGGTCGAGATACGGGACATCTTCGCCTGGTCGGATAGCCAGGTCGCGCTTGCATGGTTGCGCGCGGCCCCACATACCTTGGAGGTTTTTGTTGGAAACAGGGTTTCCCAAATCCAGAATATCGGAATTGATATAACATGGAGACATGTACCGGGAGAGCTTAACCCAGCGGACTGTGCTTCCCGAGGTTGTACGGCACCAGAATTGGTGTCACACCCGCTCTGGTGGGGTCCAGAGTGGCTGATGGGATCAGAAACTTCTTGGCCTGTCTGTCAGACAGATGTTACTTCTTTGAGTTTGACCGGGCTCCGTGTACATGCTGTAGTCGCCGAGACGACGTCGGAGCCGGATTGGCTACTTGCTCGGTATAGCAGTTTGGATAAGCTTCTGGGTGTTACCAGTTGGATTAAGCGTTTCATACATAATTGTAGAAACCCACAGGCAAAGCGGTTGGAGCCGATTGCAGGTGCAGAAGAGCGCCGGAGCGCATTGTTGCATTGGGTCCGTGTCGTGCAGACCGGACGGTTTGAGTCAGAGCTTCGTATTTTGCGCGACGGACGCGCTAAGTTGAAGGGCGCGGTCGCTCGTTTGAACCCGTACATCGACTCGGATGGGCTTCTTCGGGTTGGAGGCAGGCTCCGGAAGGCGGATCTTCCATATGAGACTCGCCATCCTCTGTTGTTGCCCAAGGGCGGACCCTTGGTGCAGCTTTTGGTGTCTGATCGACACATTCGTAACGCCCATGCTGGGTGCAATGCTTTGTTGGCTATTTTGCAACGCGAGTTTTGGATTTTGTCTGCCCGAAGAGCAATCCGTAGTGTCCTGTTTCGATGTATTGCATGTTATAGGTTGAAGGCATCCACGATGCAACCACAGATGGGTGATTTGCCCGCTGATCGAATCCGACCTTCGAGACCGTTTGACGGCGTTGGAACCGATTTTGCCGGTCCCTTTTCGATCAAGGCTTCTCCCTTTCGTAATGCCCGTATTGTGAAGGGCTATTTGTGTGTATTTGTTTGTTTGGCCACCAAGGCTGTCCATTTGGAGGTGGTATCGGCTCTGACTACGGAGGCCTTCGTCGCCGCGTTGGATCGCTTTGTTTCGCGTCGAGGTCTACCTTCCCTTATTAGGTCTGACAATGGCACAAACTATAAAGGAACTGTAAATTATCTTAAGGATGTTTCTGTGTTTATTGATAAAAATTGTACTAGTTTAAGTCAAATTGCTGCCCAAAGGGGAATAACCTGGAAGTTTAGTCCCCCAAGTTGCCCCCATTGGGGAGGGATTTTTGAAGCGGCTGTGAAATCCGCAAAGACCCACCTCCGCCGCATTATCGGAGAAACGGCTCTAACTTTTGAAGAGCTGGCCACAGTGTTTTGTAAAGTTGAGGCGGTCCTCAACTCTCGTCCTCTCTGTCCGCTATCTCCAGATCCAAATGACTTGGAAGCTCTCACCCCTGGTCATTTTTTGGTGGGAGGGCCGTTGAATGCCCTGCCCGAATACCCGTGGAAGGATGAACGCGTATATCGGTTGTCGCGTTTTCAAATGTTGCAGCAAATGAGCCAGGACTTTTGGCGTCGCTGGTCGCTTGAATATTTGCATTTGCTGCAGCAAAGAGTGAAGTGGACAGACAGGACTGAGCCTCCCAGGGAGGGTGATTTAGTATTGTTAAAAGAGGCAAATTTGCCCTCATTGCTTTGGCGACGAGCTCGCATATTACGTTTGATTCTTGGCGGAGATGGCACTCCGCGTGTGGCTGAGGTGTTGGTCGACGGTTCGATTTTAAGGAGAGGTGTGACCTCTCTCGCCCGCCTTCCCGTAGAGTAAGCTAGCGGTCTGCTTCTCAGACCGGGACGGGGGGATGTTTGTAATATATTGGGTAAAACTAAACGCAGGCGTTTCCTGTTATCGCCGCCAGGCGTTTTGGGGTTCTCACATTGCTCGCGTGCAGAATGGCTCGCGGACGGTCGCCATTGTCCCATGCGATATCGGTTTGATTTTTAATACGCGAGAGGTCCCGCGTTCTTTGATTGCTAATTATCTTGAGTTGTATTGGTGAATTTCCTGTTTGTTAAATAACTACTGAACTTTGTGTTTGTGTGCCCGTCATTGTGACTTTCTCCTGTGGGATGTGACGCGTGGCTGCCCGCTCACATCTATCTGTTGCCGAGCCGATTTCGGGAAGAAATCTATTTATGTGTTCTGGGGAATTGAGATCTCATGGGTTAGGTAGGGTGATTAGGAATTCCCCCTTCCCGAAGACACTCAAGTTTGGATCCGAAGAGAAAGAAGATTTAGCTTGGTAAGTGGTTTTCCATTGTAATTAATTTATAGGTTAGGTTATCATATAGGGCCCTGTAGCTCCCTTCATAAGCGACGGTGGTAGCAGACTGCGTTAAGTTAGTTAGGTTTTAGTCGGGCAAACGTGGTGCCGCGTGGAGATTTTTTCCCGGTACTTATTTTTACCGGTGGTTTTTTCCCGGTGAAGTTCCGGTACAGAATTCTTCCCGCCGCTTCGTTTGTCCGGATTCTCTCTGCCACATTTTCTGGTAGCAGACCGTAGTTGTTCTGCACACTTATGTTAAAATGTGAAGGCGACTTTTCGAAATACCTACTTCTAAAATTGATGAATTTCTGTTGTCCACAGATGAATCACAACAGAAAATGTTCGATTACTATTCAATGCCAGCTCTCTCGGAGCTGGACGACTTTGAAATGTGCCTGAGAGAGCCATCCTCTGTCTACTGCATAGTGGACATGGTCATAAAGGAAGATGAGACTCCATTGTACCAGTATATCAAGGTATAGTACCTATCTTTTTTATGGAAAAATAACTATCAACTATTATTTATTTTAAGCAACTATTAATTAATATCATTAATAATCATCTTAAGCTCCTTACTTAAGAAGGCACTTTAGACCTCTATTTAAAGTGTCATCTATACTCACAGTTCATACAATGTCACATGAGTTTGTAGGTAGACCAATCTGTCTCATGTATGATAGTTTTCTCATAGACCACAACCTGCTTCCGTTGAAGTAAAACATCGTGAGAAAACCTGCACATTGGCTGACTGTTTAATTTACTAGTGTGTATACGGCTACTGCCACTAGATGGCGGTAGTCGTAAAAGTCATGTCAGATGCCTTAACGCAACTGGAATAAAATCTGACACCAGTGTTAGCAATAACACACTCGATAAGAAAGAAAGTTCATACATTAATTTTTAGAGGATAAATTTTTACAAAAATCTCTTTTGTAGAACTTCTCGTCGTCATATTACAAGAACTATGAACATTCGAAGCTGCACCGAGGGGTCTGTGGCTCCAAGCATTGCGGCCTGAACATGACACACCTGAACGCCTCGGATTCCACGGCGATGGCACTACTAGGATGCTTCAACTCCACCATCCAACAAGGCTATGGGCTAGAGGTAACTTTAGCTATTCAGATTTTACTACGAATTTTGGTACACACAAAATTCGTATTTATTGAGGTGTTGAGTAGTTATTACGAGAAACATGTTGGGGATCGTAAGGTGTCAATCAATTGTACTGTTATTGAGAAACCAATATATTTATTAGTATAATAAGTTTATTAGTAGGTTTGATATATCTGAAAACATAAAAATTAAGGTATCTTTTCTTACATTGAAATTATTACTACGTTTATTTTTACCATTAAGGGCGTAGTATAGATTGGCGAAAACATTTATCAGAATTTCAATATGCATGTGAAGGATGTGGTACATTGGTATTAAGCTTTTGTCCTTGGATGCTATCAGGATCAGGTGTCTTTAGTCAAAATGTTGACCAAATCGCACTCACAGAAAAATCGTCTACAGAGAGTCGAGAAATGAATAGGTATAGGTAATTCTACGGAGCTAATGTAATTTCATCAATCGTGCAACTCAACAGGTAATGTGTTCATTAAATAATGTAATTAATAGTTTGATGTTAACTCAGCATGTATGTTATTACCTCGAGTTGTTAATTGTATAATCTTGAACATCAAAAGTTTATCCCATACATCTAAAACTTACCTACTAATATACCTCGTTACTTATTCTGGTTATCTATACATATAATAAAATAGTAAAAATATTTTGCCTGTACATTTAGTATTTTTGACTGAAATGGATAGAGGGACACTTAAAAAGAATAATAGAAAGCAAAAAAAATTTTTTTTTATACTTTATTTGTCTGTATGTATGATCACGCTAATCTCCGTAAGTACTGAACCGATTTGAATGAAACTTTTTTTGTTGTATAGCTATTAAGCCTAGGCAACATTTAGGCTATAATTGATTTTGAAAACTGGAGCACTTGGTGAAGAACCAAAACAGAACAGTTAAACTATAAGATATATGGAAATGGTGCCTTAACAAAAATCGTTCAACTAGATGAGCATTTTCTGCTGACGTATAAAAATTGAAGATCTGGAAACTTCGGATGAATAACTCCAAGAGACCAGCAACACTATAACATATATGAAAATGGCGCCTTAGCAAAAATCGTTCAACCTGATGAGCATTTTCTGCTGACGTATAAAAATTGAAGATCTGGAACATCTGATGAAAAGCTCCAAGAGAGATTTTTCATCTAAGCGAAACTCACGCGGGCGAAGCCGCGGGCGACAGCTAGTATTGTATATTTATCGGCCCAATGAAATGACGTTATGATTGTTACAGTGTCTATGTTAATAAAAAAAATATTTATAATTATACTTATTTCTTTAATTAGGTGGACACTCTCTCAGTCAGATACTGCAAGACCCAAGACGATTGGATACCTGTAGACGCATTGGACTACATTATAGGAGTTATTTTGCTGACCATACTTCTAGTCAATTTGGGATGTTCGGCTTACCATTACTTCTTCCCCGGAGAGAAGGGACAAGGTTAGATGTCGTGTTTTTTATTTATTTTTTACTAGCCGCACCCCGGGGCTTCGCTCCCGTGGGAATTTCAGGATAAAAAGTATCCTATGTGCTATTCCATGTATTTTACTACCGTTATACCAAATTTCATCAAAATCCGTCCAGTAGATTTTGCGAGATTGAGTAACAAACATCCTCACAAATTCACAAACTCACATCCAAACTTTCGCATTTATAATATTAGTAGGATTGATGGAATAAAATTCAGAACTTCAGTGCAGCGAATTTAATTAAAATTCAGGGCTTCCTTTACTCATAGGCGATGGGCTAGCAACCTGTCACTATATCTGAATCTCGATTCCATCAGAAAGCCTACTATTCAGCTAAGCGTGGCCTTCGAGTCTCACAACTCTTGGCTCTGTCTACCCCGTAAGGGATAAAGACGTGATTCTATATATGTGCTTAAAATTCAGAAATATCTAAAATAGTTGTTTTAAATTAAGTATATATTTTAGGTTAATTTAACTTTGACAGATTATATGCTTCTGTTCTGATCACAGATTTATTTTCTGTTAAAAATTACTTATTTATATTTTTTTCACATTCAATAAACATAGTTTGGTCACGTTTGGTTATAGAAAAGTATTAAAAAAATTATTTGTTATGTATATAATTTTATGCTTTTAGGAAACCAGTACATGTTAGCTTTCTGCGTCCAGAAGAATTGGAAATCCCTAAAAAGTGGAGGAAGTTCAGAAGGTGGCTTGTTTAAATGCTTCCAGGCTTTGAGGTAAATATTTAATATTTACAAAAAGGAGTGTCACTTTACAGGGTTCCTGTATTTATATAATTACTAGCTTTTGACCGCGACTTTGCCCGCGTGAATTTTCCACAGGAACTGTGCTTTTTTCCGGGATGAAAGTTAGCCTATAACATATGTACTTATAAGGTCTTCTCAGTACTTCTAACTATGTGTATGCAAAATTTCAGGAAGATTGTTTTTGTAGATAAAGCGTGAAAATGTTACAAACAAACAAACTCACTTTCGCATTCATAATATTAGTTAGAATAAGGATAATACATTTGACTACATTTATAACTTGTTTGTCGCAAATAACAGATGAGTGGTCAAAAGTTCTTGACCTATTGTGGTGGACTTTGAATGAGCTTTTTGAAAACCAAGGTTAAAATTGTTTAACAATTTGCGAAAGGGTAACTAATGATGACTAGAGACATCACAAAGATTTAGCAACAAAATTACATTATTTAGAATAATATAGCTGTATGTATGTATATTGTGGATGAAGCAAGAGGAAGAACCAAAAAAGAGATGAAATGAATGTATTAGGATTGGTATGATTGTATTACAAGTGACTCAAGAATATGACTAGAATAACTCTACAAAAATTTAAAACACGTATGTAGTTTTAGACGTCACATAGCCTTTGTTATCCAGGATAACGAAAGTAATCTATCTCATACATCTATATCGTTCAAGGACACGTAGACTCGTTTTTCGAAGGTTCCAATGAAAGCTTTGCTGCTTATCGTAGAATCTGAGACATCTTCAAAAACCAATTTCAGAAACGGCTAATATCCAATCATTGTTTCAGATTCTACACGATGGTCATGATTTTGGGTCTCCACTCCATGATCTTCATCGGCTATGGCTACACAGCCAACCCAGAATTTATTGAACATGTAAGTATACTTAGTAAGCATGAAGCGGTAGTGGCCGAGTGGTAGGACGTCCGTCTGTGGATGCAAAAGGTCCCAGGTTCGAATCCTGCCCGCGCTACATGAGTTTCTATACCAATCTGTCTCATGTACCTATGTTAGTTTACATCGACAACCACTTGCTTCCGGTGAAGGAAAACATCGTGAGGAAACCTGCACTCTGGTTGATGATTATCAGCTAGTGTGTGAAATGGAGAAGGCAATGGCAAACCACTCCATTAAAATTGCTAAGATAGTCGTTGTGTGTGTTTCATTCCATATAATGACCACAACCCTCAGTTATGAGGAAATACGACTAAAGAGAGAAGTATACTTACTTATAATTTTTTAATTAGAAAATAATTCCCCTCGTTTTATCTCTAAAACTTTCAGCATCTGTCCCTTCCTACGATCAGGTTCTGAAACTCAGTTGCCATGGCGGCCGAAATCTTTTAAACTACGCAACGGATTTTGATGTAGATTCCACTGTTTAAATAATATCTTCAGGGTTGTTCATAGGTTATAATTAGAGATCGGATATAGTACATAGTTACCTAAACTTTGAGGAGTACGTAACATAAGTGGATACTTCTCTAATACTACCACCTCAAAAAAAATTTTTACACCGGGATTTAAAAATCATAAATTGTTGTTGAATTTTATATAAATTATATAAATTTATTTACAAATTATTGATTGAACCATATTATTCTATTTTAATTTGACACAATTTTAGCACGGATGCTAAAATTGTGTCAAATTAAAATGTTCTTCAAGTGAATAAAATAAAAATAAAAACTAAATATCTTTATTAAATTCAGTAATTTGTTAAAGATATCGTAAATTATTTATTTATTTTTTTAGAGGTGGTATTATCCACTTATGTTACATATTCCTCGAAGTTTAGGTAAATATTGACTGAAATATCTGATCTCTGGTTATAATACTCAAACTCCAGTGCAGTAGGTATAAGGGGAAAAAATAACCTACGGGCCATTAGAGGGTCATACAGGTGTAATTTGCGATCTCTACAAAGCCGTGGCAAATCACAAGTCAACATTTCCTTTGCAAGTAAATGATATGTACTTCTACTTATTTGTATTTCAAATAATAAATATTGATGATGTACATATGTATAACTATACATACATACATATGTATATATCTCACACTAGAGAATCAACGAAATCTATTGTATTGTCGAATATAATTGATTCCTTCAAAAGTTAAATCCTTATTATTTTCTTCACGAAGTAAACTTATCTACAAGACAGCAAAATTTGTTATGTTTCAAATTCTAATTGGATGTTATTGACATGTTTGTTGAAGTTTTAGGCAAAAACTATTTAAATACCAATTTGCGAAGTATTGTGTTTATACATATATTCTATTTCTTAACTATTTGTCAATATTTATGTAAATATAGGTATATATTTCAAGCTGATTGATTAATGGGTTTATTTTTATTATACGTAATCAGAAAGTGAAATTAAATTCTTCTATTTTCAACTTAACTTACAAAATATGTACCTAATTAGTTTACAACGCAACAGACTCCTATGCAGCATTATCATTCTTACTGACCAAATAGGTCCTTATTTAGTGTATAAACTCACAAACCTATCCCTTTCGTCTTGCCATCTTGTTTTGCGTTTCAAAGACCTGTACGTAAACTCCATTTATTCTTACCAGTTCAATCATGTAAGCAATCTTACCATGTCTTTTTATGATTTTACAACAGTATAAATTAAAATAGACTTTTTAGGAAGTTACTTTCGTGGTTAATAAATCTTTTACTTTAGAATGTTTAGGTTTGAACTAATATTTGATTTATTTTCAACAAAATTCAATAAAAAGTACTGTGAAGATTGTTTACATGATAGGACTGGTAAGAATAAATGGAGTTTACATTAACTGTGATTTAACATTAAATATAGGTAAACCTGTAAGTAGGTAAACAAGCATACCTACGACTGGCCAAATATGGAAAGACAAAATGTTGAAAGAGAAAAATATATGAACTTTAGTTATATCAGTTAAATCAAATAACCTTGAAATGGTTTTGATACTGATTTCATAATCCCTTTCACGAAATGACGCAACTTTCACCGGAGACAGAGCAATCATGTCATTGAGTTTTTCTTACAAAAATATTCAGCAATGACAAAATCTAAGATTAAAAAGACACAGATAATAATAGCGAAGTTGTAATACGCATACTAAAATTGATCTTTCAGGGTAATAGATCTGATAATACGTAAAATCTGTTGCCAAAGGACCAAATTACAAAATGTAATAAATAATTGATTTAAGCGTTCACGTCACGAGAAAAAAATCTTATTAGTATCTCATTCAGCAAAAAAATTATTACCTAAGTATCATATATTGAACTTGACCCTTTTAATAGGTACGTACTCCAATAAAACCAATACTGGTAAAAACGAACGAATGGGATGTCCAATATTAGTTAAGACGGTTGCACACAACAATAAATAGTCATTACGTTGCAATACGTTTCGTAAATGTGTGGTTAGTTACTGGTTACCGTTGCGTGTCCGGCCGTTGCGCCCTACGCTGGCCAACGGTGCTCAAGGTTGGAGTTTAGTCAATCTGGGTAACTTATTGGCTGCAAGGTCAGTGGACCCATACCTTGGTGTCAGAAATTACTATTCCAAGTAAAGCCGGAGAGATTTTAAATGGACTTAACTGAGGACTTAATAGTACTGAGAAAAGTGCATTGAAAATCTCTGCGGCTTATTGGGGTAATCTATAGTACGGCCGAAACCTAAACTCCCGTATGACGTATGTCAGTTTGACAATAATAGTGATGTACCTAAACACGAGTCGCTACGATTATTTGATTTTACGTAAAAATAACAAATCCAAAAAAAAAATATTATTATTAATCAGAAGTCTGAACCATCAAAGTTAGCTGTTATAGTCACTAACATGGATAATACATTCATAGTGAATAATATTATCTACTCTGATGTCACGATTCGATACGATTGCGTGAATTCTTGTCCCTCTTTCTATTTTTTTCTTTTTGTATTGCTTTAGTGTTATTTTTTTTCTAATTTTAAAGTGCAATAATTGTTATATTCAGCATTTAAAAATTAATAACAAACCTTATTAAATAAATCAAAAAATTAAAGGATGTATCGCAATTTTTTATGTTTTCACTATCGGTTTGTTGTAGCCGGATGCAATTTCCGCGCATAGATTATTTAGAAATCAAAAAATTCGGAACTTCATGGGCTTGACCCTGATGGCACCTGTCATACGGGAGGTACTGTCATAGGTTTCGGCCCGACTATAATTAATATTCGTATTGGGATTTTAAAGAATCTAGCTAATGCTATTTATGTAGTACATTTAATAAGAAACATTTTAACAAATAATAATAATTCAATAATAACAATAATAATAATCATAATTAAAAACATTAAGTAGGTACCTATCGAATGTAATATCTGTTTAGTAATAAGAAAACGGTCTACCAATCAAAGAACAATTTTCTTAAGACAAATTTAGCAACAGCTGATAATAGTTCTAATTTATATAAACTAAAACCGATATCAACGTAGGTTTCATTAGAGTTTCTATTCGTTTATTTTTGACTCTTGACTTTAATTTATAATATCATAGCAGTATATGTACAGTCAGATACAAAGAATCCCCAATGACAAATACTTTCTCTGCGGAAAAAAAAACCAAAGAGCTAGAAAAAAATTATAATTTTACTTAGTGTCAGATATGGTTTTTGCACAGAAATAAATCGAGATAGAACGGTGACGCGAGTTCATTGCAAAGAAATCGGTCGTGTCAACTTTTGCACAAGCCACGCCCCAAATGTTCCGCCATTACTAATAAATTAGTGATGTGACCCGCACCGAAATAAATCGAAATGCACAGTAACACGAATCGGTATTTTACCCAGTCAGTTGATGTTAGGACACTTTCAGTTTGTTGGTGCATATGTACCAACACACAAAAAGTGACCACACTTATAGCCCGGGAAGTAGTGTCATGACGTGCAAATTTTGGTATCGGAAGAATTCACTTGGCACAGGTGTTATATACATGAAGTTAAGCTAATTTAGCCCGGTAGCCATCCACCCCCCCCCTGGTGGGTAGGTAGGGGGCATTCAAAGGTACACGCCGCCGTACGTAGTAAAAAAATCATATCAGCTTCTATTTACCTACCACCTCGAGTTTGGTGTCATTTTCTAGTAAATCAGGCATGAGGAATTCATTTTTGAGACATTTAGTATATAGTGTAATAGAAAAAAAGGAAAATATTGACGAAAATATCAAAATCGGTTTGTTATTTTTTTTATTCAACTGTCAATATTTTTGAAAATCCTGAATTTTGTGCAAATAAAAAAATACTATATTAAAGGATATTTATCTAGCTTTAAAAAATATATATACTTTAATATATAAAGTTATCATAGATGTTTCTGAAAAAAATCGGACATGGTACGCGGCGGTGCCTAGGAACTTTTACAGTAGTCTAGTTTCTCATCCTTTTGTTGACATATTAATTTGGTTTTATATGCAAAATATACAGAATATGTACTTTACTTAGTTATTGACTGTCTCTTATGGTCTGATGAATAAATAATAGTATTTTTAGGGTTCCGAAGTAAACATGGAACCCTTATAGTTTCGTCATGTCTGTCCGTTTGGCTGTCCGTCCGTCTGTCCGAGACTTAGCACAGAGACTATTAATGCTATCAAGTTGTAATTTGGTATAGATATACATATTAATTACGCGGATAGAAATGTAGAATAAAATCATGAAAAAAAAAATTTTTTAGGGCGGTTCCCCTACGGCTAAAGAGGGGATGATTTTTTTTTATCTCGATTATACCATCGTGTGGGGTATCATTTGATAGGTTTTTCAAAAATATTATGAGTGTGTGAACATCATATTTTGATTTAGGGATCCGTTTGTGAAATATTTGACTTTAAAGTGCAAAATTTTGTCAATGTGGTGAAAATGATATGTGAAAATACCTTCGCATACCGCTTCACTTCTCGACAGCCGAGCAGTGAAGCGGCATGTGGGACTTGGACCCACTAAAAACACCCCGGTGCCTCTACATACCAATACTGAAGAGGTGGGAACGGTGGAGTTACCACCAATCTTCCACACTCTCCAGCCACGGCAGTGACCTTCAAATGTCACCCTGCATCGAGTATAATTACTCCGCCTGCCTTAAATAATAGCCTCTTAAAAACGCGGACGATGGACCGATTACCAGGTCCATCGCCAGCCATTATCAAGGGGGCATAAGATGGGCATAGGCCCTTCTTCTCCGGCCCGGCCGACAGAGCTTCTCGTTGTTGCTCTGCCTCTTCTTTCTTTGGCATTATAGTCTCGCTGAATATCTATGCTTTATTGTGACCTAGGGCGCGATTTTCTTCACGCCATAAAAAGCCCCAGAAATAATTTTTGCCTCTAGATCCCATGGCAAGGACCCAACAAGAATACAAGCAGCGTCTGCAGAAACTTTGCGATATCCTCGTATTGTACAGATAGCCCAACAACATTATGCTCTCCTTTTTTAAGTCATCTGCGCATATTGGGACTCCATATAATGCCATCGACCGTACGACACCAGTATAGAGGCGTCGCGCGGGTGTATTGGGTCCTATTATGCAGTATCCTGGACGACGCAGATGCCGATTTCAAGAGTTTCGGAGCCATATTCTTGAAATGATCGGAGAACTTCCATTTGGCATCCAGGATTAGGCTTCATAGTTCTAGGGTTCATTCAGGCGAGGTACTTCATAGTTCCACCAATAGCGATATTGACCCCACCTACCACTATGCTCGCATTTTCTGGCGGTGCATGTCTAGGACGATAAAAACATAGGTCATGGGATAATGCGGAACGCCACATGACATTTCCCAGCATCGCCTCTCGACGTGCCTTTCTGACAAGTAGGAGTCCACAATGCACAGCACACTCTACATGCACACCCTAGTAAACAGCTCTTAGAAGATGCAGCCGAGAACTGGCTGCCATCGGCGGAACATTCTCTAGCTGTCAGTCTTTTTTAGGAAACAGCGCACTTGCGGATTTGGGATAGGAAATGGAATTAAATAAATGGAAACCAAAGTGGACTATTGCACCAGTTGCTGCTACCGCTTGTCGTGAACTGATTCGGTGCAAGCCACGGTGCGATGTTAGGTGCAGCTGTCAAAATTCAATTAAAATGAACCAAATTATGCCACTGTGGTGGAAAATGTCGGTAATATAATAAAATAATTGGTTAAGTCCGTATCGGACCACCATTGTAGAGTTCCGTTCTGCCTACTCTGTACAACTGTGGATACATCAACTCAAATTAACTCCCAGCTTTATTTAACTAATGACTATAATATTATGTATATATACCATACCATCATATTCAATGAAATATGTTCCTACTAATATTTTTCATACTAAAATCGATTTTGTAAGTTTATCGTCTATTACTAGTTAAAGTGTAAAGCCAACATAATAGTGATAGTTTTCCTTATAAATTCATTATCTTTACTACGTATCATGACTTTTTCCCGTATCCACCGACCACTATTTTCCTATTCGAAAGGGGGGACACTTGACTCTTAACAAAATTTTGCATTTTAAAGTCAAATATTTCACAAACGGATCCCTAAATCAAAATATGATGTTCACACACTTATATTTTTGAAAAACCTATCAAATGATACCCCACACGATGGTATAATCGAGATAAAAAATCATCCCCTCTTTTAGCCGTAGGGGAACAGCCCTAAAAAAATTTTTTTTCATGATTTTTTTCTACATTTCTATCCGCGTAATTAATATGCATATCTATACCAAATTACAACTTGATAGCATTAATAGTCTCTGAGCTAAGTCTCGGACAGACGGACGGACAGCCAAACGGACAGACATGACGAAACTATAAGGGTTCCATGTTTACTTCGGAACCCTAAAAATACTATTATTTATTCATCAGACCATAAGAGACAGTCAAAACTAAGTAAAGTACATATTCTGTATATTTTGCATATAAAACCAAATTAATATGTCAACAAAAGGATGAGAAACTAGACTACTGTAAAAGTTCCTAGGCACCGCCGCGTACCATGTCCGATTTTTTTCAGAAACATCTATGATAACTTTATATATTAAAGTATATATTTTTTTAAAGCTAGATAAATATCCTTTAATATAGTATTTTTTATTTGCACAAAATTCAGGATTTTCAAAAATATTGACAGTTGAATAAAAAAAATAACAAACCGATTTTGATACTTTCGTCAATATTTTCCTTTTTTTTCTATCAAACTATATACTAAATGTCTCAAAAATGAATTCCTCATGCCTGATTTACTAGAAAATGACACCAAACTCGAGGTGGTAGGTAAATAGAAGCTGATATGATTTTTTAACTAAAGCGCGGCGGCGTGTACATTTGAATGCCCCCCCTACCTACCCACCAGGGGGGGGTGGAAGGCTACCGGGCTAAATTAGCTTAACTTCATGTATATTACACCTGTGCCAAGTGAATTCTTCCGATACCAAAATTTGCAGGTTCCATACATTGGATGACACTACTTCCCGGGCTATTAGTGGTGACCCCGCAAAGTATACGAAATTTCGGATGATATCTTTCATACATGTTTACCAACACGTGATGACTAATTAACTAAGTCTTTTATTACATACATTCACACGGGAGCAAACTAAAAAGTCGCACTAAAATAACTGGTACTGAAATAATAATGTTAATTTAAATTTCCTCATTTGAACTGAGATTATCGGTAAATACCGATAATCTTTGTTCGAGTGCAACGTTGCAGCACTAGTGAAGCGTTCCTAATTAACATTTTATTCACATTGCGCGTTCTCTTTGAAATGACGTTTACAACATGTTTTGAAACGCGTAATGGATATGATTATGTCGTATTGTCGTTTTACATTGAAAATCAAGTTACTTTTTTTATTTTCATTATTTTTGTCATTTAATCACGATTTTAGTTAAAACAAAATACTTACACATGGAAAGAAATACCTCCTTTTGCACGATTCACATTTGCACTGCTGTTTTTACAATTGGAAATAGCACAATAAGGCATTTTTGCTCCTGTGTATCGACGCCGACTCCTGCGCGCTGACTGAATGACCGATGAACGAATCTTGTGGCATACGACAAGATTGAGGCACGCGTGTACCGCCCACTTTTCCGTTCTATCTCGATTTATTTCTGTGGGTTTTTGCCTATGTTGGTGAAGGACAGGTAATATCTTCTGTGAAGCCAGGCTTCATTTGACAATCAAGTTTATATGTCTACTAAAAAATGAAATTTTGAATGAAAAAAAAAACAAAGAATACTTAAAATCGAATTATTTGAAACGCCTACGTTACTTCTTCTTTTGAGTGTGTTATACTACGTCACTATCAAAACACATTAAATAAACCACATTTACGCATAATCCCAGAATTCGACGGTCATCTTTCGCAACACAACACTGGCGACCTTGTCTGATTCCGATGTGGCTTTCACGCGATATTTTGCGTTTTTTTACTAAGAAACTTTTCAAAATTACTAGCTGTGACGAGATGAGCGCCGTTATATCTTAGGTGTGTAAGAACAGACTTTCATTGATCTGTCTTGTTCAAGATAACTAGTTTATTATTTGTGAATGTCATTTAAAACCACAAAATTTGCGACAATAATTATAATTATTCCATAATTATAGTTGATATTGTGAGTCGTGAAGTGGGTGTCATTGACCCGGTGTAGACCACGAAACGTGATCTTATATTAGGGTTTATTAAAATACTAGCTGTGCCCGCGACTTCGTCCGCGTGGACATTTGAAACCATTTTGATTTGAAAAATGATGTCTCTAATATGCATTTAAAAGCTCTGATGTTAATATAAAAAAACATGGATTAAATATCATTATAATATTAAAGCTGAAGAGTTTGTTTGTTTGTTTGAACGCGCTAATCTCAGAAACGCATAGACCGATTTGAAAAATTCTTTCAGCGTTGAATAGGTGAGTATTCCTGAGTACTATATAGGCTACGTATGTAACACGGGCGAAGCTCGGGCGGATTGCTTTATTACAGACACATTTTATTTATTTATATTTAAAAAAATTACAGCGTTGCTTCTCTATATACAATATTAGAAGTATAGCCGTCGGGGATCAAAACAAAAAGTTTTCTAGGATCGCTCACTCGTGAGAGAGCCACGTAAAGCTGACCGTGTGAAAAGCAGCTATATCTTAGATCCACACCTGCAACTTTTAGCGTTTGACCTTGGGCTTTATTAATTGTCATAGCAAAACATTTTTTTCAAGTTTCGTTGTAAATTTGTTATTTTTAACCTGGTGCAATTACAAAGTTTAGGAGGGCTTAAATTTCTAAGGAGCATAGGTACTCCAACTTTTAAAATTATTTTGTGAGCTGGCAACCCAGGAGCACTTAGGGATTCCAAAAATTCTATAGGGTAGTTTGTGGATTCTTCTTAACTCTATTAATAGAGACATATTCTACACAATCACCCGGAACAAATTTTAACCTGGTGCCATTACAAAGTTTAGGAGGGCTTAAATTTCTAAGGAGCATTATAGGTACTACAACTTTTAAAATTATTTTGTGAGCTGGCAACCCAGGAGCACTTAGGGATTCCAAAAATTCTATAGGGTAGTTTGTGGATTCTTCTTAACTCTATTAATAGAGACATATTCTACACAATCACCCGGAACAAAGCTCAAAATTTCGGCATTTATAGCTGCTCCCTGTTCATTTTTTGGTGTTAAAATCGCCCTCTCGCAAAGCCACGTATTTTCTTGAGAAGCTATCTCGGTCGCATTTTCATATACAGATGATATGAGCTCTCGCATCGTTGGTACTGTACAACAAAGGTTTTCATGGAGAACCACTTTTCCTTGTTCCTCTGGATACACACCGTTACCAATCTTAAGTAGCATATTAGAGAACGTGAGCGTTTTCGTTGCCTCCAATTTGCGCTCGCATATTTACTGTCAAATGCATTGAAATAATGTAGTGCCACAATCTAGAACTCTTTAAACACGCCCTTATCTCATCAGCCCTTGTTCCACGTGGTATGACAGGGAGAGTCTGACGAAAGTCCCCACAAAAAAGAACTGTAACGCCACCCATGGGTTGGTCATTTTGTCTTATATCCCGTAACGTTGTGTCCACTGCTTCAACCGCTTTTCGGTTAGCCATAGTGCATTCATCCCATATAACCTTAGCTTTATCGCTGCTTCTGGAAATATTACATACGGGGTTCTCAGTGCGGTCTAAGTCAATCGGAATTTTGAACATGGTATGGGCAGTTTTGCCTCCTGGCAACAAAGTGGCTGCTATGCCGGACGAAGCTACAGCAAGCGCAATTTTACTTTGGCTTCTTATCTTTGCTAAAATCACTTTTGTAAGGAAAGTCTTACCGGTTCCACCGGGAGCATCTACAAAAAGCATTTCTCCTAAAGCATTGTCTACGCTGCGACATACACGATCGAATATTAATCGCTGTTCTTCAGTAAGCCTAGAGACATCAGTATATAAGGTTTCGGATCTTTATATATTAATTATGTAAGAAAAGAATAATTCCAATTCTATCTAACCAATCGATCAAACAAACACCACAATTTTTATTCCAAACAATAATCGCAGCCGAAGTCGCAGGAAACACCTAGTGCACAGAACAGACCACGCATGCAGAGTCGTTCTTACCGAAAACCCAACCATAGCGCGTTTTACTTTTGCACAGCGCCATCTAGTGATGGTTCACCGAATCAACCGTGATAAAAACATTAAAATATAATAATTATGAAATTTTTAGAAATATTATATTATAAATAAATAAAAACACAAAAAAATATATTTATAAACTTAATTATGCAAATCTAGAAACCTGTTAGTTATTAACTTAAAGCAATTACGTTACTTTTTCTTTGAATTAATGTACCTTTTTTATTTATGAACCGATTTAAATAAAACAAAGCCTAAATGTTAAGTGAAGCTTAGCACAATATATTGCTGAAAACCGCATCTTAATCGGTCAAACCGTTTCTGAGATTAGCGTGCACAAACTCACAGACAAACAGACAAACCGACAAACAGACAAACAGACAAACAGACAAAAATTCTAAAAATCGTTGATTTGGGTTCTGTTACGATATTAGATACTCCTTATAATAGTTTTTCATATTTATCTTCCATGTACAGACATCACCCACTTACGATTTTATTATATGTATTGATATTGATTATTTCACAAATACACTTTATATTCTTTGTGAAATTTACTGAATAATTTAGGGTGAGTATATTATCTACTCTGAGTGTGAGTTTGAGTTGTATGTTTCACTGTTGATGTAGAGTGAAATAACTTTGTTAGAGATAAAAAAAATTGAGAAAAAATCTGAGCTATTCATTTGTCGATAGTATTTACAAATAAACTATCGACAAATAGCTTAGATTAGGCGCTTGTAAAAAGCGTATAGTTAGTATTAAGTAAAACAACGAACCTGTACTTTATTTATTCTTTTCTAACTGAAACTCAAATTTTAACGCCCCATTTCAGCCCATTAGTGGTTGATTTTTGAACAAAAAAGTAGCTTATGCTCGATCTCGGGTCTTTAACTACCAAATTTCATCAAAATCAGTTCAGCTCATTTTTTTAAATTTTATATGAACCGCAAAATAGAAAAAACAACTAAACTTTAATATAAAAGCGATAAATACAAAAAACAAAGATTTTACTCAAATATCTCCTTTTGAAAAAGAATTCATCAACATTAAAGCAAATAATTAAATTTAAACATGAATATTTGAATTCACGATTAAACAATCTTGAGAAATCCAATACTTTTATAATTTATACTAAATTGGAAATTTATAGTCATGTTAATGTATTCACAAAGCGAAATAATTTATACTGATGCGTGAAATATTAAATATTATGCTTTAATTTATTTTCAAACTCCAGAACTTTGCTCGATATAATTGGAACATAAAAGTACTGTCATTTTTATTCAAAATTACAGAATGTTATTTTAATAAACCCTCTTTATATACCACTAGCTTTTGCCTGCGGCTTCGCCCGCATATATTTTTCACGAGAACAGTGTTTTTACACGACTGACCAAAAAAGGAGTGTTATGTTTTCAGGGCTCATGTATGTATGTATGTATGTATGTAAATTTCTTTATTCCACCATAAGTCCTGAACGGCTTAACAGATTTTGATGTGAGAGGTATTTTTAGATTCCTTGCATTCCTCCGAGTAACATAGGCTATATGACGTCATCATAAAAACAAAATAGCGTATTATATATGCGATAAATAGCAGATCAAAAAAATAAAATTTGATCAATCTTATCGAGTGGGGTATCAAATTGAAGGGCTTTGAAAGGCGATTTGAAAAATGTATATAACTTATAAGTTTGTATGTACTTTTTGAGTAAAAACTTGTCAGTCGTGTTTTTTATTTTTAATAATTAGCTTGTTTACATTTTACATTTCTTAAAATGTATTTATTTCAAAATGACATGTCAAAATACATTTTTTTTATAAACATAAAAATATAGGTACACGCTTACTTAAACGCATACAAAGTAATAAGAATTTAGCATATCATCCAATGTAATATAAAGTTCAAGTTATCTCAAGTTCGCTAAGCACTCACAAAATTCAAGTTAACTATGTCACGGTCAACCGTCTACATCTTACCAGTCCCCGTCATATAACGTACGTCACGCGTTACCGTCTGGTGTTATTGTTGATATCTTTCGTCATTTCAACTTGCAATCAGCTGATTTTTATGTGAATGCCTAACTATGATTTTGAAGGTTATGCAGGTTTTTTTTTTATATATACGGAAAAATCACACAGATTGAGTTAGCCCCAAATAGTTCGAGACTTGTGTATAACAAATACAAATATAGATAAACATTCAAGACCCAGGCCAATCTGAAAAAGATCATTTTCCATCTTTACTCGACCGGGGATCGAACCCGGGACCTCCAGTGTGACAGTCCGGCTTGATGACCATTAAGCCACGGAGGTCGTTTCAACAAAGTATTTAGGTACCTATTTGATTCTTTAACCGATTGAAATATATGAGGATAGAATATTATTATTACTAGTTGCGGCCCAGATGCCTTATCCCGTGGAAATTTCGGGATTAAAAGTGCACTATGCTATTTCGTGTATTTTTCTCAAATTTAAACTAGCTGGGCTTTAAACTGGGGATTCCTCCACTCGTAGGCGATGGGCAGCAACCTGTTACCATACCTGAATCTCCATTCCATCAGAGAGCCCACTATTCAGCTTAGCATGGCGTTCAAGTCTCACAAATCTTAGCTCTGTCTACCCCGTAAGGGATAAGGACGTGATTCTATATCTGTATGTTCTCAAATTTTCTACAGACGATCAATGCTTTTTCATATAACTTTTTTGTATGAGAATGCTTTTAGAATCGGGAAGAATCACTCCTTGACCTCACTGTTAATTCATTATGATTTTTTTGATCGTGATAGCATGTAAATGTGTACCTGTATATTTTCCTTTAAAATCTCGTTGCCCAAGGTGATAATGATAGAGGCTAGATTTTTTTTCCATTAAAGAAAATTAAATTTCAGAAGTCCTTCATCTCGGATTTGGTTAGTTTTTTATTGTATAAGGTAAAATAAAATACGAAAATACATCCATGACGACGATATAAATTGTTATTTACGTTATATTGAATAGGTAACTCATTGGTCTTAATGATAATGTTCTCAGAAAACGAAGGGTATCTACTTAATTGTTGTGATTAAATCTCATTAGATTTAATCACAATTTAATGCTAATTAAAAGAAGGCAGTTTAATTAGTACCCATAAAAAACTCTGATATTATGTCCCTGTTTTTTGTTTCATATTTCATATGAAACAAAAAACAGGTTACTAATTAAACTGACTTCTTTTAATTAGCATTATTCACCTCTAAATAAATAAATTGCTTTCTAAATTACTAAGTCAGCCACAATCGACGCGCATCTGAATAAAACTATCTTAGCCACTATTTATCTTATAGTAAGCCACTCTAAATATAACTCAGCACGGTGATTATTTTTTAGCATCTAAATTTTTAATATGCATTCAAGCAATAAACTTCTAAAATATTGATATACGGCAACAAATAGCTTTCTTTTGGCTTCTTATTTTGTAACTCATATACATGAATCGAATGGTGCTACACGTTACTGATTCTTTATCACCCAGTTGGTTGACTGGTAGAAAAAGCCCTAGGCTTTAAGTCCGCCTTTTACTTTTTTTGTATTAAAGTTAAAAAAAAAATGGCCCTCTCTCAATCCTCTCTGATTGGTGTAAATGGCCGGTCGCTGTCATTTGGCGCAGTCGCACCAAATCGTGCGGTGGCCATTTTCATGATAAAAGAATTATGATCTACTAGTTGTCGCCGGCGGCTTCGCCCGCGTGAGTTTCGCTTAGATGAAAAGTCTTTTGATGTTCCAAACTATTTCAGATGTTTCGGATTTTCGATTTTTATACGTCTACAGAAAATGCTCATCAGATTAATCAAGTTTTGCTAAGGCGCCATTTCCATATACGTTATAGTGTAGCTGGTCTCTTGGAGTTATTCATCAGATGTTCCAGATCTTCAATTTTTATACGTCAGCAGAAAATGCTCATCAGGTTGAACGACGTTTGCTAAGGCGCCATTTCCATATATGTTATAGTGTAGCTGGTCTCTTGCAGTTCTTCATCAGATGTTCCAGATCTTCAATTTTTATACGTCAGCAGAAAATGCTCATCAGATTGAACGACTTTTGTTAAGGCACCATTTCCATATTTCTTATAGTTATACTGTTCTGTTTTGGTTCTTCATCATGTGTTCCAGTTTTCAAAATTAATTATAGCCTTAATGTTGCCCAGGCTTAATAGCTATCTCTCAGCCGAAAGACGTTCACTGCTGGACAAAGGCCTCCCCCAAGGATACAACAAAAACGCTATACAACAAAAAAGTTTCATTTAAATCCGTCCAGTAGTTTTTGCGTGAAACGCGTACATACATACAGACAGACAGACAGAAAGACAAGAAATTCCCAAAATTTTTGCTTTCTATTGTTCTTTTTAAGTGTCCCTCTATCCATTTCAGTCAAAAATACTAAATGTAAAGACAAAATATTTTTACTGTTTTATGATATGTATAGATTATTTCACATGCTGAGATATAATATATGATTTTTAAAATTGAAGTTTCAATTATATTATTTTGAGGAGCTAGTTTTGAAGCTGTAAAACACAAAATGGTGATAAGTTGTAAAATCTCCGGATGAGTTATAAAACTTAGGTGGCAATTTATAAATTAGAAAGACAAGTAAAGATAATTGGTGATCTTTAATTGACGCTTACTTTAAAATATTTAGTGGGCGTTGTAAAAAAGACGAATTAGTATATTAGAGGCTAAATCATTATCCCGTTGCTTAGTTATAAAAAGAGAAGATTGATCACGGGGCCAAATAAAAATTCTGTGGCTAGGTTTATTATTTCTCGTTATTTATTTGTTTTAATTTTTTTTATTTTATAATACCAAGACCAGTACCAAGAGTTATTTTATTTTTTATAGAATAGTAGGCAAACGAGCATGCGGGTTGACTGATGGCACAGAATTAATATAAGTACTACGTACATAAGGAAACTCCCTGCCCCTCCCGCAATATGGCACCCCCCGCACCTCCCTCACTTCTCCCCCGTTCTTGTGTGGTTGTGGGACGTTCGACTATGAAAACGCACACATTGGCGCGTTACTGACGTGTTCACGGATAAACAGTTTCATTTGTAGTAGTAGTAGATATATTTGACGCGCCGTTTCTATGAAGCGCCCGCCCTGTGCTGATGGTTAGCAATCACCGCAGTCCATAGACACCAACGACCATAAAAAGGTCACTGATCTTGTACCGAGTCCAAGTTCTTCGAATAACAGTTGTACTCCAAGTATTTTTTTACGATTTTTGTATTAGAGAGATTTTTTTAGCTGGTTTCTGATATTTTTAATATATCAGTGCCATGTACCATAGATTATATAACACTATACATGTATTATACTTTAAAAAACTATAACAGATAAAACACAAGGCAAAACTTTTGGATATCAGACATAAAAATTACAATTTATATTGCAACTTACTAACTTACTAGTTACTAGTAAAGTTAATAACTTTGCTTTTTTGATCACATCATTTTGATACATCATGTAACAATTTTCCATGTTGCTGCAAATAAATAATTCTATTCTATTCAACATCATCATAATTTATATCAGGTTCTTGTCAAAGGTACCAACGTCATTTGATAAAAATCCATGTGTTTTCTCAAATTTGCTAATACCAGAACCAATGTATTTTGATTTAAAATAGTTTTAAATAAATAACTAAATTATTTAATCAAACTTTAACTAACCTTATTCTCTAGAACACTATTAAAATTTACTAAAATAAAATCTACAAATACACCATCGTTAAATCTAATAAGAAAAATACCCCAAGTACGTAAGTGAGGACAAAATGAATGTTATATTGCCACTCGCAGAAAACCACGACTTTCTCAAGTAGAAAACTCGACTTTATAAAACTAAATTACATACAATTTATAAGCGCAAATGGCTTAGATCTATTATGTTTTAAAAGGTTCAGATGCGTTACCTATTTAAGCATGGAAAGGCATCATAGTTATGTTGAAAGGATTTTCAAATTCTGTCTTCTTTTACAGCTATTTAATTGAAATTACTAATTGTGCACTCCCTATACTAATTACGTATCTGTGTACGTATTGTACTGTGAGGTCTGAACAACATTTGAAACAAAAGGTAGACCGGTAGATATTATCTGAAGCAGCATGGAAGCAAGCTTAAGTTTATGTAATGTGTTTAATCTATTATTACTGAGATAAGGAAGGCTTTTGCCCAGCAGTGGGACCTATTAGCTAAATCCTAACTAATATTATAAATGCGAAAGTGAGTTTGTTTATTTGTTCGTTTGCTGGTTTGTTTGTTACCTCTTCACGCTTTATTTACTGAACCAATCTTCCTGAAATTTCGCATACACATAGCTGGAAGGATGGAGTAGGACATAGGGCAGGTTTCATCCCGGAGAAAAGCACTGTTACTACTACTGAAATTCACGCGGGCGAAAGCTAGTAAAAAATAAAAAACTCATTACCTATCCCCATTCCACTAGTGTTTCACTTCAAGATATGGTTTCACGAATTTCGAAGTACAATTCTCGTATTCATTGCTTTGCTTCCATGCTGGTCTGGGAGCGAAGAAAAAACATACAATGTGCCAGCTGCTATTTGTTAAAGTCAATCGAGGGAAAGGGCTATAAACTGGGGATTCCTCCACTCATGGGCTAGCAACCTTTCACTATACCTGAATCTCCATTCCATCAGAGAGCCCACTATTTAGCTGAGCGTGGCCTTCGCGTCTCACGATTCTTGGCTTTGTCTACCCCGTAAGGATTCTATGTATGTAATTCTCGTATTCAAAGTATTTGCGATATCGTGGCGACTAGAAGTTGAGTATGCGAGTGATGTGAAAATAATGCCATACTTGACACTATTGTCAACCCGCTCATACATTGCAAGTCGCCACAATATCGCAGCGACTTTGAATACGAGGATTAAGCTACTGACTGATCTAGAAGTTAAACATCGTCGCTCCAAACTGCAATTTGTGCAAATCTCCCGACGTGTTCTTTACGAACGATTAATTGTAACAGAGCAGCTTGTGGTTGCGTTGACTCGAAGACTAGAATGTTGGGAAATTGTTTTTAAAGAGAAACTTGCTGACTTAGCTGAATTAGGCAAAAAACTGATTATCGATGAAGATAATGACCCTTCTTACTTTCAGCAGCTAAAGGCTACTAACATGACTTGATTACTACAGCCTACTAGTGCTGGTAGCCGTACCTATACAAACTAGTAAACTGAACAGTCAATGAAAGCCTAAAAGCATATCATATCCGTACCCTCATGAGTTACCCCGTTTTCCTTAATAATACAGAATTGATCTATTTCCTAATTTTGTATGTGCTGAACGTAACAATATTCAATAATTTATTTGATTCTTGCATTATAAATAAAACATGAACTATTTCTTTTCTTTGCAGTCCTACAGTGACTTCTTCAAGGCTCTCCTGTACAACGCCAGAATCATCGTCCAGATCTTCTTCGTGATGGGAGGTTTCCTCATGGCCTACAAGATGCTGGTATATGCCGAAACCCATCCGTTTTCACTCAAAACTGTGCCCATGGCTTTGATCAATAGATGGGTTCGGTAAGTGTTCCTAAGAGTCTTAATTGAATTTAACTTCTCAGTAATATGATTGTATCTGGGGATATTTTAAGGAGGTGATATCGCTCTTTTCTACAGCAGATAATGAAAGATAAAGTCCCTGAAAAGAGAGATGTCGAATGGAGTAAGAAATCCTGGTTAGAGAACATCGGAAAATGGATAGAGATAGTGAGAGCAGCCAAGCATTTTTGCCAAGCTAAAGACATGAAAACTTTTATTGCATTATTCTTATACTTTATAGATAGGTGCCCTTCAGATTCCTTAACTGAAGCAGTACTAATTTCGATGAAATTTTATTTGCCTAAAAGTTTGACAATAAGACCTGGATTAACAATATAGGGTCTTTTTTCTCCTGTCACTCTATATGAAAACTTTTGCCAAATTTTCTGAAAATATTTATCATTTTTCAGATTAGTGCCAGCAGTACTAGTAGTTATGGCTCTGGCTATGACCTGGGTGCAACATCTGGGGTCCGGACCGATGTGGGATGCGGTAGTGAAGAGGGAACGGGACATGTGTCGGATGAACTGGTGGCAGTTGGTCATTTTAATGCCGAACCTGTTCCCCTTCGAGCACTTATGTCTGCCTCAGGCTTGGTAAGTCTTAGATCATTTAATCTACTAGTAGTTATCGGTCTAGCTGTGTCCTGGGTGCAATATCTAGGGTCTAGATCGATGTGGGGCCGTGGTGAAGAGGGAACGGGACATGTCCCGGATGATTTGGTGGCATTTGGTTATTCTGATGCCGAATCTGTTTCCCTTCGAACACTTAGGTCTGCCTCAGGCTTGGAAAGTCTTTGATTATTAAATCTACTAGGTCTAGCTATAACCTGGGTGCAACACCTGGGGTCGGGACCGATGTGGGACGCGGTAGTGAAGAGAGAGCGGGACATGTGTCGGATGAACTGGTGGCAGTTGGTCATTTTGATGCCGAACCTGTTCCCCTTCGAGCACTTATGTCTGCCTCAGGCTTGGTAAGTCTTAGATCATTTAATCTACTAATATTTATCGGTCTAGCTGTGACCTGGGTGCAATATCTAAGGTTTAGATCGATGTGGGACGCCGGGGTGAAGAGGGAACGAGACAAGTCCCGGATGAACTGGTGGCAGCTGGTTATTCTGATGCCGAATCTGTTCCCCTTCGAGCGTCTATGTCTGGTTCAGCCTTGGTAAGTTATTTATTTAAAGTTTTATTAAACCAAAATACAATCACTTTATCAAACCAACCGGCAACCTTCAGGATAAACATAAATTAAAATTACCCATGATATGATATAATTATATGTATACAGCAAGGATACATTATCTAATGTTATTTATTAATTACAATTTGACGATGACGATGCAAAGCAATGATTAGTAGAGAATTTACCCAATTCCAACACTACACTTAAATAGAATGATGGAACTACGCGTATCCTATAGTTTAATGAAAATGTTAAAGTTACCCATTTGAAGGCTTCTTCAAGGTAAGCTGAGAGTGAGCGTCGATGTTGCAACCATCCCGCTAATCGCTTTCCATCGAGTAGGCCGTTGCCACAAAAATCGGAATAATATTATTTTTTTATTTATGAATACAATATAAAAAATACAACAATGTTTGTTTTACGTACGACGCCACATAATCTCTTCTGAGATTTTCCGGGCCTCTTAAGTTGCCATCAAAACACATAAAAATTATATTATAGCCATAGAAGAGGCACAGACGCGTTATTTTACAACACAATCAAGCAAAATCTACTAGACAGAATTCGATGAAAATTGGTAAACGGGGAATATAACCTGGAATAGTAATACAGGTACTTTTAATCATGGAAATGGAGCTCCAGAGCGTAGCTAGTATTTTTTAGCTGTTGTTGTTCCACTGCTGGCCAAAAGCCTCCCCTAATTCTCTCCACTCATCTCTGTGCTTCGTCTTTTCCTTTCAGTTCTTATCGAATCCCGAGAACTAATGTAACCGACATAGCCCGCAGAATCGCCAAACTTAGGTGGCAGTGGGCGGGGCACATAGCTCATAGAACAGATAGCCGTTGGGGCAGAAAAGTTATTGAGTGGCGACCACGAACCGGAAAACGTAGTGTTGGCAGGCCACCCACTCGGTGGATCGACGACCTGGTGAAGGTCGCGGGTTGCGCATGGATGCGGGCAGCGCAGGACCGGTCGTTGTGAAAATCCTTGGGGGAGGCCTTTGTCCAGCAGTGGACGTCTTTTGGCTGAGAGAGAGAGAGAGAACTATATATTAAATCGACTATTATTTTTGATCAATTGATTGATTGTCAAGAATGTGTTGGGGTTTTGTGTGGTATGACTACAGATAGGTACCTAATTCAAATTAACCTTAGTCATACTGGTCAAGAGTGTGTTGGGCTTTTGTTGGTGTGACTACGGATAAATAAAATTAACCGTTGTCACACTGGTGTGGTAAATTGGTGTGACTATTGATCGGTTGGGGTTAAATCATCAGACCATCTCGTTCTATACCTAAAATTATTCTCTTTTCACTGTATATACAGTCGGTGACAGATAAACCATCCCCCCCTGAATTAGGATTTGGTGAGAAAAGGAGTCAGATTTACGAGTACCTGCTCCTGACTACACAACAGTATTTACCTAATTAGCAATAGAGTCACGACGTACGACAGTTATCTAAGTAATCTTTCTATAGACTTGGTTCAAAATTGCACTAGTTGGTTGCAGAACTGAGCAAATATTGTCATAATCCGCAAACAAACCTTGGAGGAGCGTTTAATGGCCGTTGAGAAATGTTGGCTTTGGAATGGAACTATTACTTATCTAAACATTCACATTTTTCCTAAACTTAGGCACTTTGGCTGGATTGCACTAGAATTCAAGTTAGTGTCAAAGTTACCAGTAACGGTATGAATGAAAATCGCTTTTTGTAAAAAGGCTTAAAAATAGCACTTTTAAATCGTCATTATACTTAGTGAGTTGACGTCAGAAAATTACTTAAAGCTAAGGTCAAGCGCAAGTGGAGAAGAGGGGGCGGCGCAACAAACTCCACTGCTGCATTTTCTTTAAAGACATATGTGTCTTATAATTAAAGAACTATTTGAGTGGACGAATATACATTGAATAGTAACGTTGACTTCTGACATTTATAGCCTTGATTTAAGTATTTGTCTACTGGTGCAAGTGCAACTCAAATTTTGCCTTACCAATACTATTACTGTACCTACTGTCAAAATAACATGGTGCAATCCAACCTTAAGATTCAAATACAATTATCATCTATGGGGTCACAGATTTAAGAGTCATCAGGCTCGAAGATCACGTTTTGCTATACAGGGTTATTTGTAATAAACGCAAAACCTTCCTAGAGGTGAAAGTACTCATAAATATGAACATCTTTTTGTATAGGACCGACCCTGAAATCTTAAAAAAAAAATCAGCTGTTCCATACATTTTGGGCGAGTAGGTATTGCAAATTAGCCTTAAACTTAGTTGACTTTTACAATATGCGCGGAAAGATTAGCAGTTTGCTTATTCTTTGATTTTTCTTCGCTCCGAAAAAGTCTCATTTCAAGCTTTACAATAATCTTCATCAACTTTTTTTGTTGAGTGAAAAAGCAACAATATTAAGAGTCATCGGAGAAAAATCTTTCTGCAAAAAAGGTAATATGACAAAATTATTAAAAATGCTTTTGTCTGCAAAACTATAATCGGGCCGAAACCTAAACTCCCGTATAACGTATGTCAGTTTGGCAATAATAGTGATGTACCTAAACACGAGTTGCTACGATTATTTGATTTTACATAAAAATAACAACTCCAAAAAAAATAAAATTTTTTTTCATACTCAGGAGTCTGAACCATCAAAATAGCTGTCATAGTCCACTAACACGGATAATAAATTCATAGTAAATATATTATCTACTCTGATTTTACGATTCGATACGATTGCGCAAATTCTTGTCCCTCTTTCTATTTTTTTTGTATTGCCTTAATGTTATTTACATATTTTTAATTATAAGGTGCAATACATAATTGTTATATTCAGCATTTAAAAATCAATAACAAACCTTATTAGATAAATCGAAAAATAAAACGATGTATCGCGATTTTTTATATTTTCACTTTCGATTTATTGCAGCCGGATGCAATGGAACTCTCTAAACGGGCAAGCCGGAAGTTCAAGTACTACATTTCCCCGCATAGATTTAACAATCAAAAAATTCGGAACTTCATGGGCTTGACCCTGATGACACCTGTCATACGGGAGTTTAGGTTTCGGCCCGATTATAGAGTGGAATTGATGTCGAAAAACATATTTTATAAAAAATATTTCATTGGCTTATGATTTATTTTTATTACATTGTGTTACGAAAATATTTTGAGAACTCATACCAAAGAATTTCTTTTGATATAATAATACAATAACTAAAAGAAAACTTCGTAAGTTACTGAAGCCAAATAAATACGAAATCCGATAAAAATATTTTTACTATAAATATCACTGTTCGAAATTCGAACGCAAAGAAAACCTCAAAAGATATACAAATAAATATTACTTCTTGCGCAAGGATAAAATAACGAAATCACAGAAGGAAAACTTTAATCAGTCAACTAACAGGAATGCACCGCATTGATATCGACTGTATCACAAAATACTTTTGTCTCAGCCCTCGGCTTTATTCGCGAGAATTTCATTTCTCACCTATTTCACGTCTTTAGGGTGGAATTTCCAAAATTTCTTTCTTAATGCTCACTTACACTATATATGAAATCATTTCCACGTTCAACGATTTCGTCTCTGCGTTGATACACCAATCAGTCAGTTAGTCATCGTTAATTTTATATACCTATACTAATAGATATAGGTACATATAAGTACTATCTCATCTCAGTTACAAAAAGTCCACTGGTTCAACCTCTCGCATAGACTTCCACACAAACCGAAAGTAAATATATCACTTAAAATGAACACAAGCACGGTTGAGTAATAAAATGAACTACCTATATACAAACTTCATCTAGCGTTACTCTTGGAGTAGTGAAAATTCAACTGTAACTGATCCATCTTATTCCTCGTAAAACATTTGGGGAACGATTTTCTGTCAAAATTGATAATTAAGTATCAATTAACATGATCTATTCATTGTCTAATATTACTTATGGAATATGTTTCTGTAAAAGAGTGTTTAGAAACATACAAAATATATCACTGTGTACCATAGACAGAAAAAAAAAATCAAGTAATTTTTTTTTTTTGCTATGCTGTGTACATTATTTAATTTACGCTGTAGGCTTCTTGGTAACAAAATGGCTGCTCCTACTGAAATATTATTGCAATTACTTCTACTGGAGTCCATACAAGTCTTTGTTTAGGGTCTAATAAAGAAATCTACTATGTTTCCTTTCGTAGTTAAGTGCTATGATATATTTTACTGTTTGACCATTCATTGGATTAACGTCCTAGGGCATTTATTTATTTTGGGCACAAAATATCATCAAGATTTATCAGACATTTACTGAGATTTAATTTCATCTCAATACTTTTAATAATTCTATGCTATGCTACTGTGCTTGAAGTACTACCATGTCCTACTCTTGTATCAAAAATCAAAATCCATCAAGCAGCAGGTGAACATAAATAAAACGGTAAATATACAAAGGCGGACTTATCCCATGAAGGGATCTCTTCCAGTCAACCAGCGATAGATTTGTCAGATCAGCCAGATTTTGTCTCATAAACAAACATTCACACATCCTAACACACACACATCTACACCTTTGCACTTACAACATTAGTAAGATTATCGAAGAATGTGTTAGTTAGGCTCATTGCATCAAACCTACCATTTTCTATTGCAGTAGATTGCATGATAGATTCGCAATTTTTTACGCATCTTTAATCGCTATAAGTATGGCTTCCCTTTCCTCTTCTGTAGTTGATTCTGTTGAAAATACAATGTATTCTTTCTGCTTTACTAACTATAGAGAATAGAGAGGCATAGGTACTTGCTATACAAAGGGAGCCTTGACACCTGATTTTAATAATAATATTGGACATAACTATAGATGGGTAACCACCCGGGTTAAAACCCGAGACTGGATTAAAACCAAGAGCTTTTCGTCATCATTCTTGATGCGCACAGCGAAGCAATGGAACTCACGACCTGCGTCTGTGTTCCCGAGCACATACAACCTGACTCTCTTCAAAACCAGAGTGAATAGGCTGCTTCTGGGTAAGCTCGCTACAGCGTAGACCTCATCTCTGTCCTCGGGCAAGATTGTGGTCAAAAGCAAACCCATCTTTAATAATAAAAATAACCAGTTATCACCCACTTCAATGTATGGACTGAAATAAGTAATAACTGGGGTTTTAACCCGGGTGGTTACCCATCAATAGACAAAACAAATATCTGCGAAGTTGATATTTAAATATTTTTGCCTGTCAGACTTAATTTTGCAAAATATAAGCTTGGAAAAAAATTGGAGTCTGTAAATTGTATTTTCATTCAAGAAAATATTAATCAGATTCAAGAAGATACCCAGAATATTTTGAATAATAACAAAGTAGTTCTAGCTGCTCATTAATTTGAATATTAAATGTTACCCTCTTTATAACTACAATTAAGTACTTCTATTTCAAATATAAGTATATTATGTATTTCATTAAGATATTCATTTTTTATTAGATTTATTTAAATTCGCCATAAAATAAATTCGTCACCTGTGTAAATCCCATACTTACATTGAAATTTCGTCACACCTATGAAGCGTAAATTCGTTAAAGGTAAGAGTTACAGTAAATTTGCCTTTTTATTTCCTCTTTTTCTTGGCGGATACAATTTGTGAGGACCAAATGACGCCTCTGATACAGCAATGTCTGAGGCGTCATACAATTGACTCTGAGCAATATCTTACTTTTGTATTCTAGTCACATTCAATCTTAATTTGTCTCTTACATAAAGGCTAGACCTAATTTAGGTTCAGTATTGACAGTTTTTCAAGTGATCCCGATCCCTCTTTTTGTATTTTTAGGGTTCCGTACCTTAAATGGAAAAAATTGGGTGGGGCTGTGTCGTGGACACGGCCGTTGGTTTTAACGTGAAACGTCTATGTCAGCGATTCGCTTTTAAAGATTAGATTGAAAGAAAACAAAATAGTCTATTTCGATTTATCTATACAAACATACACCTTGTATTCTATACAAACATGTAAATTAAAAACATAACACTTAAAATAAATTGCATGTGGATAAGGCTGTTTTTGGTTTGATGTGATAATTTATTTGTGATTTTCTTGTATATATATACTCAAGATGATACAATAAAGATGGTGCACCCACGCTTTACAAAATATTTTTTTCAAAAACAATGTTTTTTATAAACTACACATTTTAAAAACATCTGGGTGTACAAACTAATCCTTTTTTATAAAATGATTATTTTACAAACAAATTACTTAACAAAGACTCAATTGGTAAAACATGGCAAAATAAAATATCTTATGACAAAATACATCGTTCGCTAAATATTATTTACCAAAACTAAAAGATATGAAGTTTTAAATGTCTACAAACATAAGCGAAGTCCCCTACATGTTCACCGGGAAATTTTGTATTAAGGAAATAAATGTTGTGGTCTTTTACTTACTTTAAATCTCTCTCGAACCAAAGTCGATCACAAACATTGCAAGATAACACAAACGGATTTTCTTCGAATATAGTTTTGAAGCGATTATCCGCCATCGCCAATGATTTTGCATAACATCACTTCGACTACAGTTCAAGTTCCCCAGTTCACTAAACGGATTCCACATTTGTATGGGTTGTATGTATATCTTTGCCTGTTACGTCCATTGCAATAAGTACATCTTCGGTAGCAATGCTCGCGGAGTCGATGTTGTTCAAGTTTGAAGTTGTTTGTTAAGCCATGGGACCCCCTCTAAAATAACGAATAAATAATAAACACAAATCTCGCCACCAACGTAAGTTACCAGGTAACTCAAAACCCTATACGGGTCTCGGGGAATCGGGTGAAATGGTCCCAGCATAAGTGGACTGATCACCCGTCTGGTGCTCGCGCTGGCGTCCTCATATAGTAAATAAATAAAAAGTTCCAATCGAGAGTCTTGGAAGAAGGAGAGAAAGGCATTTGCCCAGTACTGGGATATTGATGGCTATTAAATAAAAAAATAATAAATAAATGTAAGTTCCCGCGGCGGCGGGGCGACAGCCGGCGGCGCCGCCTATATGTCTTCCCGATAAACTTAAAAACTAGGTACTGAACTTCAGCTTCAACTTTTCATTAATAGACAAAGTGATTTGGGGAAGGATTAGGTACCTACATAATTAGGTACTTATATGAATTAATATTATTTTGTGTATATTTATTGTTGGTCGGATTTTGATGCGGTTTTCAATTTTAGGTAGGCAACTTCTTCGATAAAGTGTACCTATTTAACATTTTCATCTGTGCTAAGGCGGGCCAATATATATAAATTATTATAACACCAAGCCAGGCAACGACCTGCATTCGTCTAGTGTAGATACGCCGGTTGTCTAATGGGGTTGGTCAAATAGGATTTGTAATTTACCTATATTCGTAATTAAATGACAAAAAACTACTATTAGGTTTAGTTTTCCCCATTTTCCTTTAATTTAATTTATAATGTTTGTTAGAAAGATTTGATCCTTTTGATTAACTCCATCGAGTGATTCCATAAAAATCCAGGTGTTATTTTTTTTGTATTGTAGCCAGTTCCATTCCCGGGCGTGGCATTTTAATTTTTAAAAACTTTGAATGCAGATTTGATTATTTTTTAAATGAAGGAATGTTTCTTTAAATAAAAATTTAATGTCTTCAGGATTAAGGTTACTTTCCCTGAAAGAGAAGTAAATTCCGTTTCGTCTTGATAGTGTTAAAACGCTGTCAAATCTGCTTCGCTCGACCGATATTGGATATTTGTATACCAGTGTGTAGCCTAGAATTTCCTCTTTTCGATGATAGGTGTGACTTATATTTCATCCTGGGTTTTGCTCGGGCTGTGGCTCAAAACGTAATTTTTTATTTTTTTTAAATTCTTTTTGGTTATTTTGAAGTACAAATATTATTCAAATTACTTTTATTTTTAATTTAATCAATAGTTCTCAATAATATCTATAAGTGAACGAAAAAATCATCGCTCTATCACTAATGAGTCGTGAGTAGTACTAAATTGAAATTTTCAAAACGGCGTTTTTCGTAATTTCACGCGGCGGTTCCCCCCGCCCCTCCCGTAGGGCTCCAACCTTATCTCAAGGTCTTAACACCAAACTGACTATATAAGCTAAATAATGATACTAGATTCATGTTTCTAAGACTAATAGTTTTGAAGTTATTAAAGTGAGACGATATATCCCATTTCGTTACGGTCTGAAATCCTGGCATGGTACCCGTATGGCGCTGATTTTAAAGACGTTTCACGTCAAAAAACGGAACCCATATAAGATCACTTTGTTGTCCGTCTGTCTGTCAAACTTTTTTTTTAGCTACGCTTAAAGGTATCAAGTTGAAATTAATATCGAATTCTCGGATCCACGGTCTCTTTCTGCAAAAAAAGTAATCAAGTCAACGCGATCAAGAGACATTACCGTAAATGTTGCGAATTTTTGCATATTTTGCGGTTTCAGGTAGCAATCAACATCTATCGGGTACTTCCCGTTGACCTAAAATTATGAAATTTGGCAAAAAGCAACTTCTAACAGTACTTATACTTACAGGGATAAATCTGAAAGTTGAAAATATGTTGTTGGAAGTCTGAAAAAGTGTTACAAACTTATTTTTGCGCTGGATTCAGTACGAATTTTAGGGATCGAATGCAAAGTTACGTTTGTTTTTAAAACTAGTTGGTCTTGTAGTTAGAGATGCTTTGCGTGTACGGAATCCTCGGTGCGCGAGTTTGACTCACACTTGGCTGCATTTTTTAAAGTACCTACTACATTTGTCTTAAATTTTCTCGGTCTTACTTTATCAATGAATACTTTTTATTTATTTAAAGGTACCTCGGTACAGACACCCAGCTGTTTTTGGTCACCCTCGTCATCATGCTGATCATCTGGCGCTGGCCTAAGAGCGGCGTGCCCTTGCTCAGCGTCGTCATGGTCATCAGCCTCCTTATTCCCTTCCTTCAGACCTACTTCATGGATCTGTTGCCTATTAGAACCAGTCTATTCCCTGAGTAAGTTCATAGGACGCGTTTTCACATATAGTCTCTCTATCTAATAATAGAGTGTAGTCATTAAAATTCTTGATATTTTCTTTCTTATTCTTATTTTTGAGTATGTTCTAAACAACAATTTCTCAAAACTGTATTTTAATAGGAGAAATTTTATACAACCCATGTCTTTTAGCATTATTTTATGAAAACAAAAATATCACAACTATTTTACTTTATTTCTTGGCGACTTATAAGATAAGTATAAAAACAACTATCTGACTATACAACACAATATCTTTTACAGATCTATCAGAAACATCTTCGGCTACAACTACACTTTCTACCACTCCTACATATCCGCTCAGGGTAACTGGGCTGGGTACCATCTCGGAGTGTTGACTGCTTACTTCTACCACAAGGCCCAGGCCGAGAAGTGGAATTTGGCTGAATCTAAAGTAAGTTATTGATTTGAGGAAAGAAAACCCACACCTTATTATTGGCACAGTAACCTTCTAATGAAGGAGTCTTGGCCTCCGCTGACACTGTCAGCAGATCACTGACTGAATTCCTACCATAGACTTATTATATACTACTACTAATTATATTACTACTTTCCTTTCTGTAATGCATCTTGTTTCATTCCAACGAACTATTAGTTGATCGAAAGTCTTTTTTTAAATCTTATCTTTATAAGATTTTACATGAGGGATTAAATTCTAAAATAGAGACAGTTTATATTCCGAAACTGGTGCGATTTTGACAAGTCAAGAGTAATGAACTTCCGAGCTTGGCGTTTGGGTGCAATAACTCAAAATATAATCCGTCTAAGTCAAAACTAGTTCTTGATTTTGATCCTCTTGTTTCAGCTCCTGAAGTTACTCACCCTAATATCAATCCCCGTAGCACTGGGAACTGTCCTGATGGGCTGGGATCTCCACCACCGGGTTGCGTCCAGCTTCGAGGCAGCCGTATTCAATTCCCTTAACCAGAACTTCTTCGCTCTTGCCATTTGTGTGTTCATTGTTGGGTGCTTCTACAGGGCTAACAGTGAGTATCTCTCACATAATTTGCAACTTATTACTTTTTAATTTACTTAGCACATTTTTTTATTTTTATCATCTCTCATTTCTCCAGATATTTACGTCAATGCCGTTGAATGGGGACCTCTTCAGCCCCTTGGACGTATGTCGTACTGCGCTATGTTGCTCCATGCCACCATATTAAGAACCTACGGAGGCCAAATGAGGAGGTCTTTCTACGCCACAGATTATACTGCTGTAAGTATCATCAATTGTACTTACTACATCAATAGCTCAACGACCCGAAGAGGATTTTGGCCTTCGAAATTAGAATTATGTTTCCTGTTCTACGCCATTTCTTGTCAGTCGGCTCTTTGGAGAGCTTTCATATCTCTTTGGACTTTATCTCTCCAGCGGAATATGCAAAGCACTGGTTTTCTGCTATGACCTGATTGTTGGACTCAGTATTTCTACGAACTAGCCTAAGGGAATAGCATAGTATTTTAAATCAACCTTTTTTATATTTCAGATAATGTTATTCGCTGGTATCGTGTGCACCACCTACTTGTTTGCGCTCCCTCTGTACCTGTTCGTTGAAGCCCCAGCTTGCCAACTCCAAAAGATTCTTCTGGGCCCAAAGAGAAGGCCAAAGAAGGACCAAGAAGACGCCAATGCCAACCACGTGAAACCAGGAATCTCTACTGTGTCAGTTAATACTGTATCTACACACATTTAGCGTTCTGATAATATTTTGCGCCGATCCCAGATGATGGGAAAAGGTGAGGTAACATTATTTTATGATAAGTATGTGAGTACTTAAAAGGTTTTTGAAGTCCCATTAGTAACCTCCACAGAAATCTGAACAATGACAGCATCTGCTGTATTTCATATGACAATCAATGTCTCACTAAAAACGAGAGTACAAATACGTCGTAATCGAAGAGTCACATTCGAACGGAAATTAGATTTGTTTGAGTTTGTGAGAGTGGAGAGCATGAAATTTGAAGTCCTGTTCAGTCAAGCGGCGGGAAATAGGGGACCGGACAAGGTATGAGAATTGATGAAGATATGTAATTTGATGATAGAATACATATGATTAAACATATTTTGCGTCTTTTCAGCACGAGTTTCTTCTCCAGAGCTAATTTATTCGAGTTCAAACTTTTAGGGAAAGTCCATTTTCTACGCGTGACGTCATGTGAATGTACGTTTAGTTAGGGACGTTTTGGTATCGTCCAAACATCGCTTAAAAATGTGAATTGTTTTTTGCTATATCTTGGGAAATACTTTAGTTTATGGATGTGATTCTTTTATGGATGATTCTATTAATGTGAAATATTTCAAAGAAGCATCAAAAAAAAAAGTTGTCCGGTCCCCTATACGGGTCTGTAGCCTTTCCATTCTAATGTTTTTCAGATTTTTGTGGTAACCGTACTTAAAATTACATTTCAATGAAAATATTTGTTATAATACTTTTATTTACTTCATATTTTGTATCTCGTTTTTAAAAGCCAAGTAATTGACCATTTATACAATACAAGTTCATAAGTTGCAAACTATACAGTTAATATTGTATTATGATTGCATCCATTTATTAAGACATGAATTATTATAGCTCAAATTTTTGAGCTTTTACTGTATCCATACAGCTTATATTGTGAAGGTTTTACACTGGTGTTAGTTCTATAATTTAGATTATTTAAGTAGCCTAGTTTTTATTATACAGAGTGTAAAATTACGTCCGACATAGCCGTTACATATGCATAAGGTACCCTAATTAAAGTCACTTCAGAGTAAAAATTTGACCGGGAAAAACAATCAATAAATTAGATACCAAAAAAATTAATAAATAATCAAAATAAGTGTATAGCGAACCGCAGCCACCGCATCATGTCAATGACCGCGCGGGGCGGTGAGTGCGGGCGGCATCAGCTGTGAGTGTTATAAACTTTAGCGTTAGTTTTGATGGGGAATTGTTTAAAATTTTAATGAGGCTTCTTCGTATGAAATGACGGTTACATGATAAATTTTACAAATCTGCAAAAAAATGAAAATTTTTAATTCAACTTTGAACCTCATTATCCCGGAAACTACTATTTTTTCAGGCATGGTTTCTTGAGGAAAAATGTTTATATTAATGGGGAGATTACGTGGGTTTCGGCTATGTCGGAGGTCATTTTACACCCTGTATAAGTAGTCCGTCTTTTCTGCTCCTATGTGATATTCGAATTAGTTTCTTTTTCAAATTTGATATTCATGCCACGAAATTACGTCACGTATATTAAAATGACCAAATTGAGTAAATTTTAAAGCTCAGCATTTTTGTGGCTGAAATTCTCTCGTTTTAGATTTAAGCAAGCTCAATGTACCTACTGTGAATAACTTTAAAGACTTGGATAATTTGTAAATAAGTATTACCTTAAAAGGTGACTTTTTTTAATTTTGTACATACATTTTTTTTATAAATAATAAAATTATATCTCCATAGTGTTTTGTTTTAAATTCAGATTAAAACTCAATTCTTTTAATAAGATTAGCTTATTAACCATATCACAGGGCAGGCGCTTCATAGAAACGGCGCGTCAAATATGCCTACTACTACTACAAATGAAACTGTATATCCGTGAACACGTCAGTAACACGTCAATGTGTGCGTTTTCATAGTCGAACGTCCCACAGTTACACAAGAACGGGGGAGAAGTGCGGAAGGAGCGGGGGGGCAGGGAGTTTCATATAAGCTTATATAGAGTATAAAAGCTTCTTTTAATAACTATTTTTTTATAAAAACTAATTTTTAATTGACTTGATAAAATTTTACAATTTCAATTTCTTTAATCGACCGAGCGAGCGCAGCGAGCGAAGCGTCTCAGTTTCCACTAGCCGAAAATTCTTTTGTCTGTCCGGATGTTATCGCCTACAGGTCGCATTTCTGAACCGATTCTCATGAAATTTTGTAAGCAGGTTCGGTAATTTTATAGAATTTTTTAGTCGAGCCAGTTTTTTGAAATTTTAAAAAATGGCCGAAATATATAAAAAAAACCTCATATCTCAGCTATTTAAAAAATAATTCAAAAATGTCATTAGACATTTTTGTTGTTCTTATTAAGACGCATTTTTTTTGTTTGAACAACATAGTAAAATTAAATAAAACCGCTATAAATCCATATGTTATAAATTCTCATACGATAGTTCACAAAAAAAATCAATAGATGGCGCAGCAAAGCTTTTAATACTCGCAAAATCGCTAATACGTTTACAAGAGTGACTTGATTTATTTATTAAATAAAATTAAATGGTTCTTTAAAATCATATGGCTTTTTTTTGTCTTGCTTGGCTTTGAATTGTGTGTATTTATTTGGTTAATGGTATTGTATTGTGGATTGCTTTGCATGGTAGAATTATCTTGAACACTTGAAATAAATCTGATATCAAAAAACTTCTTTGTATGATTAGAACCCTATTATAAAAAAAGTAATATATATATTATCTACATACCTACTAATCAGAGAGATTTGATTTCAAATTGAACTTTCTTTTTGAACTTTAATTTTGTTGTGCAAATAACATATATACATACCTACATATAACCAATAGGTACTATGCATTTCTGACGACTGACGACCTCCGTGGCCTAATGGGTTCGATCGCCGGTCGGGTCAAGATGGAAAATAATCTTTTTCAGATTGTCGTGGGTTTTGGATATTTATCTATATGTATCCATACTAATATTATAAATGCGAAAGTTTGGATGTGAGTTTGTGTGTTTGTGAGTTTGTGAATTTGTGAGTTTGTGAGTTTGTGAGGATGTTTGTTACTCAATCACGCAAAATCTACTGGACGGATTTCGATGAAATTTGGTACAGAGGTAGATAATGACCTGGAATAGCACATAGGCTACTTTTTATCCCGGGAAAAAGCACTGTTCCCGTGGGAAATTCACGCGGGCGAAGCCGCGGGCAAAAGCTAGTTTGTTATAAAATATAGTAAGTATTGTTAAATTAGCATCCCGTAAAGTCTTGAACTTACGTTGGGGCTAACTCAATCTGTGTGATTTGTCCGTCTATATTTATTATTATATTATTATTTATATTATTTGAGGCAAAAAAGGCAGGTTTCAGTATTTTTTTTTAGTGGTATTGACCAACCACAAGAACATGTTTGGGCTTATGGGTAAAATATGAGAACTTTTTACTTTCTTTCCAGCATTGGTAGGTTGGTTTCAAAACTCTTTTTAGCCAGGGATACGGTAAAATATCGGTTATTTCGTGGAAGGGCTCGCGAGGTCTACTGTTCTGACAGAACCACTAGTTTATATAAAACGACTTATTACAAATTCATTAATTTAATTTCTAGTAACTAATATATAAAACTGAAGAGTTTGTATATTTGTTCATTTATTTGAACACGCAAATCTCAACTGATAGAAATAGCCAAAATCCTGGCCTAAGGAAGGGTATCCGGTATCCCGAAATTCCTACAAGAGCAACAGCAGCGTGGTACAGTTAGTTCTTCATAAGGTTATAATATGCTCGTGATGAAAAGAGGAAACCATTGCCAGTATCTCTGTTGAGGCTAAGTTATCTGAATATTTAACTAGGTCTGTTCATTTCTCCTTATAACTTATACCATACAACTAAGACCATAAGCGTGTTTTTTTTAATCATTCTTTTGCACTTCTATCATTTTCTCAACATAAATGTCAAGTGACAGTAAAAACTTATTTCAAAAATGATTTATTTTATGAAAAAACTTTTTTTAAATATGAATAATGAAACGTTACAAATAAACTAATTTTATTCCTCATAAGGTTCTAATATGCTCGTCGATCCACCCAATAAACGGTTGCACATTAGTGAATAGCGTGTATTGCGAAGTATCGCAAATCTTGGCGTCTTGGCGGCTGACAGCCAAGGATACAATGCCGTTGACGTACCAGCCCCCAGTGGCATTGGCTGACGTATCTTCAGATATATCTGGGATAAACACGACGAAGCCACCCCCGCTGTCACCGTTGCAGGCTGAGGTGCCTGAAAAGAAGCCATTATCATTTTAGCTTACAAGAAGACGATTGTTGTGTTGAAGGAAGAGATTATTCAAGAAACTGCTGAAAGCATAAACTTGAAAATTTGAAATGTTACAGAGAGGTTCTTCATATAGCGTAATTGAATTTTGGAAATTCCAACCCTACGGGTTGAAAAGTTAGTTCACGCCGGCGAAACTGAGGTCATGAATATATACAATTAGACACTGACTGATTGTTATATAAACGCAAAGACAAAACTGCTAACTGAACAAACGAACAAAAATGTAAGCTGAGAGCAAAATATAGTTTTTCAAGACGCTGGACGTAAGTCGCCTTCAATCAGCCTATGTCATTGGGAAAGGCTTAAGTCCAAAAGTATACTTATTGTGGCTGATGATGATAATAAAGTATAAACATTATAAAAAACGTTTACCATTTGTATAACCGGCGCAAAACTTTCTGTAATTCAGTACTCGCCCAAAGAAATTTGGGTTCGATTTGAGACATGTTTGCTCTCCAATCTTCGGCAAAGACACTTGATGAAGTTCGCTGGACAGTTCTCTCGTATGATTCAGTCCCCAGCCAACAACCTGTTAAGAATTAAAGTTGATTTATTCAAATAATTGATTGATGTTTTCAAAGTGTTGATAATTAGGAGGAACAGTTTAATACATTAGATGAAAAGTGAGGCTTAATTTTTTTTCTTTGAAAAATAATTCTGTGTATAAGGAAATTAAATCACGTGTTTCGACATACAGTGCCATAGACAATGCCAGCCGGGATCCGCTTTATAGCATCCACGTTCCACAAGCAAGCAGGCTGCACGTAGTCATCATAAATAGCCTCTGTCTTCAACTTCACCAGAGCAATATCATTGTCCAGCTGCTTCTGGTAATACTCCTCGTGAACTATCACTTGATGCACCTGAGAGATAATGTATAACATATTTACTATACTTATCTATGTTGATTCAATTTGATCTTGAATGTACTAATGTTTAAGATCATAGCAATCATGAAATTTAATAACAAAGTTACATACACAGGAAAAGTATTTCATTTTAGTTTCAAAGAAAAGTTGGGTAGCAACCAAGCGACCATGTAGCTTGAGAGTAAAGGATATAATACTGCATAGCGATGGTACTCATATCTATCACGCCAGTGGTCAATACTAGTATAAGGAGTAAACAGAGTATTTTGACATTGACAATGGTAAGTCTTTCAAAGCATGATAATGACAAATGACATTGACTTGTGGACCATGACATGAGTTTATTTGTTGACTGCAGGTGCTAGTGTCGCCATTTGCGTCTTTCCTAATAACACAAGTTAATGGACTATTGGCTAGCATACCTAAATTCTACCCAAAAATAGGTGAAAAGAAAGCAGAATTACCAGTCTTTCTTGTGTAGCTATATCTCCTCCGATCAGGTTGTACTTCCCTAGAATTACGCTCACTATTTCCGGTAGTACTGGAACTCCATTAATAGTAACGCAATGGCCAGCTGAAAGAAGATCTTAAGTTATTTCTGATTACATCTTGTCTAAGTAGTTTCATACAGGAGTATCCTTTATTACAAAGGCGATAGGGCTAACAAGTATGAACAATGACCCAAGATTCTTTATCTCTCTTGCCTTTGCGAACATCAAAAATGGATGATAGTAAAGATTTTTTTGTGGTCCAAATTGCAGTTGCTTAATCAGGATTTGTAAATAGTTGGCAGAAACATAATGAAAGTAGAGTGAATGCGGTTGAAATGAGAGCATTAAGAAGCATGTGTGGTGTATGTTTGAAAGATCGAATTAGAAATATTGATGCCAGAGAAATGTGTGGAATGAAAGAGGATGTAGTGACCAAAATTGAAAAAGGAATGTTAAGATGGTTTGGGCATGTTGAGAGGATGGATGAAAAGAGATTGACGAAAGCTATTTATAAAGCAGAGGTGAATGGAAGAGTTGGTCAGGGTCGACCTCGTAGAACGCACTCCGACCAGATTGCGGACCTCCTTAAAAAGGGAGATATTAGGAGCACCCATAACCGGAGAGCATGTATGAAGAGAGCGATGAGTGTAGAGGAAGCAAGAGAGATCTGTAAAGATCGTAGCAAGTGGAAATCGCTAGTCTCTGCCTACCCCCACGGGAAAAAGGCGTGATAATGTATTTATGTAAATAGTTCATAGATGTAATAATCTTAAATTCTACTATCCTACATAAACGAAAATATAATATAAACTCTAGCGAGTTAATATGCACAGCTCTTGACATTTCCCAAACATTGTCAGTCAATTGTTTTTATTTAAATTGGTTTAAAAATAGCACTTTTAAATCGTCGTATAATAATAAACTAGATTAGATAGTTGACAACCGAAAATTATTTAAAGCTAAGTTTACTACCGCCTCCAAAGCGCAAGTGGTGAAGAGGCGGCGGCACAACAAACTCCACTGCTGCATTTTCTCCAAAGACGTCACTTTACACAATATGTGTCTTAGAATGGAACTATCTATGTGGACGAATAAACATTGAATTGTTATAAGAAATGTCACAATTCAATAGAATAATAAATTACGATATCAGATCCCTTAAGCGCAAGTAGTTAGCAAATAATTAAAATCGATACCTGTCAAGACGAAATGCTTAGAAATCAAAGTGCCCCCGCACACATACTTCGCCGACGCATACTCCAGCCTATATATCGCTGCATGCCACGGCCAGTCACCAGGCTTGGTCGGTAGACCGTTGAAGATCAGCTCTGTGTGCTGAACCTTACGTCTGCCACAACCCGGTTGCTTTACTGTCGAGCCGACGTGGCCTGTTTCCTTGTACCCTTGGAGGTAGTTATCAAGGAAACCCTGAAATAGTGTAACGATGAAGAGACTGCATGATTGTATGTGTGTGTATTGTTAATCATTATTATCTAAAATGCCGTGATTGAAGGATTAAACACATTTTTTTCATAAAAAATGGGTTTGCTCTTGACCACAATGAATAATTCATATATTTATAGTTGATAATTTATCAAGTATAAATTTATTATCAATATCAATTAATTAGTTTAATATAATATGATACCACAGAATATTGAAAAGGCTTAATACAATAAATTCAGAAAACATCTCTAGTAATTTTATGATACAGGTGACTGACTATGCTAATGATTGAAGTAGCCAAATATTTGGTCAAAAATTATTTGATTTTGCCATTTCGACTCGTAATGATGATGATAAAGGTGAAATTTCAAATAGCATAATGATAGGCGATATTCATGTTATTCAGACACGAGCAATTTTGTGACTTCTTAATATTATTTCGTTGCACCACCTTGCTACTCTGCTTAGTCTAATTGACCAAGCGAGCGAAGCGTCTCAGTTTCCACTAGCCGAAAATTATTATGTCTGTCCGGATGTTCTCGCCTACAGGTCGCATTTCTGAACCGATTCTCATGAAATTTTGTGAGCAGGTTCAATAATTTTATAGAACTTTTTAGTGGAGCCAGTTTTTTAGAAATTTTAAAAAAATGGCGGAAATATTTAAAATAAAACCTCATATCTCAGCTATTTAAAAAAACATCAAAAATGTCCTTAAACGTTTTTTGTTATTCTTATTAAGACACAACTTTTTGTCTGAACAACATAGTGAAATTCAATAAAACCACTATAAATCCATATTTTAATTCACATACGATAGTTTACAAAAAATCAATAAAGTCAATTACTTTTATTCATATAGGCTTAAAAATAGCACTTATAAATCGTCATATTCTTGTTTTTTAGTTAGTTGACGTCATAAAATTACTTAAAGCTAAGGTTACCACCGCCTCTCAATAGATGGAGCAGCAAAGCTTTTAATACTCGCAAATTCGCTATTGTTATTTTTTTGTAAGTTTAATAGTTTTGAAAATCATTCCAGCATTGTTTGTTTTTGACAATCTTTTGTTGTGATAGTCATCTTTCATGTCAATTCCTTTGACAATGACGTTTATAAGGATAAAGTTTTTTTTTTCTTAATTGGATTTATCTGCTCGCGGCTGGAAATAGGACGTGCGTTATTTATGTTGTGGTCCGTTTTGCTGGTTTTTTTTTTTTGAATTGTTCTTTCTTTAAAAAAAAAACATAGTTATTTCCTCTGGCCATTAGCTTTCTTCATTCCGTCTTGGGAGATTGTAGACGCAATATTTGCAATGAATATTATTTTTAAACATTTTTATTTTTCAAGTTTGGTTCCTCGGTTTATCGGGGAACACCGTTATAATTGAAGATTCCTGTTCGGATCTGTGAGCAGCGAGTGACGTGGCAGCCCATAGCTGAAGCCAACCGAGCGTCGCCCCTTCGCAACCTTTTTGTATTTTGGTCGGCCGACGTCCGCCGAAGTTTTCTTTTTCCGACGTCCGTTCCGGTTCAAGTCCACATTTTTCTCACCGAGATAAGTTGCCCTCGCCGACTACGGTTTATATCTTTTTGTTGTATGTAAACGTTAAGAGATAACTTACTAGAGTAGGTAGGCGAACGAACCTCGCCCTGTATTTTTAATTTTTTGAGTTTCCTGTGTCGGACATTTCGTTTTATTGTTTTAATAAATTATTATTATTTTATTGTTTTTGTTTTCTTTTATTTATTTATTTTTTTCCGACATAGGCACTTTATTTTTTTTATTTTTTTTTTATTGCTGGGGTTCACCCGTAGAAAATGTTATTACTGTATTTAATGACTTTTTAAATGACACATTTTAATTATTTTTTTTGACATTTGTTTTATAATTATTTGATTAACTTTTTATTTATTTTAATTTATATATGATTCCTACTATGATTGTTATTACAACTTTTATTTAAATATGATTAAATTTGACATGTCTGAATTAATTAAATTATTACCTATATATTTGTATGCTAATGTAATGCATTTTTTTTATCTACCAAGTGTATGTACCTATGTTTAACAAATAAATGATTTCTTTCTTTCAAAAAAAAATTCGTTATTTTTTATAATCTCTGTAAAAATGGATTCGCGTATTTTAATTTTTTTTTGGTAACTTTAAAATAATTTAAAAATAAATTCTGATAACACAGATGCACAAAACATGTTTTTTTAGAATGTCCATACATTGCTCTAATAAAATAGAAATAAAAAGAATTATGTTTTGCAAGAATTTCGCCACTACTGCTAGCAATTAAGTGTAAAATTTTGGGTTTTTCGTAAAAAAATTTAAAAACTTCCTAAAAAAATCGGTAACACTTTGCTTAAGAAAATTTTCTCTTAAATGACTCTACTTGCTTCGCTTTAAGGCTTTGTATCGAACTACCAAACACTCTGTATATAATACCTACATACCTACTAATCTGAGAGATTCGATTTCAAATTGAACTTTCTTTTTTGAACTTTAATTTTGTGGCGCAAATAACATAAGTACGTCAGAAGTGCATGGTACCTAATGGTTATATGTACTTCTGACGACTGACATACGTGGCCCAACGTCATCACGCCGGACGGCCACACCAGAGGTCCCGGGTTCGATCCCCGGTCGGGACAAGATGGAAAATAACCATCATTCAGATTGACGTGGGTTTTGGATATTTTTTTATATAATATGTATTTGTTATAAAACATAGTATTGTTAAATTAGCATCCAGTAAAGTCTTGAACTTACGTTGGTGCTAACTCAATCTGTCTGATTTGTCCGTATATATTTATTAATATTATTTATATTATTCGAGGCAAAAAAGGCAGGTATCAGTAATTTTTTTAGTGGTATTGACAGACCACCAGTGGCGAAGGCTCCTTAGAACACGATTCCTACCGGCTTCCCTTATCAGATTCAAATATATATATATTTTTTAATAGCTCAATCCCGCGGCCTACTCTTTCACAAAAATCTATACCCATATACCTGTATGACACTGTCTTACTATAGGCCGAGGATCGACGGCATTGCTCATCAAGGTAATTTAATATGAGCGCGTGATTAATTAAGCGCACATAATTACATTGCGTGCTTTGAAAATATATTCTTTAATATGCTGGACACAAAATACGCATGCCGCGGCATCGCGGCTGGGGAACCCGCTCATAATATTGGGAATTCGAATAATTGAAATATATGCAATTCACGCACACATACACATTACTACTACATACAACCACTCGTCGATATAACAGCGATCATAAACCGATCTCAGATCGCCTCCCGAAAGTTTTCGTCCAATCAGAGCAATTTATTCGGGCGATTGTCTTTGTCAGGTCAGGTCAGTCACCCCACCTAGCCATAGTTTCGCGCGCATCATCGTATCCTAATTTATAATTGTGATAAGTGATTAGCTTGATGATTGTGGTATATTATATGTAGTGTTTGTTTGTTTCTTGTCGACACGTAGGCTGTTAGGTGAGAAATGGCGGCATTAGTACAAAAAATAGGTTGTTGTCTACCTACACAGCTGTCCTACACACTAATTCATGGTATGTAATTTATTGCATGTTTTTAAGTTAAGATAGGTATGACCCGGCTTTATCTTTATTTTTATTCACCCTACGCCACTGCAGACCACAAGAACATTTATGGGCTTACGGGTAAAATATGAGACTTTTTACTTTCTTTCCAGCATTGATAGGATGGTTTCAAAACTCTTCTAAGACAGGGACACGGCAAAATATCGGTTATTTCGTGAAAGGGCTCGCGAGGTCTACTGTTCTTACAGAACCACTAGTAATTAACTGGTAGAGAACGCCAATGAGGGACATTGGCGTTCTCTACCGGTTAATTACTAGTTAAGTCCACCATTTGTACATCATATCCGAAATTTTGTGCAGTAAAATGTTAAATAAAAGTAAATAAAAAAATACGTACCACATTAGGGTCTTTACATATCTGAACACCATTTGCTTCAATACTTGTAGGGTACGGCACGGTACCAATGTTGGGACCTTTGACTAACAAAATCAACCTGCTAGCCGATTCGAAAAAGGAAATGTGGAATTCACCGTTGATTGTATTAATTCTGGCAACTGACTTGTTATGCTGAAATTAAAAATTTATAAATTTTATAGATGTAACTTTAAATTTAATAAAGATATTTTTTTTAAAATGCGATACTGCCTTGACAGGTAAAGGGACTAAGTTGTTGTATGTATATATCTGAAGAATGAAGCGACGAAATATAATGTCATATATATCGTATATCTAATTTATTTTAATACAGATATAATCTATTAATTCACAATCGCATTTTATTTAAAAAAAATAACAATTGGTATTTTCAGTTAGAGACTATAGATTATTCAAATTTTGATGTTACTATTACTACTATATTTGGGAAAATTGTAAATCAAAGTGAAAACTCATGGATTTAAAAAAATAGAAGAATTCATGACAAAATACATATTAAATCGGTCAAACTATGAATTTAGAATATACTGACGAGTCGAGTAGATTTTGCGTGAGTAACAAACATAATCACAAACTCACATTCAAACTTTCGCATTTATAATTTTAGTGAATTCACAAAGAAAATGTTAAAAACAACTGCTATAATACTCACCAAGGAAACAGTGGCTTCAGAATCGAATTTTATTTGAACTCTAGAATGTTTCGGAAAAATGTAGTATATCATTAAGTCATATTTATTTTCCTCTTCTGGGGGTAACCCAGACTCGAACACGGCTTCTATTTTTTCGTTACCTTTGCAGGGTCTAGCTCGTCCTATCGGATTTCCTACTAAAGCCCACCCGGCATTTGTGGCACATTTACTATTTCCAAATAATGTCAAGAAATATAATAGAAATACGTAACGCAACATCACTTGTTCACTTTTATTTCTTGAATACTGCCACTATATAATGGCTATCGACACTGTTTATTTCTCACTTATTTATTACTATTTTACTATAATTATTTTAATTAAAAGAGTTTATACTAAAGAAGACACGACATATCAGTCCGTTTTAGCTTCCTGCACTGTCTAAGTAAGGGGAATTTCACGTTATGTTGTGGGCATTAAAAGAAAATTGACAATACACATAGTAACCAGAATCAAACAAGTAGGTAATTAATATTTCGCTTATATATTACATACGAAAACAATTATTATCCAGGCCATTTTTTAGATATTTCATATATATCAATTGTAATAATATACTTACCAAAGTAACTGTTGAATCAGAATTAAATGTAATATAACTCTTGAAGATTTAAATTTAGGTATGACTAAACCGTATGCATTGTCCTCTTTTGGAGGTAATCCCGCTTCAAAAACAGCCACCTTCGTTTTCTTTACAAGGTTTTGCTCTCCCGATTGGGTTCCCTACAATCCTACCAGAGCGAAATCTCTGCAACAACCACTCATAGTGTCAAAATTGTTAAGATTGCGTAAAACAACATTTTTCTTCACATTTTGTTCAATACTGTGACCAACTAACTAGTGTTTTCAATACCACTGTCATGATTGATACCTTAATTATTCACTTTATTATTTTGATAAGAAAATGTTACTGTTGTTTTCAATTTAGTACCGACAGGCGACACGGTAATTCAGAATATCTTAACTCACTTCACTGATGTATTTTTCTAAATTAAGTGTGTTATAGGCATTGAAAAAGAATAGTCAATACGAAACATAATCTGTATCAGGATTATAATTTTAATTTTTAAGAAAAATCTTATGCTCTTATTTCTGCAAAATTATTTGATTTTGAATTTCAATTATTGTCTTATTTTTTTATATTTCTTTTTCAGCGATAAGGCCGCCTTTTGCTCATCTTCCTTTCTTGTTTTTTAGTTGTAAGTTACTTTATGTATATAAAAATGTAATTTCTTGTGTGTTAAAAAAAATCTTGTTGTTGTTGTTGATTTTTGATGTCGTCGCTTATTCCGTTATATATATTTTATAAATTTGTTTCTTTATTACTAAAATATATATCTACATGTCAGGCAACCAGTTTTCAAACAATAACTGCAACATACGACGACCTTATGTTTATTATGTTATTTTTCCTCATCCGATTTGCGATACTCCAAAACCAGTATTTCCAACTGGATACGATCAGCACGTTATAATTGTATTGCTAGCTTTTACCTCGTATTTTTAGAGACAGAAAATATCCTTTTTGTACTTCTGACAATGTGTAAATAAGCAATTTTTTTTTATAGAATAGTAGGCAAACGAGCATGCATACTTTCATGTATTCAATAGAATCAACAGATAAATAAATTCTATTTCTTTCTCTCCATTTGTTTACAGGTTCCATGATCACCTAATTTTAGACCTCAAAATAATATTTATCAGTTTCTAAAAGTTAATTGTAACAAATTTAATATGAGTATCAAAGTTAGTTCTGTATTTAAATAAATTTATTAACAGAATCTAATCTATAGACAAAGGTAAATACTTACCGTCTGTCAGATTTGTCTGTTGGTCAATGCTAACTGACCAAGCTGAAGACTGAGGATGGCAGAATCATTTCGTCGAAGCCGGAGCTGTTGGAAGAGGTTGAGAAGTTCTACGGACAATTATACACGAGCGTCCAAGAGCCAGATTGACCCGACACTACACCGAAGACTGACTGACGTCTGGGATACCAGACGTCAGCCTATATGAGAGCCATTCTAGGCTCTAAAACAGTCAAAAAACAATAAGGCACCGGGTGACGATGGAATCCCGGCTGAGCTTCTGAAAGCAGGTAGAACGCCGGTATTAAAAGCTCTTCAGAAGCTATTCGATTCCGTCATACTCGAGGGACAAACGCCTACTGCATGGCACGGAAGTGTGATGGTACTTTTCTTCAAAAAAAGCGACAAAACCTTATTGAAGAATTATAGGCCTATCTGTTGGAGATTATAATTCACTGGCTGGATAATCTTACGCACATATAAAAACGAATGTCGTTGCTATTGGTTGCATGTGATTGTTATCGAGTTATGGTGTACAAGTTGAAATATATTTGTGTTTGAGTACTATAACTTTAAGGACACATCCGAATACTACCACTGGATCTACCCTTGTAATTTCCATAACTATCTCACTTCTGAGCCATGTCTACAAACTGTTTTCGAGAGTCATTACGAATCGTCTCGCTCGCAGGTTTGACAACTTGCAGCCTCCCGAACAAGCCGGTTTCCAAAAAGGCTTTAGTACCGTAGACCACTTAACAAAAAAAACTGACTTACCACCCTAACTAACTATAACTAGGCTATCCTAGTTTTTATTATATAAGTAGTCTGTCTTTTCTGCTCCTATGTGATAATCGAATTAGTTTTTTTTTTCAAATTTGATATTCATGCCACGAAACTACGTCACGTATATTACTACGTATATATATTAAAATTACCAAATTGAGTAAATTGTCAAACTCAGCATTTTTGTGGCTGAAATATTCTCGTGTTAGATGTTAAGCAAGCCCAATGTACCTACTGTGAATAACTTTAAAGACTTGGATAATTTTTAAAAAAGTATTACCTTTTTTATTAATTCTATACATTTTTTTTATAAATAATAAAATTATATCTCCATAGTGTTTTGTTTTGAATTCAGACATACATTTTTTTTATAAATAATATAATTATATCTCCATAGTGTTTTGTTTTAAATTCAGATTATTCCTAATTCTTTTAATTGGGTTAGCTTAATAACCATATTCTGTATTTTTATCGTTTTTATCGACAATAAAAGCTTCTTTTCTTAACTATTGTTTTTATAAAAACAATTTTTTAATTAGATTAATAAAATGTTACAGTTTCAATTACTTACTTTAATTTAATATAAAACAACTTATTGCAAATTCAGTAATTTCAGTAATTTAATTTCTAGTAACTAATATATAAAACTGAGGAGTTTGTACTTGGAGAATAGAACGCAAGCTGTAGTAATCAGCAACTATATTTCTAGCTGGGTTCCAGTTCCAAGTGGCGTCCCTCAGGGATCGCTGCTAGGACCATTGCTCTTTACTGTCTTTGTTAATGATATTCACAGTTGTTTTAAATCATCACATCTTCTATGTTACGCAGATGACATGAAAGTTTTTCGTTCTATTTCTTCAAGTGCCGATGTTGAGCTTCTACGACAGGACTTAGATCGACTAGCTGACTATTGTACTCGTAATAATTTAGACTTGAACCCTAATAAATGTGCTGTTGTTACATTTACGCGTAAGATCCAATCGCCTCCAAATATATCTTAACGGTACTGAAATTAAAAAACTTTCCGGCACTTTTGACTTAGGCGTTTTCCATGACTCAAAAATGCTATTTGATACTCATATAGATACTACTTATTATTAGAAAAGCTTTCAAATCTTTGGGTTTTGTGATTCGAAATTCCAAAAGTGTTGATAAAGTTAAAACTCTAAAGATTTTATATTGTACCTATGTAAGGAGTCATTTGGAATATGCGTGTCAAATCTGGAATCCAATGTATGAGACATATATATTTCGAATTGAGGCAATTCAAAAAAAGTCCCTACGCTATTTATGTTATCGATGTCATATTAGTTACAGTTCCGATCAGTATCTTGAACTATGTGCAAAGCAACATCTCGTGCCTCTTGTTGTGAGACGAAAAGTAGCCGATTTGGTATTTTTTTCTAAAATCGTCAATGGTCTTGTAGACTGTCCTGACTTGCTTATTAAAATAGGCTTTAGAGCCCCACCTAGACTATTGCGATATAACCCCTTAATCTATACTCCTGTAGTTAACACTAATTATAGACAAAATTCTTATCTATGGAGAACAGGTAATTTATATAACAATATTTCATCTGAGGTGGATATGGATTTATTCAATTGTAGCATTCCCAGTTTAAGGCGCCTTCTAACTAACTTCTTCTTTCCAATTGATGCAGTTGTCGGACAACAGCAACAGTGATGCCTGTTGATATAATCTTTCATTAAATTTACATTTTTTTTTCCCTTCTCACTGCGGGCAGCATCATTTTAATAATTTTAATTGTGACTTTTATTAGGTCTACTAGTTTTTTATTAGCTTATTATTGTTCAAAATTCAACTATAACGCACTCACACACACTCATACGTTTAAATAATTAGATAATAGTGTATACATAATGTCTATCTATCAGTGAAAACCTTTAAATGACTGTATGTTTTTTAATTGTTGTTTATACATATATGTCATGTTAGTTGTTGGTTTTCCAAATAAATAAAAATAAAAATATTTTTTCATTTATTTGAATACGCAAATCTCAACATTAATAGAGATAGGCAAATTCCTGGCATGAGGAAGGCTTTAGGCTACCCTGAATCCCAAAATTCCCACAAGAGCAAAGCCGCGTGGTACAGTTAGTTTCTCATAAGGTTATAATATACTCGTGATGAAGACGAGGAAGCCACCGCCAGTATTCACAATAGCCACAGTCAGTTATTTATTTATTTATTTTACATATCTCTTGCTCTGTAAGTACACCCTTGCACCCCTGAATGCCGGGGTGTATGACTATCATTACAGCATAGGTTTTGAAATTTGAAAAAAGAACTGTCATACTCATACTGCACGAAGAATATTTTTAAAAAGTTAAAATTTATTTTAATTAAATACACATTTTTTTCTTCTTAATAAATGTTCATTGAAACCTGCTGTCTTGTTGTTTACTTACCTCACAATCGATATGTAAAGCAGAGTATTTATCTCGGGCGTAAGCATCAATTGCATACTCGGGTTAATTAGCGCCTTCGCTTCGCTCAGGCGCCAAAAACCTCGTATGCAATTGATGTCATACAGCCCTTGGTTAATAATCTACTATTATTTCACAATATAATAGACATAATAATATTTATACTTAATCTAAAATAACACTGTTATAAACCACTGAAGTTTGTCTACAGCGCTGACGATTAGCGTCAGTTCAATAATTTATATATATAGGTAGGTACAAAAAATTATTAATCTAGTATACACAGGAACCACGTACGTATGTAAGTATCAACAACAATATGAATCTTATAAGTCAGTAATCTTATCAGTTGAGGCTAAGTTAATAAAATATTTAACTAGGTCTGTTTACATCTCCTGATAACTTAGACCAAAAGCGTGTTTTTTTAAAACATTCTTTTTATGCATTTAAATCATTTTCTCAATATAAATTTCAAGTGGCAGTAAAAGTTTCTTTCAAAAACGATTTATTTTATATGAAAAATATCTACTCATTTTTAAATATATTCCTCATAGGGTTCTTATATGCTCGTCGATCCACCCAACAAATAGGTGCACATTAGTGAACAGCGTGTACTGCGTAGTATCGCAAATTTTGGCGTCTTGGCGGCTGACAGCCAAGGATACAATGCCGTTGATGTACCAGCCCCCAGTGGCATTGGCCGACGTGTCTTCAGATATGTCTGGGATGAACACGACGAAGCCACCACCGCTGTCGCCGTTGCAGGCTGAGGTGCCTGCAAAGAAGCCATTATCATCATTTTAGCTTACAAGGCGACGATTGTTGTGTTGAAGGAAGAGATTATTTAAGAAACCGCTGAACGCATTAACTTGAAAATTTAAAATGTAGCAGAGAAGATTTTCATTATCGTAACTAAATAACAATTTTTGAAATTTCAACCCTAAGGGTAGAATCTAAAGGCAGTAGCTATTTATGAATATATTTAATTAGACACTGACTGATTGGTATACATATAAACGCAAAGACGAAACTATCGAATGAACAAACGTACAAAAATGTAAGCTTAGAGAAAAAGATCATTTTTCAATCAGCCTATGTGGAAGTCTTTCGGAGATGTCTATGTCCCAGTGGACTTATTTTGGCTGATGATGATGATAAAGTAAAAACATTATAAAAAACGTTTACCATTTGTATAACCAGCGCAAAACTTCCTGTAATTCAGTACTCGCCCAAAGAAATTCGGGTTCGATTTAAGACATGTTTGCTCTCCAATTTTCGGCAAAGACACTTGATGAAGTTCGCTGGAGAGTTCTCTCGTATGATTCAGTCCCCAACCAACAACCTGTTTAGAATTAAAGTTGAGTTATTAATATAATTGATTGATGTTTTCAAAGTGTTGACAATTAGGAGGAACAGTTCATTACATTAGATGAAAAGTGAGGCTTAATTCTTTTTCTTCAGACTAGAGGCATAGGTTTTGTTTAACACGCTGAATGCACGATTTAAAATTACTAGCCATGTACGACATGGTTCTTCGCAGCCGTGGAAATTACGGGATTCTAGAAATCCTTCTGAATGCCGGCTATCATACTCTAATCTTAAGAACTGTCAGTCCGATTTGAAAAATCATTAAGTGTATAAGGAAATTAAATCACGTGCTTAGACATACAGTGCCATAGACAATGCCAGCCGGGATCCGCTTTATAGCATCCACGTTCCACAAGCAAGCGGGCTGCACGTAGTCATCATAAATAGCCTCTGTCTTCAACTTCACCAGAGCAATATCATTGTCCAGCCGCTTCTGGTAATACTCCTCGTGAACTATCACTTGATGCACCTGAAAGAAAATGTACAGCATATTTACTATATTTATCTATATTGATATCTGCCCTTACAAGCTAATCGATTATTATGGCTAGCATACATAAATTCTACCCAAAAATATGTAAAAAGAAAGTAGAATTACCAGTCTTTCTTGTGTAGCTATATCTCCTCCAATCAGGTTGTACTTCCCTAGAATGACGCTCACTATTTCCGGTAGTACTGGAACTCCATTAATAGTAACGCAATGGCCAGCTGAAAGAAGGTCTTAAGTTATTTCTGATTACATCTTTGCTAAGTAGTTTCATACAGGAGTATCCTTTATTACAAAGGCGATAGGGCTAACAAGTATGAACATGAACAATGACCCTAGATTCTTTGTCTCACTCTCGATATATCGCCTTCGCTCCCGAACATCAAAAATGGATGATAGTGAAGATTTTTTTGTGGTTCTAAATTGCAGTTGCTGTATCAAGATTTGTAAATAGTTCATAGATGTAATGCGCATGAGGAATAATCTTAAATTCTACTATCCTACATAAACGCAAATACTATATAAACTTTCCCATACATTGTCAAAGTCAATTGTTCAAATCGGTTTAAAAATAGCACTTTAAAATCGTCGTATACTAATAAACTAGATTGGATAGTTCAAGTCCGAAAATTACAGCTAAGTTTACTACCGCCTCCAAAGCGCAAGTGGAAAAGAGGCGGCGCAACAAACTCAACTGCTGCATTTTCTACAAAGACGTCACTTTACATTATTATGTGACATGAGTCTTATAATTAACGAACTATCTATGTGGACGAATATACATTGAATTGTTATAAGAAATGTCACAATTCAATAGAATTATAAATTACGAGATCAGATCCCTGAGGCGCAAGTAGTTAGCAAATAATTAAAATAAATACCAGTCAAGACGAAATGCTTAGAGATCAAAGTGCCCCCGCACACATACTTCGCCGACGCATACTCCAGCCTATATATCGCTGCATGCCAAGGCCAGTCACCAGGCTTGGTCGGTAGACCGTTGAAGATCAGCTCTGTGTGCTGAACCTTACGTCTGCCACAACCTGGTTGCTTCACTGACGAGCCGACGTGTGCCGTTTCTTTGTACCCTTCTAGGTTGCTATCAAGGAAATCCTGAAATAGTGTAAAATTTATAAAATCCTTTAACTATGAAGAGACCGCGTGATCTTGTGTGTGTATTGTTAATAATTATTATCTAAAACGCCGTCTTTAATAACGGCGCTGATTAAACATTTTTTTTCCATAAAAGATGGGTTTGCTCTTGACCACAATGAATTATAAACTATGAATTGTTTATGAATATCAATGAAGTAGTTTAATATAATATGATACCACAGAATATTGAAAAGGCGGTGATTAGTAAAGGTAGTTACAGGGATTTCAGAAAAAATCTCTAGTAACTTTAAGATCAATCAATCAATCAAAATCTTTATTTGCGTATATGGGTAAAAACATGTTACAGATAAATATTTATAGAGGGCTGCCATACCTCTTCCTTTCGGCATGCAAATTGGTATTAAGTTATTAATAGCATGATGTCAATTAAATTATTGTCAAATTTAGAATTTATCCTCAAGAAACTCCTTAATATAGTAAGCCTTTTCAATTAACAAGATACAGGTGACTGACTATGCTAATGATTGAGGTAGCCAAATATTGTTTGATACATGATATTGAATATTGGTTGATATGATATGGTGATGCTGAATTTTCAAATAGCATAATGATAGGCGATATTCATATTATTCAGACACAAGCAAACTAAGAGATCTAAATATAGGCACAGTATCCAGTAATCGGCCATTGCCAACGTTTTATGAGTTGGCAATGGCTGATTACCGGAGAATAGTAAAAAAAATTAAGGAGTAGATTATATGTATACAGGGTTATTTGTAATAAACGCAAAACCTTCCTGGGGGTTAAAGTACTCATAAATATGAACATCTTTTAGTATGGGACCGACTCTGAAATCTCAAAAAAAAAATCAGCTGTTCAATACATTTTGGGCGAGTAGGTATTGCAAATTGTATGGAACAGCTGATTTTTTTTTGAGATTTCAGAGTCGGTCCCATACAAAAAGATGTTCATATTTATGAGTACTTTCACCCCTAGGAAGGTTTTGCGTTTATTACAAATAACCCTGTATAATAAAAGCCTGACCAGGAAAATAAAAACCCTCGCCATGTTGCGGAAAAGCAATAGAACTAATTTCTTACACTGGCAACTAATTTAAAAACCCATCTGACATTTCTCCTGTCAAAGTTTGACTTTCAATCAAGGGCAGATCTAGTATTTTTATTTCTGGAAAGGGCACCGTTTTCCGTTCTAGAGAATATTCCAAAAAATTTTAAGGAAGTTTCAGCTTGTTTTTTGAAAATATCGAGAACGGCACATCATAGTAATGGTGGCGTATTAATTTTTTGGAAATAAACTTGTAACTATGACTACTAAATCCTGTTATTTTAACAATTCGAATCTTAATTTGATATGTACTGTTATGGAACCTGCCTCCACAGTATGTACACAAAATAGCAGTCGGGGATGTGAGAGGGGGGGAGGGGCGTGCCCCCGTACTTCCACCCTTTAAATCCGCTACTTCTTCCAATAATCTTGCAATGATGGAAGTAATAAGTACTTTGTACAACACAGTACTTATTACTTCCATGCTTGCAATATAAAACGCATAAGTGCTAGGCAGCACACACTAATTCAGGGTTTTTATATTTCTAGTCAGGCTTTATATATGTATAATATCAATATAAGTATGTATGTATTTATAGGTTATAATAAGGCATTATTATTACTACGACTATATTTCGTGACTTCTTAATATTATTTCGTTGCACCACATTGCTACTCTGCTTGGTCTAATGGTTGATTGGTAGAGAATGTCATCATTTGTACATAATTTCTGAAAATTTTGTGCAATAAAGTTTTAAATAAAAATAAATAAAAAATACGTACCACATTAGGGTCTTTACATATCTCAACACCATTTGCTTCAATGCTTGTAGGGTACGGCACGGTACCAATGTTGGGACCTTTGACTAACAAATTCAAGCTTTCAGCCGATTTGAAAAAGGAAATGTGGAATCTACCATTGATTGAATGAATTCTGGCAACTGACTTGTTATGCTGAAATAAAAAAAATATTAATTTTATAGATGTTACTTTAAATTGAATGAAGGTATTATATACTTTAAAAATGCGGTGTTAGCTTGACAGGTAGAGGAACTACGTTGTATATATATCTGAAGAATGAAGCGACGAAATATAATGTCATATATATCGTATATCTAGTACATATTTATTTAAATACAGATATAATATATTAATTCACAATCGCATTTTATTTAAAAAAAAATAACAATTGGTATTTTCAGTTAGAGACTACAGATCATTCAAATTTTGATGCTGCTAGTGTTTCTTCTATTTTTAAAATTCATGAGTTTTCACTTATCCAAATATAGTAGCAATATTTGGAAAATTAAAAGTGAAAACTCATGAATTTAAAAAAATAGAAGAGTTCATAACAAACATATTAAATCCGTCAAACTATAGATTTAGAATATACTAACGATCGAGTCGAGTCGAGTGATTGCGTAACAAACATAATCACAAACTCACATCCAAACTTTCGCATTTATTTTAGTATAACTCACAAAGAAAATGTTAAAAACAACCGTTTAACAAAATGCTATTTCATTCCTTTGTAATCATATACTCACCAAGGAAACAGTGGCTTCAGAATCGAATATTATTTGAACTCTAGAATGTTCCGGTAAAATGTAGTCTATCCTTAAGTCATATTTATTTTCCTCTTCTGGGGGTAACCCAAACTCAAACACGGCTTCTATTTCTTTGTTACCTTTGCAGGGCATAGCTCGTCCTAACGGATTTCCAAATAAAGTCCACCCGGGCACATGTGTGGCACATTTACTATTTCCAAATAACGTCAAGAAATATAATAGAAATACGTAACGCAACATTTTAGTTCACTTTTAATTCTTGTACCACATTGAATACTGCTACTATTATGTCTATCGTCACTATTTCTATTTCACTTATTTATTACTATTTTACTATAATTATTTTAATTAAAATAAGACACGACATATCAGTCCGTTTTAGCTTCCTGCACTGTTGACGTAAGGGGAATTTCACGTTATGTTGTGGGCATTAAAAGGAAATTGGCAATACACATTGTAACCAGAATCAAACAAGTAGGTAATTAATATTTCGCTTATATATTTCTTACGAAAACAATTACTATCCAGGTCAATTTTTAGATATTTCATATATGTATATCAATTGCAATAATATACTTACCAAAATAACTGTTGAATCAGAATCAAATGTAATAATAACTCTTGAAGATTTAAATTTTAGGTATGTAAACCGTATGCATTTTCCTTTTTTGAAGGTAATCCCGCTTCAAAAACAGCCATCTTCGTTTTCTTTACAAGGTTTTGCTCTCCCGATTGGGTTCCCTACAATCCTACCAGAGCGAAATCTCTGCAACAATCACTCTTTTCAAATAGTGTCAAAAATGTTAAGATTGCGTAACACAACATTTTTCTTCACTTCTTGTTCAATACTGTGACCAACTAACTAGTGTTTTCAATACCACTGTCATGATTGATACCTTAATTATTCACTTTATTATTTTGATAAGAAAATGTTACTGTTGTTTTCAAATTAGTCCCGACAGGCGACACGATAATTCAGAATATCTTAACTCACTTCACTGATGTATTTTTCTAAATGAAGTGTATTGTACTGTAGTAGTAAAAACATAATCTGTATCAGGATTATAATTTTAATTTCCAAGAAAAGTCTCATGCTCTTATTTCTGAAAAAATATTTGATTTAGAAGTTCAATAATTGTCTTATTTTTTTTTTTTTGCTTTCAGCGGTAAGGCCGCCTTTTGCGCATCTTCCTTTCTTGTATTTTAGTTGTAAGTTACTTTTTGTATCTTAAAATGTAATTTCTTGTGAAGAATTCTTGTTGTTGTTGATTTTTGATGTAATCGCTTATTCCGTTATATATATTTTATAAATTTGTTTCTTTATTATTTACTAAAATATATATCTACACTAGCTGTTACCCGCGGCTTCGCCCGCGGCAAAAAAGGATTAATCATTATCCCGCCCTCGTGAAAATGTTGCTTGAGCGCGAGTTAGCACTTTATTCACAATGGAGCGAGTTGAAAAATAGCAAATAGGCAAAATTACAAATTCATAGGCAAATACCGTTTATACACTCGTGTGCATGAAATTTAGTAGGGCTGCTTGCGTGCGTGTCGTGGTTTTCAATCAAAATGGCGCGAAAATTTCATCGTTACCGTACAGCGTATAGATATTGATAAAGATATAAAATAATAAAAAAACGTGCCGTGCGTGTCATAAAAAGTAACCTGAACCTAAATTATTTTCTGCCTTCAAGTCTTTCCGGGCGGTAATAAAAAAAAATAACTTGAACCTAACTTCTTTTCCGCCCTCAAAGTCTTTCCGGGTGGTCATAAAGAGTAACCTGAACCTAACTTATTTTCTACCTTCAAGTCTCTCCGGGCAGTAATTAAAAAAAAATAACCTGAACCTAACTTCGTTTCCGTCCTCAAAGTCTTTCCGGGGCGGTCTAAAAAAACCTAATATATAATCTTAGCTTCTTAATATACAAAGTTTAACACTCAAAAAATTCACAATTTCGAAAACATTGTCTAGTTTTAGACCAACCGCGAATGGGACCTACCGCGAATTGGATATTTTTTTGAACTTTGAACCAATCGCGCCAAAACCGTGTCAGTGATGTCTACAGCGAAGTGCTGGGCGGGGTGGGGTGCGGTAGTTGAAATGAGTGCGGGGCGGTGAGTGACCGATATGTACGTTAGTACTACTTACTATTCTGTTCGCTACACTATATGGTATACATAAACATTTATAAAAATATTACTCGAAAAAACATTCATCGCGAAAAAATATTGAAAGAACTTGTACGCGGTAAAGTGCCATCTCGTGGCGGGCCGTGAGAACTAAAGGCAAGTATTTAATTAAAGCGCTATCTAATGACAAATTAGATGTAATGGAAAAAATGTAGTGTACCTCATACGGCTATGTTGCGCGCCCCGCCTCCGCACGCAATGTACATCACAACCAACTCACTGATGTTCCTTCACTCACATAATATATATAGAAGTTTACAGAGTGCCAATAGTCCGTGCACTCAGCAGCGGTCCGCACACCTCGACGTATCCGGGCATACTGCCGGCTGGTGCAACGGCCCATTTTATATGGAAGTAGTGGGGAGGCTGTCGTAACGTCACTTTGACGTAACGTCGCTTTGACGTAATGTCACTTTGACGTAACGTCACTTTAACATAACGTCATTTTGACGTAACGTCATTTTGACATGACGTCTATTTTGTCAAATAATAGATGGCGTTACTATAATTGGTATCCCATGCCCACGGGAATCATTTTTTCCGGGATAAAAAGTAGCCTATGTGCTATTCCAGGTCATTATCTACCTCTGTACCAAATTTCATCGAAATCCGTCCAGTAGATTTTGCGTGATTGAGTAACAAACATCCTCACAAACTCACAAACTCACAAATTCACAAACTCACATCCAAACTTTCGCATTTATAATATTAGTATGGATATGGATGTCGGGCAACCAGTTTTCAAACAATAACTGCAACATACGACGACCTAATGTTTATTATGTTATTTTTCCTCATCCGATTTGCGATACTCCAAAACCAGTATTTCCAGCTGGATACGATCAGCGGGTCGATCGCCGTAATTCTATGACGCATTAGTCGAGTATACGTGCAGTTCACGCATACGCGACGCTCAGCCAAAAGTCGGTATCGCCGTACAAAAAAACTACACGTCAACGTCGCGTACACTGCACGTCTACTTCACCTACGCGTGAAACCAGCGTATGTTGCCGAGGTGTTGCCGTACGCAAGTTTTGACAATTTCTTGTCGATTATTCGTTTGGTAATCGATTATTTACACGAATAAAGTTGTTATTACAGGGCTATATCACGCTTAATGACCTAGGATCTAAGTTTATACACAAACAAAACACTTTATTTTGGTCTAAGCATAGTAAAAATGGTATTAAAACGAAAATATTTAACACAAAATGTGGATGTATGGATTTAGTCTCTTTGCATACCCTCCCATGAAGAAAAATGCACTGTTGATTGATGGTTGGTTGAGTTGAGGTTATGTTTGTTTATGTTTAGCGTGCAAGAATTGAATATTTGTATTTCGCTCGGGGTTTTTGTTCGGAGCTATTTTACTTGATATAGTAAGTATAAGTATAACTATTGTACTAGTAAGTTGGCGTTTAATTGGTTTTCCGGCAACTACAAAGTTAACATGAGATTGTGTGAGTTTTTACTTTGTAGATTTACGGATCATTTAATACTTATTTCATAATTTCATATTTTAGACCGAGACATTCAAGACGACCTACGAGGAGGTTGAAGGAGGAAGTGGTGTCTCAAACTGAAAATAATAGTGCACTAGAGGAGTCAAGACAAATGTTATTAAGATTTGCGAAGGCACACAGCTTTTAGCTGGAAGCGAGAAGCAATTGGCAGCTTCTTTGGCCCAAAATGCGGTTGCCCATTCCATGCGGTTAGAAAAGGTAAGCTATCATTATTTAAAGTCATGGATGAGAAAAGAAAAAGAGCTTTTGTGATGTAAAGATAGTATACCTACTGCTATTTAAAAATGTATAATTTGCTTACAGAATAAACGTTGCTGCTGTCGTTGTTTCAAAGATGAGCTAACCAAGACCTCCCCTAAAGAAGTATAGTGTAGAATTTGAGAAGTGAAAACAATAAACAATTTTTAATTAAATTTTAAATTTGTTTTATTAGATTTAATCTAGTCAAAAATGTTTTATTGAAACTTGGCCTTCAAAGAAGGCTCTCGTTCACGTCCAAAACTAAGGCTCGCCTTGCCTCGATACGACGACGGCGGCGGCGTCGTCGTCGCCGGCGATCTTCCTGATTCGCCAAATCCAACTTTTGCCAAACAAATCGTTCATGTTCAAATTTTGCGCCTGAAAAAGTAAGTAGATAGGTATGAAATTATAAGGTAGGAAAGAACATTACTCGGTAATTGTGTATGATGCTGTTTTTTACTATAATTCTGTAGGAAATGATATAAAAGGTACTAAACAAGCTTTACAAAGTTAACTATCCATGTACGTCTGCAATGCGTCAGCAACACTCGATAAACACTGCAAAGTGACATCTTATTTGGCATTTCTGAAACGTTAAAATTTAGTGCGATACCGTTTCAGTGCGTGTTCGTGCGATACAAGAAACGCGTAGGTCATGGCGATACGGCGGTGCGCTGCGTTTAGGTGAGCCTGACGCGAGCGTGACGTGTATGTCATTATTTGATTACGGCAATACGAAATCGATCGTTAAGACGCAAACGCAGTCAAGACGCGCTGCATAAAATTACGGCGATCGGCCCGCAGCATGTTATAATAGGGGACCGGACAAAGTATAAGAATTATTAAAAACTAGCTTTTGCCCGCGGCTTCGCCCGCGTGAATTTCCCACGGGAACAATGCTTTTTCCCGGGATAAAAAGTAGCCTATGTGCTATTCCAGGTCATTATCTACCTCTGTACCAAATTTCATCGAAATCCGTCCAGTAGATTTTGCGTGATTGAGTAACAAACATCCTCACAAACTCACAAACTCACAAATTCACAAACTCACAAACTCACATTCAAACTTTCGCATTTATAATATTAGTATGGATGTGTAATTTTATGATAGAATACATATAATCAAACACATTTTGCGACTTTTCACCACGAGCTTATTCTCCTAAGCTAAATTATTACAGTTCAAACTTTTTGGGAAAGTTCATTTTCTACGCGTGACGTCATATGAATGCACGTTTAGTTAGGAGCGTTTTGGTATCGTCCAAACATCGCTTGAAAATGTGAATTGTTTTTGCTATATCTTGGGAAATACTTTGCTTATTGATGTGATTCTCTCCATTTGTTTACAGGTTCCATGATCACCTAATTATAGACCTCAAAATAATATTTATCAGTTTCTAAAAGTTAATTGTAACAAATTTAATATGAGTATCAAAGTTACTGTATTTAAATAAATTTATTAACAGAATCTAATCTATAGACAAAGGTAAATACTAACCGTCTGTCGGATCTGTCTGATGGTCAATGCTAACTGACGAAGCTGAAGACTGAGGATGGCAGAATCATTTCGTCGAAGCCGGAGCTGTTGGAAGAGGTTGAGAAGTTCTACGGACAATTATACACGAGCGTACGCGCACCTGTCAGTAATCTAGCCAAAGATCCAAGAGCTAGATTGACCCGACACTACACCGAAGATATGCCAGACGTCAGCCAATACGAGATTAGAATGGCTGTCGAACAGTCAAAAAACAATAAGGTACCGGTTGACGATGAAATCACGGCTGAGCTTCTGAAAGCAGGTGGAACACCGGTATTAAAAGCTCTTTAAAAGCTATTCGATTCCGTCATACTCGAGGGACAAACGCCTACTGCATGGCACAGAAGTGTGATGGTACTCTTCTCAAAAAAGGCGACAAAACCTTATTGAAGAATTATAGGCCTATCTGTTGGAGATTATAATCTACTGGCTGGATAATCTTACGCACATATTAAAACGAATGTCGTTGCTATTGGTTGCATGTGATTGTTATCGAGTTATGGTGTACAAGTTGAAATATATTGGTGTAGGTATAATATATTTGTGTTTGAGTATAAATTTAAGGACACATCCGAATACTACCACTGGATCTACCCTTGTAATTTCCATAACTATCTCACTTCTGAGCCATGTCTACAAACTGTTTTCGAGAGTCATTACGAATCGTCTCGCTCGCAGGTTTGACAACTTGCAGCCTCCCGAACAAGCCGGTTTCCAAAAAGGCTTTAGTACCGTAAAACTGACTTACCACCCTAACTAACTATAACTAGGCTACCCTAGTTTTTATTATATAAGTAGTCTGTCTTTTCTGCTCCTATGTGATAATCGAATTAGTATTTTTTTTCAAATTTGATATTCATGCCACGAAACTACGTCACGTATATTACTACGTATATATATTAAAATTACCAAATTGAGTAAATTGTCAAACTCAGCATTTTTGTGACTGAAATATTCTCGTGTTAGATGTTAAGCAAGCCCAATGTACAGTCTAGAGTCAAAAGTGGAGTCATACCTTAAATATCATATTGCCTTGCAGGCGCGCAGTCCTTCATTGTGTGCGTTACGTCCATATTACGGACGTATAATTACAATAAGAACACTACTCACACTAAGCTAATTATCATATTACCCACCCACACCAAGACACAACTCTGCTGCATGCTTGTGCTTCGTGCTCATACTGCCTACGTGCTGCCATCTATCAAATTTACGGGGTACTAAGTAGTGGATTCTGACACAGAAATAATAATACACTACCTATAGTTTATTATAAAGCAAACCAATAGTGGTGAGTACGGTGACACGCAACCAATTGATAATTTCGTCACAAGCTAATGCATCTGCTGGTCTAATCGGGAGTCGGATGGACTGCAGTTGATACAGGTCAAAGTTCGAGTCACATCCAGATGTGTCCTTAAATTTATACTCAAACACAAATATATTTATTATACACCAATATATTTCAACTTGTACACCATAACTCGATAACAATCACATGCAACCAATAGCAACGACATTCGTTTTAATATGTGCGTAAGATTATCCAGCCAGTAGATTATAATCTCCAACAGATAGGCCTATAATTCTTCAATAAGGTTTTGTCGCCTTTTTTGAGAAGAGTACCATCACACTTCTGTGCCATGCAGTAGGCGTTTGTCCCTCGAGTATGACGGAATCGAATAGCTTTTAAAGAGCTTTTAATACCGGTGTTCCACCTGCTTTCAGAAGCTCAGCCGTGATTTCATCGTCAACCGGTACCTTATTGTTTTTTGACTGTTCGACAGCCATTCTAATCTCGTATTGGCTGACGTCTGGCATATCTTCGGTGTAGTGTCGGGTCAATCTAGCTCTTGGATCTTTGGCTAGATTACTGACAGGTGCGCGTACGCTCGTGTATAATTGTCCGTAGAACTTCTCAACCTCTTCCAACAGCTCCGGCTTCGACGAAATGATTCTGCCATCCTCAGTCTTCAGCTTCGTCAGTTAGCATTGACCATCAGACAGATCCGACAGACGGTTAGTATTTACCTTTGTCTATAGATTAGATTCTGTTAATAAATTTATTTAAATACAGATTTAACTTTGATACTCATATTAAATTTGTTACAATTAACTTTTAGAAACTGATAAATATTATTTTGAGGTCTAAAATTAGGTGATCATGGAACCTGTAAACAAATGGAGAGAATCACATCAATAAGCAAAGTATTTCCCAAGATATAGCAAAAAACAATTCACATTTTCAAGCGATGTTTGGACGATACCAAAACGCTCTAACTAAACGTGCATTCATATGACGTCACGCGTAGAAAATGAACTTTCCCAAAAAGTTTGAACTGTAATAATTTAGCTTAGGAGAATAAGCTCGTGGTGAAAAGTCGCAAAATGTGTTTGATTATATGTATTCTATCATAAAATTACACATCCATACTAATATTATAAATGCGAAAGTTTGGATGTGAGTTTGTGAGTTTGTGAATTTGTGAGTTTGTGAGTTTGTGAGGATGTTTGTTACTCAATCACGCAAAATCTACTGGACGGATTTCGATGAAATTTGGTACAGAGGTAGATAATGACCTGGAACAGCACATAGGCTACTTTTTATCCCGGGAAAAAGCACTGTTCCCGTGGGAAATTCACGCGGGCGAAGCCGCGGGCAAAAGCTAGTTTTTAATAATTCTTATACTTTGTCCGGTCCCCTATTATAACATGCTGCGGGCCGATCGCCGTAATTTTATGCAGCGCGTCTTGACTGCGTTTGCGTCTTAACGATCGATTTCGTATTGCCGTAATCAAATAATGACATACACGTCACGCTCGCGTCAGGCTCACATAAACGCAGCGCACCGCCGTATCGCCATGACCTACGCGTTTCTTGTATCGCACGACCACGCACTGAAACGGTATCGCACTAAATTTTAACGTTTCAGAAATGCCAAATGAGATGTCACTTTGCAGTGTTTATCGAGTGTTGCTGACGCATTGCAGACGTACATGGAAATAAGTAGTATCTATATGAGTATCAAATAGCATTTTTGAGTCATGGAAAACGCCTAAGTCAAAAGTGCCGGAAAGTTTTTTAATTTCAGTACCGTTAAGATATATTTGGAGGCGATTGGATCTTACGCGTAAATGTAACAACAGCACATTTATTAGGGTTCAAGTCTAAATTATTACGTGTACAATAGTCAGCTAGTCGATCTAAGTCCTGTTGTAGAAGCTCAACATCGGCACTTGAAGAAATAGAACGAAAAACTTTCATGTCATCTGCGTAACATAGAAGATGTGATGATTTAAAACAACTGTGAATATCATTAACAAAGACAGTAAAGAGCAATGGTCCTAGCAGCGATCCCTGAGGGACGCCACTTGGAACTGGAACCCAGCTAGAAATATAGTTGCTGATTACTACAGCTTGCGTTCTATTCTCCAAGTACAAACTCCTCAGTTTTATATATTAGTTACTACTACTACTACTCTCACCCTAAAAGACGTCCACTGCTGGACAAAGGCCTCCCCCAAGGATTTTATCCATGGGGGGTTTTGCCGTAATCGCCACGCTTGGCAGGCGGGTTGGCGATCGCAGTGTGATGGCATAGTACGCGGAAAGATGCTGCTGCACATCCTCCGGTGTTTTAAATCCCTTAGTCGCCTCTTACGACACCCACGGGAAGAAATGGGTTGGTGCTATTCTAGGGCCACACCACAGGCCTCATATATTAGTTACTAGAAATTAAATTACTGAAATTACTGAATTTGTAATAAGTTGTTTTATATTAAATTAAAGTAAGTAATTGAAACTGTAACATTTTATTAATCTAATTAAAAAATTGTTTTTATAAAAACAATAGTTAAGAAAAGAAGCTTTTATTGTCGATAAAAACGATAAAAATACAGAATATGGTTATTAAGCTAACCCAATTAAAAGAATTAGGAATAATCTGAATTTAAAACAAAACACTATGGAGATATAATTATATTATTTATAAAAAAAATGTATGTCTGAATTCAAAACAAAACACTATGGAGATATAATTTTATTATTTATAAAAAAAATGTATAGAATTAATAAAAAAGGTAATACTTTTTTAAAAATTATCCAAGTCTTTAAAGTTATTCACAGTAGGTACCTACTTAAAAGCTTTCAAATCTTTGGGTTTTGTGATTAGAAATTCCAAAAGTTTTGATAAAGTTAAAACTCTAAAGATTTTATATTGTACCTATGTAAGGAGTCATTTGGAATATGCGTGTCAAATCTGGAATCCAATGTATGAGACATATATATCTCGAATTGAGGCAATTCAAAAAAAGTCCCTACGCTATTTATGTTATCGATGTCATATCAGTTACAGTTCCGACCAGTATCTTGAACTATGTGCAAAGCAACATCTCGTGCCTCTTGTTGTGAGACGAAAAGTAGCCGATTTGGTATTTTTTTCTAAAATCGTCAATGGTCTTGTAGACTGTCCTGACTTGCTTATTAAAATAGGCTTTAGAGCCCCACCTAGACTATTGCGATATAACCCCTTAATCTATACTCCTGTAGTTAACACTAATTATAGACAAAATTCTTATCTATGGAGAACAGGTAATTTATATAACAATATTTCATCTGAGGTGGATATGGATTTATTCAATTGTAGCATTCCCAGTTTAAGGCGCCTTCTAACTAACTTCTTCTTTCCAATTGATGCAGTTATCGGACAACAGCAACAGTGATGTGATGCCTGTTGATATAATCTTTCATTAAATTTACATTTTTTTTCCCTTCTCACTGTGGGCAGCATTCATTTTAATAATTTTAATTGTGACTTTTATTAGGTCTACTAGTTTTTTATTAGCTTATTATTGTTCAAAATTCAACTATAACGCACTCACACACACTCATACGTTTAAATAATTAGATAATAGTGTATACATAATGTCTATCTATCAGTGAAAACCTTTAAATGACTGTTTGTTTTTTAATTGTTGTTTATACATATATGTCATGTTAGTTGTTGGTTTTCCAAATAAATAAAAATAAAAATATTTTTTCATTTATTTGAATACGCAAATCTCAACATTAATAGAGATAGGCAAATTCCTGGCATGAGGAAGGCTTTAGGCTACCCTGAATCCCAAAATTCCCACAAGAACAAAGCCGCGTGGTACAGTTAGTTTCTCATAAGGTTATAATATGCTCGTGATGAAGACGAGGAAGCCACCGCCAGTATTCACAATAGCCACAGTCAGTTATTTATTTATTTATTTTACATATCTCTTGCTCTGTAAGTACACCCTTACACCCCTGAATGCCGGGGTGTATGACTATCATTACAGCATAGGTTTTGGAATTTGAAAAAAGAACTGTCATACTCATACTGCACGAAGAATATTTTTAAAAAGTTCATATTTTTTTTCTCGGTATCGATTAATTACTCGAATCGGAATCTAGACAATTTATTTTAATTAAATACTCATTTTTTTCTTCTTAATAAATGTTCATTGAAACCTGCTGTCTTGTTGTTACTTACCTCACAATCGATATGTAAAGCAGAGTATTTATCTCGGGCGTAGCATCAATTGCATACTCGGGTTAATTAGCGCCTTCGCTTCGCTCAGGCGCCAAAAACCTCGTATGCAATTGATGTCATACAGCCCTTGGTTAATAATCTACTATTATTTCACAATATAATAGACATAATAATATTTATACTTAATCTAAAATAACACTGTTATAAACCACTGAAGTTTGTCTACAGCGCTGACGATTAGCGTCAGTTCAATAATTTATATATATCTATAGGTAGGTACAAAAAATTATTAATCTAGTATACACAGGAACCACGTACGTATGTAAGTATCGACAACAATATGAATCTTATAAGTCAGTAATCTTATCAGTTGAGGCTAAGTTAATAAAATATTTAACTAGGTCTGTTTACTTCTCCTGATAACTTAGACCAAAAGCGTGTTTTTTTAAAACATTCTTTTTATGCATTTAAATCATTTTCTCAATATAAATTTCAAGTGGCAGTAAAAGTTTCTTTCAAAAACGATTTATTTTATATGAAAAATATCTACTCATTTTTAAATATATTCCTCATAGGGTTCTTATATGCTCGTCGATCCACCCAATAAATGGGTGCACATTAGTGAACAGCGTGTACTGCGTAGTATCGCAAATTTTGGCGTCTTGGCGGCTGACAGCTAAGGATACAATGCCGTTGACGTACCAGCCCCCAGTGGCATTGGCCGACGTGTCTTCAGATATGTCTGGGATAAACACGACGAAGCCACCGCCGCTGTCGCCGTTGCAGGCGGAGGTGCCTGCAAAGAAGCCATTATCGTCATTTTTAGCTTACAAGGCGACGATTGTTGTGTTGAAGGAAGAGATTATTTAAGAAACCGCTTAACGCATTAACTTGAAAATTTAAAATGTAGCAGAGAAGATTTTCATTATCGTAACTAAATAACAATTTTTGAAATTTTAACCCTAAGGGTAGAATCTAAAGGCAATAGCTATTTATGAATATATTTAATTAGACACTGACTGATTGGTATACATATAAACGCAAAGACGAAACTAACGAATGAACAAACGTACAAAAATGTAAGCTTAGAGAAAAAGATCATTTTTCAATCAGCCTATGTGGAAGTCTTTCGGAGATGTCTATGTCCCAGTGGACTTATTTTGGCTGATGATGATGATAAAGTAAAAACATTATAAAAAACGTTTACCATTTGTATAACCAGCGCAAAACTTCCTGTAATTCAGTACTCGCCCAAAGAAATTCGGGTTCGATTTAAGACATGTTTGCTCTCCAATTTTCGGCAAAGACACTTGATGAAGTTCGCTGGAGAGTTCTCTCGTATGATTCAGTCCCCAACCCACAACCTGTTTAGAATTAAAGTTGAGTTATTAATATAATTGATTGATGTTTTCAAAATGTTGACAATTAGGAGGAACAGTTCATTACATTAGATGAAAAGTGAGGCTTAATTCTTTTTCTTCAGACTAGAGGCATAGGTTTTGTTTAACACGCTGAATGCACGATTTAAAATTACTAGCCATGTACGACATGGTTCTTCGCAGCCGTGGAAATTACGGGTTTCTAGAAATCCTCATGAATGCCTGCTATCATACTCTAATCTTAAGAACTATCAGTCTGATTTGAAAAATCATTAAGTGTATAAGGAAATTAAATTACGTGTTTAGACATACAGTGCCATAGACAATGCCAGCCGGGATCCGCTTTATAGCATCCACGTTCCACAAGCAAGCGGGCTGCACGTAGTCATCATAAATAGCCTCTGTCTTCAACTTCACCAGAGCAATATCATTGTCCAGCCGCTTCTGGTAATACTCCTCGTGAACTATCACTTGATGCACCTGAAAGAAAATGTACAGCATATTTACTATACTTATCTATATTGATATCTTCCCTTACAAGCTAATGGATTATTGGCTAGCATACATAAATTTTACCCAAAAATAGGTAAAAAGAAAGTAGAATTACCAGTCTTTCTTGTGTAGCTATATCTCCTCCAATCAGGTTGTACTTCCCTAGAATGACGCTCACTATTTCCGGTAGTACTGGAACTCCATTAATAGTAACGCAATGGCCAGCTGAAAGAAGGTCTTAAGTTATTTCTGATTACATCTTTGCTAAGTAGTTTCATACAGGAGTATTCTTTATTACAAAGGCGATAGGGCTAACAAGTATGAACATGAACAATGACCCTAGATTCTTTGTCTCACTCTCGATATATCGCCTTCGCTCCCGAACATCAAAAATGGATGATAGTGAAGATTTTTTTGTGGTTCTAAATTGCAGTTGCTGTATCAAGATTTGTAAATAGTTCATAGATGTAATGCGCATGAGGAATAATCTTAAATTCTACTATCCTACATAAACGCAAATACCTACTATATAAACTTTCCCATACATTGTCAAAGTCAAAGTCAATTGTTCAAATTGGCTTAAAAATAGCACTTTAAAATCGTCTTATACTAATAAACTAGATTAGATAGTTGACGTCAGAAAAGTAAGTTTACTACCGCCTCCAAAGCGCAAGTGGAGAAGAGGCGGCACAACAAACTCCACTGCTGCATTTTCTCCAAAGACGTCACTTTACACAATATGTGTCTTATAATGGAAGTATCTATGTGGACGAATAAACATTGAATTGTTATAAGAAATGTCACAATTCAATAGAATTATAAATTACGAGATCAGATCCCTGAGGCGCAAGTAGTTAGCAAATAATTAAAATAAATACCAGTCAAGACGAAATGCTTAGAGATCAAAGTGCCCCCGCACACATACTTCGCCGACGCATACTCCAGCCTATATATCGCTGCATGCCAAGGCCAGTCACCAGGCTTGGTCGGTAGACCGTTGAAGATCAGCTCTGTGTGCTGAACCTTACGTCTGCCACAACCTGGTTGCTTCACTGACGAGCCGACGTGTGCCGTTTCTTTGTACCCTTCTAGGTTGCTATCAAGGAAATCCTGAAATAGTGTAAAATTTATAAAATCCTTTAACTATGAAGAGACCGCGTGATCTTGTGTGTGTATTGTTAATAATTATTATCTAAAACGCCGTCTTTAATAACGGCGCTGATTAAACATTTTTTTTCCATAAAAGATGGGTTTGCTCTTGACCACAATGAATTATAAACTATGAATTGTTTATGAATATCAATGAAGTAGTTTAATATAATATGATACCACAGAATATTGAAAAGGCGGTGATTAGTAAAGGTAGTTACAGGGATTTCAGAAAAAATCTCTAGTAACTTTAAGATCAATCAATCAATCAAAATCTTTATTTGCGTATATGGGTAAAAACATGTTACAGATAAATATTTATAGAGGGCTGCCATACCTCTTCCTTTCGGCATGCAAATTGGTATTAAGTTATTATTAGTTATTAAATTTAAAATTGTTTTTAGTACAATAGCATGATGTCAATTAAATTATTGTCAAATTTAGAATTTATCCTCAAGAAACTCCTTAATATAGTAAGCCTTTTCAATTAACAAGATACAGGTGACTGACTATGCTAATGATTGAGGTAGCCAAATATTGTTTGATACATGATATTGAATATTGGTTGATATAATATGGTTATGCTGAATTTTCAAATAGCATAATGATAGGCGATATTCATATTATTCAGACACAAGCAAACTAAGAGATCTAAATCTGGGCACAGTATCCAGTAATCGGCCATTGCCAACGTTTTATGAGTTGGCAATGGCTGATTACCGGAGAATAGTAAAAAAAATTAAGGAGTAGATTATATGTATACAGGGTTATTTGTAATAAACGCAAAACCTTCCTGGGGGTTAAAGTACTCATAAATATGAACATCTTTTAGTATGGGACCGACTCTGAAATCTCAAAAAAAAAATCATATGTTCCATACATTTTGGGCGAGTAGGTATTGCAAATTGTATGGAACAGCTGATTTTTTTTTGAGATTTCAGAGTCGGTCCCATACAAAAAGATGTTCATATTTATGAGTACTTTCACCCCTAGGAAGGTTTTGCGTTTATTACAAATAACCCTGTATAATAAAAGCCTGACCAGGAAAATAAAAACCCTCGCCATGTTGCGGAAAAGCAATAGAACTAATTTCTTATACTGGCAACTAATTTAAAAAACCATTTGACATTTCCCCTGTCAAAGATTGACTTTCAATCAAGGGCGGATCTAGTATTTTTATTTCTGGAAAGGGCACCGTTTTCCGTTCTAGAGAATATTCCAAAAAAAATTTAAGGAAGTTTCAGCTTGTTTTTTGAAAATATCGAGAACGGCACATCATAGTAATGGTGGCGTATTAATTTTTTGGAAATAAACTTGTAACTATGACTACTAAATCCTGTTATTTTAACAATTCGAATCTTAATTTGATATGTACTGTTATGGAACCTGCCTCCACAGTATGTACACAAAATAGCAGTCGGGGATGTGAGAGGGGGGGGACGTGCTCCGTACTTTCACCCTTTAAATCCGCTACTTCTTCCAATAATCTTGCAATGATGGAAGTAATAAGTACTTTGTACAACACAGTACTTATTACTTCCATGCTTGCAATATAAAACGCATAAGTGCTAGGCAGCACACACTAATTCAGGGTTTTTATATTTCTAGTCAGGCTTTATATATAATATCAATATAAGTATGTATGTATTTATAGGTTATAATAAGGCATTATTATTACTACGACTATATTTCGTGACTTCTTAATATTATTTCGTTGCACCACATTGCTACTCTGCTTGGTCTAATGGTTGATTGGTAGAGAATGTCATCATTTGTACATAATTTCTGAAAATTTTGTGCAATAAAGTTTTAAATAAAAATAAATAAAAAATACGTACCACATTAGGGTCTTTACATATCTCAACACCATTTGCTTCAATGCTTGTAGGGTACGGCACGGTACCAATGTTGGGACCTTTGACTAACAAAGTCAAGCTTTCAGCCGATTTGAAAAAGGAAATGTGGAATCTACCGTTGATTGAATGAATTCTGGCAACTGACTTGTTATGCTGAAATAAAAAAAATATTAATTTTATAGATGTTACTTTAAATTGAATGAAGGTATTATATAATTTAAAAATGCGGTGTTAGCTTGACAGGTAGCGGAACTACGTTATATATATATATCTGAAGAATGAAGCGACGAAATATAATGTCATAGATACATATTTATTTAAATACAGATATAATATATTAATTCACAATCGCATTTTATTTAAAAAAAAATAACAAGTGGTATTTTCAGTAAGAGACTACAGATCATTCAAATTTTGATGCTACTAGTGTTGCTTCTATTTTTTAAAATTCATGAGTTTTCACTTATCCAAATATAGTAGCAATATTTGGAAAATTAAAAGTGAAAACTCATGAATTTAAAAAATAGAAAAGTTCATAACAAACATATTAAATCCGTCAAACTATAGATTTAGAATATACTAACGATCGAGTCGAGTCGAGTGATTGCGTAACAAACATAATCACAAACTCACATCCAAACTTTCGCATTTATTTTAGTATAACTCACAAAGAAAATGTTAAAAACAACCGTTTAACAAAATGCTATTTCATTCCTTTGTAATCATATACTCACCAAGGAAACAGTGGCTTCAGAATCGAATATTATTTGAACTCTAGAATGTTCCGGTAAAATGTAGTATATCCTTAAGTCATATTTATTTTCCTCTTCTGGGGGTAACCCAAACTCAAACACGGCTTCTATTTCTTTGTTACCTTTGCAGGGCATAGCTCGTCCTAACGGATTTCCAAATAAAGTCCACCCGGGCACATGTGTGGCACATTTACTATTTCCAAATAATGTCAAGAAATATAATAGAAATACGTAACGCAACATTTCAGTTCACTTTTAATTCTTGTGCCACATTGAATACTGCTACTATTATGTCTATCGTCACTGTGTCTATTTCACTTATTTATTACTATTTTACTATAATTATTTTAATTAAAAGAGTTTATACTAAAGAAGACACGACATATCAGTCCGTTTTAGTTTCCTGCACTGTTGACGTAAGGGGAATTTCACGTTATGTTGTGGGCATTAAAAGGAAATTGACAATACACATAGTAACTAGAATCAAACCAGTAGGTAATTCATATTTCGCTTATACAGGGTTACTTGTAAAACATCAATAACCTCTCTAGGGGTGAAAGTACTCATGAATATGAGCAACTTTTTGTATGGGACCATTGAATTATAAATAAATATGGAAGTGTAACTCTCATACAACGAACGCTCTAATCTTGGTTCCATTTACGCAAACAAATGTACTTAAATACAACAAGACACTCACACATTCTCATAGAAAAAAGCTAGTACACGATTGGGCGCGTCAAGGTCACGGGGCGGTATCAACACACCGCGGCAGCCGGCTACCGCTCAAAAAACGGCTCAGCCGCTTCGCGTTTGAAGTCTCGGCACAGAATTAATATAAGTACTACGTAGTCTCGGCAAAGGAAAGAAAGGTAATTCCGCTGTTCTTCATATCTGTGTGATTTCTACACCACTTTACGACACACGATGGCATATTTTTTCTAATTAAACTTGCGAAATTACTCGATGATACGTACAATTGACACTTATGTGTTAGGTACAAGTACAACCGTTGAACTCGCAGCGCCACGGCGAACTGAGGCGAAGTGAGGTGTGTATTTTACGCCCCGCCCACAGAGGTGCATATTTCGTGGAACCATTTTTTTGGCGTTGTTAGAGTTCTATGGTATATTAGTTCGTTGTATGGGACCGACTCTGAAATCTCAAAAAAAAATCAGCTGTTCCATACATTTTGCAATACCTACTCGGCCAAAATGTATGGAACAGCTGATTTTTTTTTTGAGATTTCAGAGTCGGTCCCATACAAAAAGTTGCTCATATTCATGAGTACTTTCACCCCTAGAGAGGTTATTGATGTTTTACAAGTAACCCTGTATATTACTTACGAAAACGATTATTATCTAGACCATTTTTAAAATATTTCATATATATCAATTGTAATAATATACCTACTGACTTAATAGAATCAGAATCCAATGTAATTATAACTCTTGAAGATTTAAATTTAGGTATGACTAAACCGTATGCATTTTCCTCTTCTGGAGGTAATCCCGCTTCAAAAACAGCCTCGATATCTTCGTTTTCTTTATAAGGTCTTGCTTTCCTGATTGGCTTCCCTACAATCCTACAAGAGCGAAATCTCTGCAATAATCACTCTTTCCAAATAGTATCAAAAAATTGTTAACATTGCGTAACACAACATTTTTCTTTACTTTTTGTTCGATACTGTGACAACTAACTATTGTTTTCAACACCACTGTCTTAATTGCACTTTATTATTTTGATAAGAAAATGTTACTGTGGTTTTCACATTTGTACCAACAGGCGACATAATTATTCAGTGTCATAGCTTGCTTCACTAATTATTTTTTTCCAAATTTAGTATGTTGTAGGCTTTGTAAAAGAATAGTAAATGCGTCAATACGAAACATAATTTGTATCAGGATTATAATGTTAATTTCCAAGAAAAATCTCCAAAGATGCTCTTATTTCTGAAAAAATATTTGATTTTGAATTTCAATAAATGTCTTATTTTTTTTAAAGATTTTTGAATGTCATCACCTAGTGCGTTATTTATATTTCATAAATTTGTTTCTTTATTAATAAAATATTTATCTACATGTCGGGCAGTTTTCAAACAATAACTGCAACATACGATGACCTTATGTTTATTAAGTTGATTTTCCTCATCCGATTCGCGATACTCCAAAACCAGTATTTCCAACTGGATTCGATCAGCACGTTATATAGTATTGCTTTTTACTTTGTATTTTAAGAAACAGTCGATATTTTTATAGGAGAAAATGTCCTTTTTGGACTTCTGACAATGTGTACTTAAGCAAACTTTTTTTTATTGAATAGCAAACGAGCATGCATACTTTCATGTATTCCATAGAACCAACAGACAAATAAATTCACTTTTTTTCTCTCCATTTGTTTACAAGTTCCATCACAATATAATATTAGAACTCAAAATAATCTTTATCAGTTTCTAAAAGTTAATTGTAACAAATTTAATATGATTACCAAATTTGTTAGTTTTGTATATATATTAAGATAGATTTAGTAATAGATTTATTTGCAGAATCTAATCAATAGCCAAAGGTCAACTAAACAAGCGGTTTTATTAATAAAGTTCTATAGAACGAAGCAAACTAAGGTTTAATTTATATTTTGTTTCAACTCACACCTTTATCTTTGTTCTATAGACCTCTTTTTAGTGCCGTTTGCAATTTATTCTAACCATAAACACGTTTAGTTCTACCATATAAACTTTACTGTAGCTATCCTAGGTGTGCGCTTTTTACGAGAGTTTAAATATTTTGTTGCCTTTTAAACCAAAGCTTCAACTAAGTTGTGTTACGATGTGTGTTGTATTAGAAAGTCTAACTTTAAATCTGGCGTAGATTTCATCTTAATACGCTGCTTAGAACCCTGAAATACGCGCGGACGAAGTCGCGGGCACAGGCTAGTTTTACAATATTCAATATTACTTGTTTATGTTTACTTACTTTGATAGCTCAATCCGAATTTACCTTGACCTCTGTTTTGAATTTCTTACTCTTTCCTTAAATATTAGCTGATCTCCTTAAAATTTTGTCAGATAATCTGTTGCCCCATTATATTGCTCTACGATTGGACCCATTCAAATCTGTATGTCCATCACCAACAATGACCTGAAGAAACTTCGATGCCAAGTTGACTCAAAAGGGAAGAATATGGGCAAATGGTCACCGAATATCTTTTTATTCATTGTTATGGAAGAAGTTGGGATTATTTACAAATAGCAACCCAACTATAAATTTAATGAAAGCGATGTTATAATATTGAGTGAAAATGCTCAGTCATTTTATAATACTAGTTCGCCGCGAACTTAGACCTCGGGATTATTATTTTTAAAATATGAGAATCATAAAAAATGCGTATATCTCAAAAACGGCTGAAAAGATTTTGTTGCGCAACGAACTAAAAAAAATTATGGATAGTTGCTTCACATGTTAATATCATCGAAATTAATTCAACGGTTCGAGGGTTATCGCGGAATAAACATACATACATACAAACAATGTGTTTTCGCCCCAACTTGAATCGCTCGGTCAAATATCAGTACAAACATCAGTTTGTATTATTAATCGACCGGCATTATAAACAGTTAATTATGACGACATAATAAACAGTCTATAATACCGGTCAGTACAGAGCATTTCAATTACTGATTTTAGTAACAGGCGGATGATAACGACAACAGGTTCTGAAATGGGTTTCCCTAATTTGCAGAAGTGTCAATCAATATGCATCGGCCGTGTTGCGGTCGAAACTACATCACTAGTGATAATTCTATGCAGAATTTGTACGAAATACATACAATTTAGTAAGGTTGTGTTCGAGCGAAAAATATTTAGAAAATGACTAGTGTTTCGCCGCGAACTAAGACCTCTCGATTATTATTTACTAGGTTTCGCCCGCGGCTTCGCCCGCGTGAGTTTCCCACAGGAACAGTGCTTTTTCCTGGGATGAATGGTACCTATGTCCTTCTCCGTACTTTCAACTATGTGTATGCGAAATTTCAGAAAGATTGGTTAAGTAGATAAAGCGTGAAGATGTAAGCAAACAAACAAACAAACAAACTCACTTTCGCATTTATAATATTAGTTAGGATAGAGCAATATTTATTTTCATGAAAATGCTATATCTCAAAAACTGCTGAACAGATTTTGATGCGCAATGAACTTTTAAGGCCATACCTAATCAGGATTTTCCGAAAACGTACTGTCTTTAAATGTCAAGTGTGAACCATAGGTTAGAAGTACTGAAGCAGGAAAATATCCCGTAAAGAGAAAAATACTAAACTAGAATTATACTGAATCAAATTACAAATGAAATAAATAAGACTAGATAAAAAAAAATATCATAATTAAAAGAAAACCTCTAAAATAATTACCCTAAGAGCCTAACGAAAACTCGCTAGCAAAAACACAAATTATAGAAAATTCGAAAAGTAACCTTATTGTGTCTGCTTTAAGGCGGAGCTTACGTACCGCCCCTCACCCCCACTGATTAGCCCATAGACTTATAATATACGATTAGCCTTGAGTAGCGCCTTTGTCCAGCAGTGGACGTCTTTAGGCTGAGAGAGAGAGAGAGAGCGCCTTAAAAAATGTATGGATAGTTGCGACACGTATCGGAATTAATTCAACGGTTCGAGAGTTATCGCGGAACAAACATACAACTTGAATTATAGCCCTCGCTCGCTTCGCTCGCTCTTCGCAATTAATTCTTATCTAAGTATACTTCTTCTAACTTTCTACTTATATTACGATTTTCTTTGTATTTTTTTTACATTTTTACAATACCTAGTAATCTCAACTAATTTATTATTTACCATAATGTCTAGTGTGATCGCTAAATGGCGTTCTTTGTAGGATGCCTTCAGGCAACTTGATACCACACATCCGAAATAGAAAGATGCTTGGGCAACAAATGTGCCTAACATAGAAGTTTCACAATATATATATCTTCGACTCAATGTATATTCGTCCACATATACAGTTATTTAATTGTAAGACATATGTTGTAAAGTGACGTCTTTGGAGAAAATGCAGCAGTGGAGTTTGTTGCGCCGCCTCTTCTCCACTTGCGCTTTGGAGGCGGTGGTAAACTTAGCTTTAAGTAATTTTTTTGACGTCAACTAACTAAAAAACAAGAAAGTGACGATTTATAAGTGCTATTTTTAAGCCTACATGAATAAAAATATTTGACTTTGACTTTGACTAGTATGGGCCCGGGACTTCGTACTTGTGGGATTTCCCCTCCCTGCACTCTCTAAGGAACCCACCATATCACAGAATTAATATAAGTACTACGTACAGAAAGGAAACTCCCTGCCCCTCTCGCAATATGGGAACCCCCCGCTCCTCCCGCACTTCTCCCCCGTTCTTGTGTGGTTGTGGGACGTTATGCTATGAAAACGCACACATTGACGTGTTACTGACGTGTTCACGGATATACAGTTTCATTTGTAGTAGTAGTAGGTATATTTGACGCGCCGTTTCTATGAAGCGCCCGTCCGTGCCCACATGCTAAAATTTAGCTTCCTACGCCCAGTAGTTATTGTGGAGTTTGTTGCGCACCGCCTCTTCTCCACTTGCGCTTTGGAGGTGGTAGTAAAGTTAACTTAAAGTAATTTTCTGACGTCAACTGTCTAATTAAGTTTATTAGTATACACGACGATTTCAAAGTGCTTATTTCAAGCCAATTTAAATAAAAGCAATTGACTTTGACTTTGTAACCACAATAAATTGGTTAAAAACAAAAAATAAAAATACAATTCGAATCAGGATCGAAGCAGGATCCCCCTGGCAACACCCGTTCACGAGTTGACGCGAGGGACAGCCATCGCAAAGCTCAACCATAATAGAGGGAACCTTACGACCCGGCCCACGACGCCGTCAACAGTTTGAACATTTTAGAAAAATAAATACTTTCAGTCACTTGAAGATCACAATACACGTACGTACATGTTTAACAATTAAATGTCAATGTTATTAAATTTAAAAAAAGAAAGGAAAGGTCACAATAACAAAAGAATGCAATCAAGTGTGGAGTGGCGAAGTTGTAGGGAGAGACCAAGCTTTTTTATCGTTCAAATAATCACTTATTGTGTAATACACTTTATTCATCAAAGTATTTTTAAGATATGTTTTAAATTTTTGCATAGGCAAATTTATAGCCTGGTCAGGGAGCTTGTTGAACATTTTTACACTTTGACCCACGAAAGACCGCCGAACCTTTTTAAGCCTAAAGCAGGGCGTATAAAGTTTATTCTTATTGCGGGTGTTTATACTATGTACATCGCAAATTTTTTTAAAGAGGTTTAAATTGGATTTAACAAAAATAAGTACATTGAAGATGTATATAGGATAGGGGACCGGACAAGGTATGAAAATTTTTAACAATATGTAATTTTATGATAGAATACATGTAAATAAACACATTTTGTGACTTTTCACCACGAGTTTATTCTCCTGAGCTAATTTATTAGAGTTCAAACTTTTTGGAAAAGTCCATTTTCTACGCGTGACGTCATATGAATGCACGTTTAGTTAAGAGCGTCTTGGTATCGTCCAAACATCGCTTGAAAATGTGAATTGTTTTTTTGCTATATCTTGGGAAATACTTTGTTTATCGATGTGATTCTTTTAAGGATGATTCTATTATTGTAAGATATTTCAAAGAAGCATCAAAAAAAAAAAGTTGTCCGGTCCGGTATTTTGGCTGGGCGGGGTCTGTCAATAGTCAGTAACGGAAGAATATTATTAATTGATTTATCCAGTTTAAAGATAAACAGCTTTCATCACAAAATTTGGCATGGTTCTCACTGGACAGCAATTCCGACTCGCTAAAGCCAGAATTAAATTAAACATTTATTTACGCTGCAATGCTTTCAGATACAAATACTCTGAAAGTTTGCGAAGTGCATACCGCATAGGCAGCCGGAAGTAGGGTGACCATATTTAGACAACAAAACTGAATTCCTTTCCCTCTTTCTTTCTTATTGAGTATGTTATTACTAACACTGGTGTCAGATTTTATTCAAGTCGCCTAAAGGCATCTGACATAACTTTTTCGACTACCGCCATCTAGTAGCAGTAGCCGTATACTATACACACTAGCTAACTAAACAGTATTTGCCGGTTTCGTTCCTATGTCCTACATATGGCACCATTTTCGGTCCTTTTAGTGACAGGTTCTGTTCTGGTGATAGATTTTATAACGTATGACGTCCAACAAACGTATTTTTATTCATTAGTTCTAAGTATTTACTACGTCATTTTTATATGACTAATAAAAATGAGGGTAATGGTTTTATGCAAGGTTCCACTGCTGGACAAAAACCTCCCAATTTTTGTTCTTAGCCAAAAATAATTTAAAAATGTTTAGTTCTTATGTAAATCTCACAGTTTGTCAGACCATGTTCATTATGTATATTCTTTAGATATTTTGGTTACCCTGGCTAGGGGACGGACTCTCTTTCTAATGCAAATAAAATGCTCTGTTTGTCTTGTTGTTGAATGAATTTTAAATTTTAGATAAAATGAACCTCGTTCATACTATTTGCGGAAATGTTGTGGCATATAATTTAAATAAATATATGTTGATTTAAAAATTTGGATATTTTTAAAAGCATGTTTTTAGGATTTATGTAATTCATAGAAAAAAGTAGGTAACATAACCTATGTTAGTACTTTAAAAGTAAAAAACTAATCTTAATATTAATTTAATATTACTAAAAAATTAGTCTATAAAAATAAAACCAAAGTATGATCTATCAGACAAAAACAAAAATTTCATCTAAATCCGCTAATGTAGGCACCGCGTGATAAAGTAACAAACATACAAACTTTTGTTTTGTGCTATTTACTATGCCTTATTATAAGCTATATCGATTAGAATATAAGGTCACATAATGTCAAGGCCAAAACAGATTCGTATTTCCCTTTTGTAACGAAAAAGAAAACACGTCATTTTTGTTTTTTCATTCTTTGAGGTTTCATTTAATAGCGGAGATATCTCGCAGCATATGATATTAAAATTCAAATGACATACTCAAAGAGGGCTGTTATCAAATTTATCACATTTTTCCTCCTAAGTATGTTATTATTTTCCCCAAGAGAAAACCCCCTTTATTTACTTAAGCTCTAAGACAAAATTGATCTGCAAAATTTTTCCTTCTACAAGCCAGCATTAAGGACGCTACCATTTGTTTACATCTCGAATTTGATTCACTGTTTTCAGGGAATTCAAGTCGAGTAAGCTGACTTTGCCAATACAATAAAACTGAATGTTAAGTTAGTAAAAGCTGAAAATAAGGTTTATTTTAATTAATTTTCTAAATCCTACATACCTAATTTAGGGGCTTAATCGAATAATTAAATATCACGTGAAAATCGTTTAATATTTTCAAATTCTGTCAATAATAGTGTTAGATGCTAACGAACATTTGTAGCTAGTGCTAATGGCAACGTACATTTGGATAGATTGCTTTGCTGTTGCCCAAAAACAATGTATCAAATAACTCAATATATTATTATTCTGTATTGTCTCCCAATTCTATCTTAATATACTATTTAATCTAATCAACTCTCAAAATCAGCTCTGCTTTTTATACACTTTTTGTGAGTCACTTCCTATACAAAGTCACATTTTTCTCGCTTCAATTTTCGAAATCCTTAAACCAATAGTACAGGCCTGTACCTTCGCTCATCCTGTGATAAAGTGTTGAACATAAAACTTTCCCATAATGACTGCTCTGTCAAGAGCAAGTACGCAATTTATCCTTTTTTTGTGTTGTATTTGGAGAAAAAAAATAATTTGCCGCGAAATCTTTATTGTGATATGGAGCGAGTAATTTCGCAGAATTCCTTAAGCGACGGTTGAATGATTCGGTTTTAATTTCCGCTCTTTATTTCGGCCATTTTGAATTATTTTTACTTGACTTCTTTTACTTTTTGACTCGACGCCAGTTCACCGCTTTGTGGTCCCGGGTTCAATTCCCGGTCAGATCAGGATAGAAAATTATTTTTTCCAGATTGTTCTATCTCTTGGGTGTTTTGGGTGGTCTAGTAAAGTAGTTTAGTGTTAAAGTTTACATCACTTTTGGTAGAAATTTTTTTTTTGTATAGATCATGCATTAAGACATTCCGAAATGTTAGTAGTTTTCAACTTCTCCATATATAGACAAGCACATTCAACTGATACTGTTACCGCTATATATAAATAGGATGTTTGTAGCTTAGCAACAATCATACAGTATCAATAAAAACTTATAATTACAAGTTTTTCAGCGCAGGACCGGTCGTTATGGAAATCTTTGGGAGGCCTTTGTCCAGCTGTGGACGTCTTTCGGCTGAGAGAGAGAGAGACAAGTTTTTTTATGATAGGCGGTAAACAAGCAAGCTGATTACCTGATTGTAAGTGATCACAACTGGAACACCAACTAGTATCATAAGAGTTTTCCAGCCTTTCAAGAACAAGTAGACTTGGTTTGAAGGTTCCAATGTCGCCGGAATACCGCCGCGGGAAGTCGAATAATTGTAAAAATTGATTCTGGTGTAGCTGATGAGCTGGCAAGAAGGGGATCGAGCCGTACCCTGTGGGACCTCTGCCGATGGCCCCGATCCCTTTCGCGCAGGTTCGCTCCTGGATCTCGCTTGCGCAGCAGTGAAGAACAATCCCAATTATGGCGAACCCTCGACACATGCCGGCAGGCAAGGGAAGCACTTCCCGAATGGGACAGTCGCTTCTCAAAACGTCTGCTTAGGCTACCACGAAGGTATTTACGCATTATGATTGGCATCATTACTGGTCATTGTACACTAAATAAACACCTTTACACCCTAGGGTATTACAGACAGCCCACTATGCAGGGCATGCATGGAGGCTGAAGAAACTGCAAGCCACCTCCTTCTGGAGTGTCGTGGCGTTGCAACTACAAGAGAAGAGTTCCTGGGGAACCCAGGGACCATGAGCGAAGCCTGCCGTACACCATCGGCGGTTCTTCGCTTCCTAAAGGAGCTGGGCTGGCTCGAATGAAGTTCCGGCCCATCCTCCTCACGCAAAAAGGGCCCAAACTGGAGGCCTAATTGCGGAAAAGCGTCCTCGATGGAAGTAAGAAGTAAGAAGTAAGATCCTGGTGTGCGAACTAAGTTATTTTAGTTCAAAACGTTCCGCTTAACACTTAAGTAACTGTATCTTCAGTATCTTAATTTATAACAGCCTTGCGAAAAAACTGATCCAGACAAAAACGGAAGGCCCAAGGGTCGGGACGATTGAAATACAAACGCCGGTACAGGAATAAAAAGAAATGAATTAGTCTGTCCGTTTGATAGAGTTTGATGGATGAGCAGCAAGATTTATAGAGCTTCAACGTTTATTAACTTGATTGTGTATGTAATTTCAGTAACGTCTGGATATCAATATAATTAAATTCTTCCGTTACTGACTGAGTGACTGACAGACAACGCACAGCCAAAACTACTGTGCGAAGGAAGCTGAAATTTGACATGTAGGTTCCTTAGGGAGTGTAGGGAAGCACTATTTTTTTTTTAACCTAGCTCGTCCCACTACTGGGCAAAGGTCTTCCCAATTTCCTTCCAAATCTGCCTGTTCCCTGCGAATTCCATCCATTTCTCTTCAAAATGTTTAAGGGCAGCACTATATAATAGAGAAATTCCCGAAATTTCCATGGGAACAAAGTCCCAGACTCATGTAAGTAAGAGTATATAATGACAATACTTACACCAAATTTTACATGAATACTAAAAAACTTTTTTCAATATCATACTTTCGTGGTTTCGAAAGTTATTTTTTAGATAATTACACTGAAACCACGTGTAAAGTTTGAATCCACATTTTCACGCTGTTGGATAAGTGGCAGTAGCTATACATATAATTCAACTTGCAAAATATGTACCAAACATATATAGCTATATAGTAAACATATGCATGACATTATATTCAGATCATTTAAAAAATTAAAAGAGCCTTATTTTTCTCTGAATTTGATATACGTCATTGATCCTGAATCGATTTCCTGTCATCCGAAACTCCTCAGTTCGAGACCTTGCAACTTTTTAAGTAACTAATTTGAAAGATTCATGCATGACACCGGAGTTCAATAAAAATGCAAATCCCACCAAATCTTTAGATAACAGGATCGAAGGAAAAGGTTCTTTTACACATAGCGATAAACTGTAAAAAAATATTTTAAAAACATGTCGAGAATGGAATAATCTCCAGCTTAAAATTATATTTTTGATATTGAAAAAAAAAATATGTTTTCTGAGAAATCAACACAATGTTTTAGTAGCAGTTCTTCTCACAAGATTGAGAGATATATATGATAGTAATGCACGAGAAATAAGTTAAATGCACAAGAGTGCATTTAACTTATTTCTCGTGCATTGAGGTTCATGCAGACATGTCATAAAGTGTGTAAAAATATTTGCTTTGAGTTCAACTATTTATTTTTAGGTTTCATTGAACTTCCAACGATACTAACTAAATGCTAACTTACATCACCACTCTGTGTCATCACGAGAATATAAGAAGATTTTGTTGTTAGAAAAGATGTGTTCGCTCTTGACCACAATCTTGCCCGAGGACAGAAATTAAGTCTACGGTGTAGCGGGCTTACCCAGAAGCAGCCTATTCACTCTGGTTTTGAAGCGAGTCAGGTTGTATGTGCTCGTGGACACAGACGCAGGCAGTATATAAAATCAAATCTACAAATTCAGTCTGTACCTATATTTAAACGTCGCCAGTTACCAGCACATCGTAAAAGCATATCTTAAGAAGGTGGCGAACTGTGAAATTTTAAAGATTTCCGAACCGCTGGCTCGCGGAGACGCCAGCTGAACACGGAACTAACTTTCAAAGATTTTCTGTCTGCTAAAGACTATTCGTCTTTCAGTTTTTCGAATCTTTTTAACGTGCCATTAGTCTCAGTTGCATCTAAAATGGAATCTTGTAAAATAATTTAGTTCAAATTATCGCATTGAAATGAAACTGCATTATTTTTGTCAAGCTTCTTAGTGTATGCAAAATGATAATGATAAGGGTCTGGACTGTAACCGTTATCATTCCAGGACGTGGACATCAAAAACTTCTTTTGTCAAAAACTTTGGGCGGAAAACGAGCAAGCAGGTCAACTAATGTTAAGCGATCACCGCTGCCCATAGACAACAGCAACACCAGGTACCAACACAGGTCGGCCGGCAAAGGCCGGCAATACTCCTATGATACCTTATAGGAGTATTGCCGGCCTTTCAAGAAGACGTAGTTAGACGGTAGTTTTTGAAGGTTATTAGAAGTTAATGTAGACAGTGCTCCAAACGGTATTGAAAATGTTAGATTTTTTCCTGATTTTAAAATCAGTAATATTTTGGGATTAAATTTCATCAGTAGTAAGGAATAATGAAAATCTCCTCAACTTTCCTGTACCTATTTAAAATAATTACAGACTCGACTGTCATTTTCCATCCCGCTCTTGCATGAGCTAGGCAGGACGTGGAGCAAATTGGATCATAAATAAGGCTCTTTGTACACCTCTCATCCCCTTTGTTACTGACGCGGGACCAAGTCAATAGAGTGGGCACAACACTACTTAGCTGGCACATCACTAATTGATTTTGCACAAAGCTCGTTGATTAAAGTGCGTTTTTAGACAGTCTAAATGTGGCAATGTGGTGTGAAAATGGTTAAATAGTTTTGTTCTCTACTATCTAATTATAGTCATCACTGGTTAGGTAGTTCTAGTTCATCATAACTACCCTTCCTCCTATATCTTGGAAGACCTGAATGAGGCCAACGATAGAGCGGTGGAAGTGGCCAAATACTGGTCAAAAAATCTAATTGTATTGCCATGCCATTTCGTTTCGTGGAGTTCCCTAATTCGTTTTCTAAAGTAAAATCTATACTGTAAAGTATGGCGCTATGTAACATTTGGGCGAATCTCTAGAACATCCATTCGACAGAAACTGATGTTTGTTTATTACTCCTTCAGCACGGATTTCAATAAAATTCCGTAAGTAAACATTACCAGCGATTTTCTTCTTTACTACTCTGTAAATTTAGTTCACCTGAAATAATTCACCTAGGTGAACTAAACATACTTTTAGTAAACTTTAAACACGGATGCAAAAAATTACTTTAAAACAGTATGCAGTGTGGTCGGTACAATATATTATTTTCAATTTTTTCTTATGAAAATTGGTTTTCTGTGAAATGACAATAACAATATCTCCAAGAAATTAAAGTTGCTTCCTGTTCGTTTAACTCCATGTACGTAGTTCAGTTCAGTCAATACACGAAAACTATCGTCCGTAAAATCTTTGCTTTCATGTTTTGCAGACTGTGAGTGTCAAGCGAACTAAAAACACACAGTTCAGTTATTTCATTAGTATAGCTTAGACTATCACAACGCAGTCTTCTTCTTATCGAGTGTGTTGTTACTAACACTGGTGTCAGTTTTTATTCAAGTCGCCTAAAGGCATCTGACATGACTTTTACAACTACTGCCATCTAGTGGCAGTAGCCGTATACACACTAATAAACTAAATAGTCAGCCAGTGTGCAGGTTTTCTCACGATGCGATGTTTGCCATCACCGGAAGCGCTTGTATCTAATCAAAGATTTCAAAGATTTATTTATCAGATATTAAAAAAATTAACTTTTAACAATTTTGGATCGAAAATAACTGGTTTAAAACTGTTTTGCAGTTGTTCGCGCCTATTTATAAAACAAGTACCTATTTACTTAACTTATTAAAAAAAAACAAACCCAATGGACTCAGAAAACGACCTAGACAGTCAAAATATCATAAAATCCCATTCATTTCAATAAAACATGGAAGTTTAGTAATTAATTTCATACCCCGAAGCAGACCTAATTAGCTGTAATATTTTACTCAAAATGATTTATTTTACTTTGAAATAAGATATTACTGCCTAAAACGCCGGTCGTTTCCTAGAAATATTTCGGGTCAAAAATTCATAGAAATATCGCTCCATGTCTTTATATGATGAAATAAATACTATCATTTGGGAGATTTATTTATTGCTTCCGTTGGAATTTCGGGATAAAAGTACCCTATGTGCTATTCACGGTATTTTTCTACCAGTATACCAAACATCGAAATCCGTCCAAAAGAATTCCAGAAGAAGTCCAGAAGATTTTGCGTGATTGAGTTACAAACATCCTCACAAACTCACATCCAACTTTCGCATTTATAACATTAGTAGGATCCTAGGATCTTAATGACAATGAAGATTGTAGTAAAATGTAAGTTTTTCTTTTAGGCAACTGTCTCTCTCTAATTTGATTAAGCAGACAAAATTAAAAATTGTATCTGAAATTCACTTGATTGCTCTTAAAAATGTTTGTATAATTTGATATTGGTGATGACGACATATTACTGATTCCGCGTATCATAATGATTTCGATACTTACTATATTTCGTAAACGTTACTATTACCAAATCTTGACACTCAAACTTATTTAGACATTTAGCTAAATAGTATTTGATTTGACTAAAGATTTCTCCATTTATCGAACTTCCGTGAAAATTTTAAAATTAGAACGCAAACTAATCACGTTCGCGTTAAACCATCACGTTCCGGTTTAAACCGATTCAAACTGGTTCAAAGTCATACAACACACGTAATGACGTCACGTATCTCCCGGCTCCACGTTAAAAGATCTGGGAGCCTGAGACAGGTAATCAGGTAACTGTGAATGTACGGTCAGCGTCAAAGAAATCTCACCTCTATGATATTATGATAAAGACTTGAGGAAGGTCAGTTTTCTATAACTCTGTCTGTACTGGGTTAACACGATTTTTTAATCGAAACGTGGAGATGATTTTTGTTTATGATTATTCCATGAAAATCGGTTCTGCTATGATAGAGTAAGTAGTCAAATTTTATTGTTATTATACTATATAAAAACCTTAAAACATAAAATAATACAAACGTCCATTGAAATAGTGGATTCGGGTGTGAAATACCAATATTGCTTTGACGAAATTCAGATAGTCAATTCGCCAATGTTTTTTATGCATACAGCTGAATAAAACTGGATCACTTCAGATAACGGTAAAAAGGAGATGAGTTCGAGGAAAAATAATAATTAATTACTTTTCATTTGCATTACAGACCGCATTTCAAGTTACCTACTCTATGTTCCTCTATGCGTAACAGTCAACCTACTCAAAAATAGCAGTAAATTTGTAACCTACTCAAAAGTTGATGTGCTGTCGACTGTAAAAGAAAAACTCAAGCAACAAAAAGTTATCTAGAAGTACTGCAACGCCTGGGCACCCGGAAAACAGACAAACCAAAAACACTTTCATTTTTGTGAACTATTGTCTAAAGTTTCAGTTACAAAAGAGTACAGTCACGAGAAATAACATGTACTTGCTAAAAAAACAACATGGAAAGAGAATGTGACAGTGTATGTATTGTATTTGGCTAGAACTAAAAAAATATCTCTGTCTTTCTTTTATTAGTAATCCCAATTTACAATATAGAATTAGTCTGGGACGTAGTGAAAGATATATATGTGTAATTTTAGATGTTTTATGGTATGTTATTTTATGTTAAGAGTCTTTCAGATATTTGTAAAAAACTGGAACCGGACTAGCTAAATGGAAATAAAATAAAATTGTCTGTACTCGGTAGTTACTCAGAATTTATTGATTATTTAGATATCATTACAATATTGCACAGTTATACTCTTAAACATGACCCCTCTAGGAGGACACGGATGGTACAATATTTAAAATATGTAAACTCTTAGATAACCTTATTTATTATGAGCAAAACTCTGGTGTGTAAGGATGACCGAGTCAGAGAGAACATAATAATTTCCAAATATAAAGGGTCGTGAGAGTATATTCGGTTCGCGTGGTTTATTAAAGCTCCTCAAAATGATTAACTACCAATTTTGTGTAGTAACAAATACAAGGGAAAGCATGACATATATACATGTATAAATAACTCTAACTACTTATTGTATGCGGATGACAAAAAAGTATTTTTGGATGTAGGTAACGTTAGAGACTGCATTAAATTACAGGAAGACCTAAATCGACTAGAGCGATACTATGAGTCTAACAAAATCACTGTAAATGCGACAAAGTGTCAATGTATAACATTCTCTAGAAGCAATAACCCAATCACATTCGACTACAAAATTATGGATAACTCAATTAATCGTGTTACTACTGTAATTGATCTTGGTGTTGTTTTGGATCACCAGTTGAGTTTTAGATGTCATTATGACACTATATTTAATAAAGCTTTAAAAAATCTCGGATTTGTCACCAGAGTATGTAAGCCTCTTACTGATTTAAACTGTATAAAACTGGTCTATTTTGCCTACGTTCGTAATTTATTGGAGTACGCTTGTAGTACATGGTCTCCGTATTATAAAACACATATTGATCGTTTAGAAAAGGTCCAAAAAGATTTCTAAGACATTTACAATTTCGTGCCCGACAGTACTTTGATACGTATGAAGAGAGATGTCGACATTTTAGTATTTTATCTCTAGAAAACCGTAGAACTGTATTTGATATGACCACTCTTCATGCTTTAGTTAATGGGTACTTTGGTAATGAATATCTTGTTTCTCAAGTCCGTCTTAACGTTCCTAGAAAACGTACTAGACACTCTAACAATAAATTATTTTATGTGCCACTGAGTCAAACAAATTATGCTCAACATTCTCCTATAAATCGGCTGAGTGATAACTATAACAAGTCATTCTCACACATTGATATATTTGGTAATTCAAAGACCTCATTCAAGTGTAAGCTAAAAAACCATTTCTTGCAGTAACATGCGTTATATTATGTAATAGTTTTGTAATATATATATATATATATATTTTTTTTACTAGTAGTTTTTTATAGTTAACTGACTTAAGTTATCAGTGATGGCGTGGCAGTTAATGGCGAGTAAATTATTGAAATTGATCCAGTAGTGTTTCAAATACAAATATATAAATCTGTCTTGTCGGTAGTAGTATGTTGGGTTTTTCTTTTTTAGTTTTTTTCATTATATAAAAATATTTTTAACAATGATAGTAGAAAGATGGGTTACTAATGTGTATAATATTACCAAAAACCTGTTATTGGCTCAAGAATAATATACTTACCTAAACATATGCCTAGATTTAAGCTGTTGGTTTTTTGTAACAAATAAATAAAATAAATAAATAAATAAAATAAAATGATTAACTACCAATTTTGTGTAGTAACAAATACAAGGGAAAGCAAAGGTTGATTCCCCAGCTTCGACGTAGCAAGATAAGATGAATTTTGGTACCTCTTTTTGGATCTAACCAAAGATTCCGTAGATTAAACGTTTCCTGTTGCCGCAACCACGGTCTCCTGGTGCTCCTGCAGGTATATCTTGAACTCTCCACGCCGACAGGTTCTCCAACCGTTGTGATTGACCAAACTAATCACCCCTATACTATTTGGGGCAAATAGAAATTCTAAATCCGTTTAATTCTAAATCAGTTTAATTTAGTTTAATTTTAAATTTTAAATCTTAACTTTTAAATCTTTAAATCTTAACTTTTGAATCTTAACTTTTAAATCTTTAAATCTTAACTTTTGAATCTTAACTTTTAAATCCCATCTGAAAAGAAAAGAGATGGATTTTATTCATTTATAAGATTGCAACCATGTGGCCAACACATGTCTTCAACTAGATAAAAAAAACAACTTACGAGTATCTCGTGTTGATCAAAACCATCTACGACACACTCCCCATCCATGAACCCAGCCTACAAGTGACGATCGGTTCCTGGAATAAGATATTTCATAAATTTCTGAACAAAGGCACGAACAAAGTCGGCCATGTGCGCGATGCATATATCATTTCAAAATACTTACTAAATCTGCCTAACGCAAGCAATCCATCCAACCGTTCACATAAATACACAGGTTGGCCTCTATTCCATCTGCAATTTGGCTGGCTGAAACGAATTGTACAGAGAATCAGCACAAGAAAAAAGAACACTGGATTCCTTCACGGGATGTTCAAACATCAGAAATAAAACCACACTTAGCGTTTTATCCAAGCCTTACCTGTTAGTGCATTGTTTGTACCATTTTTATGAAGGTTTATCCTTCATCTTTACCCTGGCGACGAAACGAGACCATATAATGTGCCTGTCGGCTGAGGTCACCTCTATTTTCATCAAATTGCCATCGCGTCCCTTTTATTTTTTTTAAACGTCAAATCTATGACAATCAACACCCAGTTGTTCAGCCAAACAATAAAAATTATAATTCGATGAGTTTTATTTAAAACCTTTTATTGAAATAAAGGATAACACATGACTAGGAATAGAATATTTACTTATTCCGGTTATTAAATAATAAAATCAAGAGAAATCTCAAAATATATTCTATATCATCAAAGGACAGCGACCTCTATGATGCTAGATGTCAAAACATCTTCAATATTAATTTCCAACCTGCACAACAGATGGCACTAGTGGTTTCAAAAGATGAACTAATTCACAAAATAGTACTTTCTGTTTCTTCTCAAAAGAACAAATAAAACGCAACGTTACAATATCCCTCCCCCAGAAAAAGTTTCGACACAGGAGAAACCCGCTGCCCTCAGCGTACTTAGCTGGAAACAAAAAAAAATAATGAAAATAAAACAGAAAATAACCACCAGTTTTAAAACGTTAAATATTAAAATTTCACTATGTTAAATTTTAAAATCCTATCCATCACAAAACAAACTCTGAGTACTTACCTACTTACATTTCCTTTCTTACTGTGATACAGACCAAAATGAAACCCAACTGCCAGGACCGTTGTTATTCCATCTTTAATTTTCACCTGCTGTCCGAGCATATGTTCCCCTTTCTTTCAATCCATCTTTCTATCATACATCCCTATCATAAACAGTAGCAGTTGCAGATTTTACTGCCTGTCACGTTCTAGCACACTTATTCCCAGGAGTCCAAACTGTCATTCCCAGTTGTACTCAATCCCCAGTAAGTAGCTATTTACTCTGAAATTCTACTCATGTAAGAAAGAAAAGTATATAGTCTAGGATATAGTGAATATTTTTCAAACCACATGATATCAACCCTAGCTATAAACCAGTTACTAGCCGCCATGGACCATCACAACAAACAAAAAAAATATTCTCAAGGTAAGTGGTCTAATGTGCCACATGATTTCTACCAAGAGATAACAATGAAATGAATAAAAAAGATGCAACATGTGCTATCATTTTAAACGAAACAAAATTACTAACGTGACAGTAATTATTACTATATCACTAAAGTTATGTCTAAGGACAAGAAAAAATTGACAGCATTTAGCTATATCACAAAACTTAAGTAACAGCTCTTAGCTATATTACTAAATATAGTCTACAGACTAAAGAAAATTAAAAGAAAAAAAAACCTTAGTGACAGCTGGAAGCTATATCACCAAGCAAGTACAAAAGAAAATTGTGTGTTCCTATCCTAACCGTTAGTAAAACTATGTATGTACCTACTATCCATAGTACAAAAATATTTCCTAACGAGCATGCAACCAAGTTAAAACACGACCTCTATTAACTAGTTAAAACACAATCTAGTAAACTAGAGTTAGTTAAGAATAAAACCTAGCAGCCTAAGCTAATTTAAATTAAAACTTAGCAAACTAAAGCTAGTTCAAAATAAAATCTAGCATACTAATGCTAGTTCAAAATAAAATCTAGCATACTAATGCTAGTTCAAAATAACCTTGGCATCGTTGTTTGGTATATACCAAAGCAACACGTAAAGACGTCCTACGGCTAGAGAACCAGAGTCCACTGCTTAACAGTGAGGAGAAGAGAAACAGGTAGTCATACCTTGATATCCTTGATATGCCAAGTACCGAGATATTTTCCGTCATATCCTTCTAATTCGTAGACCAATGGTGACAATACTTTCTTTACGATACATTTCTCGTACTTAGGTGCTAGTTTGGTAGCTTTAAATTTATCAGCGTCACTTTGTATGTACGTCTTCCGCCAAACTTCCTGTCCCTCAGACAACTTAACCTCACGGCGACGTAAATTATAATACCTGGTGTTCGTAGCGTGAGCTTTTAAAATGTTTGTACGTACTTTATTAAAGATCTCTTTCAGAACTCCAAACTCACCTGCATATTCATCCCTTGGCATGGCTATATCATAATCACAATCACCAGTATCTTTATAAAATGACCCATTTATTATCGGTTCTCTGCCATGAACTAAAAAGAATGGTGTAAAACCAGTAGTTTCATTAACAGCGCTATTTAATGCAAACTGTATTTTATATAAATTTAAATCCCATGTTCTATGATCTTGTTTTACATAAGATGAGACAGCTGTCATTACGGTTTTATTATATCTCTCCACTAAATTAATTTGTGGTGTGTACCTAGGTCCGTAGTGAACACGAGGAACGTTATACTTTTCAAGCAATTTACGAAAATCAGATCCCGTGAATTGAACCCCGTTGTCGGTAATTACGGTTTCAGGAATTCCGTGAGCCAAGAAAACATAATTCTCAATGTTCTTTGTCACCGCGGCACTAGTTGCACTTCTTAACGGAAACAACATGGTATATTTTGAAAAACAGCATGTTACCACTAACAAATGTACAAATCCCGAACGAGATCTAGGCAAAGGTCCTACCAAATCCATTGACAAAACTTGAAATGGTCTATAGCACTGTTTTGGTTGACCCATAAGTCCTGGTGTGAGAGTTGTCTTGTGTTTGTAAGCTGAACATGTGGCACAATTTCTAATATAATTCGTTACATCTCTATATATTCCTGGCCAAAAATATCTCAAACATATCCTGCGATGTGTTTTGAATACTCCTAGGTGTCCTGAAGTTGGAGGTTCATGATTCTCCGAGATAATCTTTGCACGCCCAGATTTCGACACAACCTCTTTCCAATCAAACTCTTGTGTTAATGTGTATTTACTTTTGCAATATCTAAACAGTTTTCCATTTTCTATACGGTAGTTGTGATAATTTTTCGGATATGCTGTACAACCCTGAAATATTTTCTTATACCACTCATCATCGTCTTCATTTACCGAGGGAGTGTTTATGACTTCAACCTTGAGTAAACGTGAGAGAGCGTCCGGTACGACGTTATCTTTCCCTTTTCTATGCTCAATTGTGAAATTGTACTGTGACAAACGACAACCCCAACGAGCTAATCGTCCAGTAGGATTTTCCAAATTCATGAACCATTTTAAGGATGCATGATCTGTGACAACAGTGAAAGGTCTAGTTCCCAAATATGGCTCAAATTTTTCAACTGCAAAAACGACAGCTAAAGCTTCTCTTTCTGTTGCACTGTAGTTACGTTCATTTTTATTTAGTGATCTACTAGTATAGGCCCCACGTTGGGCGCCACTGAAAGGTATTTATGGTAATTTTATTGTTTTATGGTATGTTATTTTATGTTAAGAGTCTTTCAGATATTTGTTAAAAAACGGGAACCGGACTAGCTAAATGGAAATAAAATAAAATTGTCTGTACTCGGTAGGTACTCAGAATTTATTGATTATTTAGATATCATTACAATATTGCACAGTTATACTCTTAAACATGACCCCTCTAGGAGGACACGGATGGTACAATATTTAAAATATGTAAACTCTTAGATAACCTTATTTATTATGAGCAAAACTCTGGTGTGTAAGGATGACCGAGTCAGAGAGAACATAATAATTTCCAAATATAAAGGGTCGTGAGAGTATATTCGGTTCGCGTGGTTTATTAAAGCTCCTCAAAATGATTAACTACCAATTTTGTGTAGTAACAAATACAAGGGAAAGCAAAGGTTGATTCCCCAGCTTCGACGTAGCAAGATAAGATGAATTTTGGTACCTCTTTTGGATCTAACCAAAAATTCCGTAGATTAAACGTTTCCTGTTGCCGCAACCACGGTCTCCTGGTGCTCCTGCAGGTATATCTTGAACTCTCCACGCCGACAGGTTCTCCAACCGTTGTGATTGACCAAACTAATCACCCCTATACTATTTGGGGCAAATAGAAATTCTAAATCCGTTTAATTCTAAATCAGTTTAATTTAGTTTAATTTTAAATTTTAAATCTTAACTTTTGAATCTTAAATCTTAACTTTTGAATCTTAACTTTTAAATCTTTAAATCTTAACTTTTGAATCTGAACTTTTAAATCCCATCTGAAAAGAAAAGAGATGGATTTTATTCATTTATAAGATTGCAACCATGTGGCCAACACATGTCTTCAACTAGATAAAAAAACAACTTACGAGTATCTCGTGTTGATCAAAACCATCTACGACACACTCCCCATCCATGAACCCAGCCTACAAGTGACGATCGGTTCCTGGAATAAGATATTTCATAAATTTCTGAACAAAGGCACGAACAAAGTCGGCCATGTGCGCGATGCATATATCATTTCAAAATACTTACTAAATCTGCCTAACGCAAGCAATCCATCCAACCGTTCACATAAATACACAGGTTGGCCTCTATTCCATCTGCAATTTGGCTGGCTGAAACGAATTGTACAGAGAATCAGCACAAGAAAAAAGAACACTGGATTCCTTCACGGGATGTTCAAACATCAGAAATAAAACCACACTTAGCGTTTTATCCAAGCCTTACCTGTTAGTGCATTGTTTGTACCATTTTTATGAAGGTTTATCCTTCATCTTTACCCTGGCGACGAAACGAGACCATATAATGTGCCTGTCGGCTGAGGTCACCTCTATTTTCATCAAATTGCCATCGCGTCCCTTTTATTTTTTTTAAACGTCAAATCTATGACAATCAACACCCAGTTGTTCAGCCAAACAATAAAAATTATAATTCGATGAGTTTTATTTAAAACCTTTTATTGAAATAAAGGATAACACATGACTAGGAATAGAATATTTACTTATTCCGGTTATTAAATAATAAAATCAAGAGAAATCTCAAAATATATTCTATATCATCAAAGGACAGCGACCTCTATGATGCTAGATGTCAAAACATCTTCAATATTAATTTCCAACCTGCACAACAGATGGCACTAGTGGTTTCAAAAGATGAACTAATTCACAAAATAGTACTTTCTGTTTCTTCTCAAAAGAACAAATAAAACGCAACGTTACAGTAGCAACAATATATTTGATTAATTTGTGGTTTCTGACACGCAAAGTACAAAATAAAAAGTACCTAATGACGTATTTATTGCAGTAGTTTTTTCGTAAAGCAGCAGTAACAAACATACATCCATATACCTAAACAAAATACCCATACTAGATATATTATCTGCTTATTGTCCAAGTCATATGTTTACCCACGGTAAATAAGTCGTCCGTCATCAGCTCCCTGACTATACATGACGAGCTACTTCACGTGTTTCGTAGGACTATGACAGAATTGACAGATCATAACCCTGTACGTCGTATACCTACTTACATAATATAATCTTGCTTGTAACTTTTGCAATCATTTCCCGGACTACATACGACTTTTCGCGTTTATTATCGGTCAAAATAAGATGGAAAGAGGTAGAAGATCTAACCCCGTTTTATACAGGGTTATTTTGTAACTACTGGCCAAATTTTTACAATATGCTCAGTACTTGGAATACAACTAAGTCCGTAAGAAAATAGTAAAAGAATAACATAAAATTTCAACTTTCCATACTAAGTCCCATCAGCTGATCGACCAATTTGTATGGGAAGCAAAAAAAATGTTATCATTTTTTGACATAGATTTTTTTGGAAACCTGCTCAATTTCATCAACCAAATCTGCTGCGAAAATTTGTCTAATGGTTTCAAAATAACCCTGTATATTTACCTTCGACAATTCAAAACAAAATATGTGTAGTCAGCTCCCGGACTATGCATGACTAGCATCACGGCTCGTTAGAGCGCATTGTCGAGTCAGCTCATGTGTGGACATCGATATAATATAAACATAGTTACATATATTGAAACTATATGATGATAACCATCTGAAAAGGCGAACAATTTTATACATAAACTAGCCTATGCCCGCGTCTTCGTCCGCGCGTAAATTACTATTGTTTATATCTCAGGTTCTAAGCGGCGGCGTATTAAAATAAAACCTATGCCAGATTTTAAGTAAGACCTTCAACAATACAACAGTGAAAACCGCATCAAATTTGGGTCAGTAGTTTTTGCGTGATGCGTAGACAAACATACAGACAAAAGGACAGACAAAAACTCTACAAAAGATGGTTTTGGCCCTATAAAGACCGCCCATATTTTTTTTTCTCAAATATCTTCTATGTACAGACACAGACCAGTTCCCTTTGTATGATTGATGAAACCTGAAAACAAGACTCTTGGCTCTGTCAACCCCGTAAGGTAATGACGTGATCGTAATCTGTATCTGAAAACAACAGCTCTGTTTTTTGGACAGTCGTGATAAGAAAAACTTCTAGTAACCTGGGAGACTTTCACTCAAGCTCGAAATTAGAAAATTTTCGAACCATATTTCTCTCCAAATCCAAGTGTAAAAATGAAGGTGATTTATTTTACTCATTCTTCAGTAATATTCACAGTCTCTTGCATATTCCTTCGCAGATCTACGGGTTTTGTATTCATTGTTTTGGCCATCGAAAACATAAAAGTGTTTGTTCTACTTCTATAATTGCTTACGTTTGGGAACTCGGGTGGATATGTTTTATTGATTTTTACTACGACCTTTTATTTTTATCTTTGTAAAGTAGAGATGTATTTTTACACTTACACGACTGACCAAAAAAGGAGTGTTATGTTTTCAGGGTTCATGTATGTAAGTATGTATGTATGTAAGTTTCTTTATTCCACCATAACTCCTGAACGGCTTAACAGATTTCGATGTGGGAGGTATTGTTAGATTCCTTGTATTCCTCCAAGTGACATAGGCTATGTAAGTTGTCAGTCGTGTTTTTTTATTTTTAAATAATCAGCTTGTTATTGTTTAAATTTCTATTAATGCGGCTCGGCAGTAAAATCGACTCCAATGCCGTGACGGCAAATGGCGTGACGCTGTCGTGCCACGATGATCAGATGTTTTACATCGCCCAGGCGTCCCGTGACGATCATTTTTGTTTTCATATCTTTGTGTGTAAATATTTTTTTAATATTATGTCCAGTGCAGTAGAAACCGTAACGTAAAAAACATATTTGTAATTATTTTTCTACAGTAGTTTCCAATTCCAATCAGTCATTTCGATCAGTCCAATCAGTTCATTTCCAATCAGTCATTTCGGAAAGTGGCTTTCTAAAATAACTTATTCGAAGCGGCCTGCGTCCATGCATGCATGAAGCATGAGATAGGGTCCAGCAGTAGACTTTCTACGACTGAAATGATGATGAGTAGTAGGTACTATTACTAGTTCATTTTGCGACAATTCTATCAGAGAGCCCACTATTCATCTAAGCGTGGCCTTCAAGTCTCACGACTCTTGGCTCTCTCCACCCCGTAAGGGATAAAGGCGTGATTCTATGTAAATATGTATGTATTTTGGGACAGGGCGTTTAGTCAAAATTAGATTTGATTCGTAGCGATACGAAAGCGATAAAACAGTTTGTCACTATGATTTTGCTTCGTTTTTTCTATGAATTTGCGATGACGATGGCGATCGACTACGTGATTTAGCGCGACCATAGGTCAATCCCATACATTTTATCGTTTTCAAACTTCGTTTTTATGTTTAAATTCTGACATTGTCTAAAGGTAATTATATTTTATTTTATACTAGGCGCGCCTTGGGGCTTCGCTCCCGTAGGAATTTCGGGACAAAAAGTACCCTATGTGCTATTCCCGGTATTTTTCTACCGGTATACAAAATTCCATCGAAATCCGTCTAGTAGATTTTGCGTGATTAAGTAACCAACATCCTCACAAACTTATTATATATTATACTAGCTTTTGCCCGCGGCTTCGCCCGCGTGAATTTCCCACGGGAACAGTGCTTTTTCCCGGGATAAAAAGTAGCCTATGTGCTATTCCAGGTCATTATCTACCTCTGTACCAAATTTCATCGAAATCCGTCCAGTAGATTTTGCGTAATTGAGTAACAAACATCCTCACAAACTCACAAATTCACAAACTCACAAACTCACATCCAAACTTTCGCATTTATAATATTAGTATGGATTTATTTAGTAGGATTTTATTATTATTCTGCGACGAAGCGGAATAGTGTAATGCACAAACATGAATAACATTTAAGGTGAAAACTTCGATAGTCGATTTGCGTAGTTACTGCGAACTGCAAGTTGCAACTATAAAGCGGATTACAGCGACCTACGACGGCTCGTTTTAGTTTGGACGTAGTTAGCGGTCGGCTCACATGGAAAATTTCTCCATTATATAACTTTTTATATTAAATTGATTGAGACTGACACGAGACAATAGTCAATATTCCGTATAACATGTAATGCGAATTTGACAAAAATATGCTATGTTTTGTCTGCCTTTCCTACCTGCTACCTGTAAACTGGCTGCTAGCGAGTTATTCTGTAAATTCCGGTACTTTGAAAACAAGTTACGTCTGAGGACACTGGGCACCCTAGGTCAAACTCTTATAAAAACGAAGGAATTGACAAATCTAAAACTACATATATTATGTTTCGCTAATGTTAAGTAGAGTTTAATGTAGAATAACAGAGTAATGAAGAAGAAAGAAGAATGAGAAAAAAAATAAGTTTAACAATTGAACTGAACAGAGATTTCACTCACCTCTAAAGAAATAAAGATCTCAGATTATATCAGAAAATTGGTTGACGAATAATCGAGCTTGTATAAAATTCCATGTGAGCCTACGTTTACGTATAACTCTAAACTGAATCGGGGCTAGCAATCTGAAATGCATGATCTCGTTAGCTTATATTGAGCACAGCGTGTAAATACTATGACCTATCGCCTTATTAATGGCTCACTCCTGACATAGTATAAATAGACTTTGTGCCCTGGGAACACATGTTTGTTTGTTTGTTTGTTTGTAATGACTTAATTGCACAAATAACACAAATAACATGAAAACAGAAATGGCAACGGCGGACTTATCCCATGAAGGGATCTCAAAAATATACATAATAAAACAAAGGGCTGTGCAAACAATCTGACAAGAAACTTTATAAAAATTCATATATATGAGATTCTACATCTTTTTAGAACAAAATAATGGAGTACTTTGGGAACAACCCGCCAGACCAAATATCACGAGTTTACTTACTATAGCTTATAATAAGCACAATGCTGTATGCCTATGAAAATAAGGTACTTTTTCCCGTGGATTAACACATATTACAATACTCCTGCGGCGACGGTATTCCTGAACCGATATGACATTGGAACCTTCAAAATACAAGTCTCTGCTTATTCTTAAAAGGTAATATAGGTAGGGCCTGTTACAGCTATGACAGGACTTATAAACACGTCGATATATTTCATGAACGATTGGGTAAATTTCAAAAATTGTTAAGTGGCGTCTTAGTTTGAATACATTGTAGATTTTACATTCTTGGATACAAACCTTTAAACTTTTCAACTAAATTTTCTATTGTCCTTACTTGCATCACCTTCACCTTTATAAGCTTTTTGTGGCTATATTAATTTGCTTTCTTTTTCAGTGTCTTTTGTTTAAATATGTAATACTAGCTTTTGCCCGCGGCTTCGCCCGCGTGAATTTCCCACGGGAACAGTGCTTTTTCCCGGGATAAAAAGTAGCCTATGTGCTATTCCAGGTCATTATCTACCTCTGTACCAAATTTCATCGAAATCCGTCCAGTAGATTTTGCGTGATTGAGTAACAAACATCCTCACAAACTCACATCCAAACATTCGCATTTATAATATTAGTATGGATTTATTTGTTACAGATTTATAATTTCTCAACGTACAAGGGTAAGTTAGTGGTAAAAACTGTTTTGGGCTTTGTACGATCTTGTATTTTTTCGACTATATGTACTAAACTGTGCCTGTAGTTTTTTTTTTCAAATAAAATAAAAAAATAAAATAAAAATATTTATAACACTCTTGTAATAAAGCAATGTGGCCGTTGTCCATGGACGGACAGCGATGTCAATATCAGGTGACCCTCCTGCTCGTTTGCCGTCCTATCTTCTAAAATAAAAAAACCAAGCTTTTGCCAGAAATTTCGCCCTCGTAATAGACAATTTTCACCCCTTTTACCCTACAGGGATTAAATTACCAATATTCCTTTCTTATAGTCGCTAACGCTTTATAAAGAACCTATCATCTGCTTTCAAGTTTCGACGTTCGGTGGTTTCAGCTTTGCATTTTGACGTCAATCAGTCATACTAGCTATGCTATACGGTTTCACTCACGTAGTAAATTCCCAGATAGGCTTCTTTCCTCATATATGTAGTCATCTACCCAGGGTTTCGTTTGTCCACTGTTGCGTCGAGGAGATTCGGATATCCAAAGAAAATTCATTGTTTACTGGCTCAAGCATCTAGTGTGGATGCGTCCACACGTACACAGACTATAACATGTTTATTTTCTTTTTATATTTTCTTTTTATAACATAGGGCGGCAAACGAGCAAGCGGGATACCTGATGGTAAGCGATCACCGCTACCCATGGACACCAGGGGTATCACAAGAGTGTTGCCGGCCTTTCAAGAAGATGTAGACTCGTTTTTTGAAGGTTCCAACGTCGCTCGGTTCGGGAACACCGCCGCAGGAAGTTGGTTCCACAATTTGGTCGTACGTGGCAAGAAGTGTCTTTTAAAATATTAACTTACAAAATATCCACCTTATTTTCTTTTTTTCAAGTCCTAGAATCAGTCATTATTTTAGTCAATTTCCCTGTCTTTTCTCTCTTTGGTCTTGTAAATGGCCATTTCAAATTATATGGCCCTTCGAGTACCTATATGGTCGTTTGAACGAAATGGCCGTTTAGGGATGTGGCCGTTCAGGGGATTTCCCATCCCAACGTCCATTTGGACGTTCAAACCCTAATTCGTATTTGTTCAAGAATATTTCACCTTTTTAAATTAAGCAATCAGATCAAATCGAAGGAAATATGGGTCTGGTGGTAATAAAAAGGGTTTTGCACACGTGGTGGGGGGACACTCACGTACTGTGTAATGACGTCACGCGCGAACACTCGCCCTCACTTGCGTCGTTATATGAAAAACTGACTACAACGTGGCATGCGTCCAAATTCAAAATGGCCATCATTTTGGGTGGGATTGTAACTGGACTTTGATATATGCCTATTTTCGGAGGAAAATCTTCCTTTGGTACTGGTCCTTTGGTTAGGTGAAACGCGCTGCTACGTAACGCTCATTCAGACAAAGTCGTCTCGAGTCGCCTTTTAGTAGTTTTCTCTACTGTCGTATGGTCAAGTTTAGTAAATTAAGAGGTCTATTTTTACTACTTATTTACCAAGATTTCAGAAGCAAGAAAACGGCCGAATGACATAATAATGATGGCAGTGTATCAAGGGCCAAGCTGGTTATTCGACTTCATGCTTCAAAATATCAAAAAACATAACTAAAAACTAAACATTTTTGGAAGTATGTAAAACGAAATATAATCAAAATGAGATATCTTACTTATTGATTATTTCAAACCGTATTAAGTTCAAATTTCAACAAGACCTACATTTTGGACTGAAGCCAATATGCACATACTGTAACTTTGCCTGAAAATGTAACTTGACCGAGATAGTGAGGTCTCCAAAACCGATTCAGCTTTGTTTTTATGTATGTTCAGAGTAGATATCCGTGCTTTAGATAAATATAATTCTGAAATACTGTTCGCTGCGTAGAATCATGTATAGACGTAAGGAGAATAGCTATAAGAAAATGAATGCCTATGTCGGGCAGTGGATTGCCTACGGCTGAAAAAATTATGATAATGAATAGACAAGGACTTTAGTTGAAAAACTGACCGTTACTAGCGAAGTGGCGTCTATGAAAAAAATGCAGCAGTGGAGTTTGTTGCGCCGCCTCTTCTCCACTTGCGCTTTGTAGGCGGTAGTAACCTTCTTCTTCTTCTTCTCTCAGCCGAAAGACGTCCACTGCTGAACAAAGGCCTCCCTTAGGTAGTAACCTTAGCTTTAAGTAATTTTCTGACGTCAACTAACTAAAAAATAAGTATTTGACGATTTAAAAGAGCTAATTTTAAGCCCGTTTAAAAAACGATTCAATACAATACAAAACCCTTTGTTGCACATCAAATATAAAAAGAAAATATCCTAATATTATAAATGCGAAAGTGAGTTTGTTTGTTTGTTACCTCTTCACGTTTTAACTACTGAACCAACCTTCCTGAAATTTCGCATGCACATAGCTGAAAGTACGGAGAAGGACATACCAGGAAACCTTTCCAGGAAAAATCAATGTTCCCGTGGGAAATTCACGCGGGCGAAGCCGCGGGCGAAGCCGCGGGCGAAGCCGCGGGCGAAAGCTAGTACATTATAAATAACTTAAAATTAAATTCAATGCAATTCAAGGCTGAAGTGTCTATTATTCCTTCTGCACAGCGTTTTAAGTCAACAATTCTTTAACATTGGACGCCATGCCTCATAAAACCTCTTCGGAGTTGAATGATTACAATGTTAGATAGTACTTACGTATGGTAGTATACTGGATGACTGGCGTCAACCACCGTGCGTTTTAAAAGACACTTCTTGCCACGTACAACCAAACTGTCTGTGTGAATCAGCTTCCTGCGGCGGTATTCCCGAACGGTTACGACATTGGAACTTTCACAAAACGAGCCTACGTCTTTTTAAAAGGCCGGCAACACTCCAGCTATAGTGGTGTTGTGGTTGTCCAGTCCATGGGCAGCGGTGATCGCTTACCATCAGGTGACCCGCTTGCCCGTTTGCCGCCCTATGTTATTATTATTATTATCTATGTTATTATCCTAATCCCTAATCCCTATGTTATTATCCTAATCCTAACTAATATTATAAATGTGAAAGTGAGTTTGTTTGTTTGTTGGTTTGTTTGTTACCTCCTCACGCTTTATCTACTAAACCACACTTTCTGAAATTTCGCATACACATAGTTAGAAGTACTGAGAAGGACATAGGGTACCTTTCATCCAGGGAAAAGGCACGGTTCCCGTGGGAAAATCACGCGGGCGAATCCGCGGGCGAAAGCTAGTATTATTATAAATGCGAAAGTGAGTTTGTTTTTTTATTTGTTTGTTACCTCTTCACGTTTTATCTACCAATCTTGCTGAAATTTCGCATACACATAGAAGTACGGAGAAGGACATAGGGTAGCTTAGTACCTTTCATCCCGGGAAAAAGCACTGTTCCCGTGGGAACTTCACGCAGGCGAAGCCGCGGGCAAAAGTTAGTGTTATATAAAAAAAATACTTTTCTCTATGTCCGACTGGACCAACATTCCTGTCTACCCCGCAAGGTATAAAGATGGGATACTGTATCGATGCAATATCAGTTATTTTCTTAGAGAACAAACAAACAACGCTTGCCCCCAGTATCAAGGTGCCTGCACCAATTATGCAAAGACAACAGCTTTGGCGAAGCCACAAACAAGCTGTACACAGATTGAAACGATACCAAACATCCTCTTAACAGGGCTGACAAAATTTATCTTTAAATTACTAAAATATTTCTATAGACTAATTTTCGGCTTAGCCTGCGTCACAAAATTAATATTAAGTACTATGTACAGAAAGGAAGCTCCATGCCCCTCTAGCAATATGACGTACCCCTGCGTACCCCGCACTTCTTCCCCGTTGGTTTGCGGATTGGGACGCTATGACTATGAAAACGCACACATTGACATGTTCACGGATATACGGTTTCATTTGTAGTAGTAGTAGGTATATATACCTCGTTTCTATGAAGTGCCCTCCCTATGCCCGCGTTAAATTTGTTTTTACCAATTGAACTGAATTTCTAAAATTTCTCTTTTACTGCCAACTTACGCTATACAGGGTGTTTTTTATCCAAAAGACATATAATCCCACAATATTTAGTGCTTACATATAAACAAAATATTTACTTACAAATACACTTATAAATAACTGAGAAAATCTTAGTTGAAAGTTAATGAAAAATCTCCTAATGTTCGTGAAAAATCTCGTAACCTGAATGAGAGAGAATCTGGTAGGTTTTTAACTAGTATATATGTAATTTGATTATTAACAGACGTTACATTACAGTACAGGGCGGGCGCTTCATAGAAACGGGGCGTCAAATATACCTACTACTACTACAAATGAAACTGTATATCCGTGAGCACGTCAGTAACACGTCAATGTGTGCGTTTTCATAGTCATAGCGTCCCAATACACACAAGAACGGGGGAGAAGTGCGGGGGGGTGCGGGGGGGGGGCATATTGCAGGAGGGGCAGGGAGTTTCCTTTCTGTACGTAGTACTTATCGACCGAGCGAGCGCAGCGAGCGAAGCGTCTCAGTTTCCACTAGCCGAAAATTCTTTTGTCTGTCCGGATGTTATCGCCTACAGGTCGCATTTCTGAACCGATTCTCATGAAATTTTGTGAGCAGGTTCGGTAATTTTATAGAATTTTTTAGTCGAGCCAGTTTTTCGAAATTTTATAAAATGGCGATAATATATAAAAAAAACTTATATCTCAGCTATTAAAAAAATCATAAATGTCATTAGACATTTTTGTTATCCTTATTAAGACGCAACTTTTTTGTATGAACAACATAGTGAAATTCAATAAAACCGCTATAAATCCATATATTAAATTCTTATACGGTAGTTCACAAAAAAATCAATAGATGGCGGAGCGAAGCTTTTTAATACTCGCAAATTCATTTAAGAGTGACTTGATTTATTGATTAAAATGAGATTGTTAGAATTGCATGTATTTTTTTAAACTGAGTGCGTTTGACCTCTATCTTGCCTGATGAGAAGCATAGATGAGATCTAGGGTGGTACACGCAAACTGAAAAAAAAAACTGAAGTATTTATTTGGTTAATGGTATTGTATTGTGGATTGCTTTGCTTGGTGGAATTATCTTGAACACTTAAAATAAATCTGATATCAAAAAACTTCATTGTATGATTAGAATCCTATTAAAAAAAGTAATATATACGTATATGTATATAATAGATTCGATTTCAAATTGAACTATCTTTTGTGAACTTTAATTTTGTTGCGCAAATTACATAAATATACATATAACCAATAGGTCAAACGTTAAACTATGCATTTCTGACGACTGACGACCTCCGTGGTCTAACGGTCATCACGCCAGACGGCCACACCAGGTCCTGGGTTCGATCCCCGGTCGGGTCAAGATGGAAAATAATATTTTTCAGATTGACGTGGGTTTTGGATATTTATCTATACATATATGTATTTGTTATAAAATATAGTATTGTTAAATTAGCATCCCGTAAAGTCTTGAGCTTACTCAATCTGTGTGATTTGTCCGTATATATTTATTATTATTATTTATATTATTTCGAGGCGGAAAAGGCAGGTTTCAGACAATTTTTTAGTGGTATTGACCAACCACAAGAACTTTTTACTTTCTTTACAGCATTGGTAGGTTGGTTTCAAAACTCTTCTAAGCCAGGGACACGGTAAAATATCGGTTATTTCGTGGAAGGGCTCGCGAGGTCTACTGTTCTCACAGAACCATTAGTATTAATTCTGTGATTACAGGACACTATTATTTTCAAAATACTAGTCAAAGAAAATCTAATTTTTGCCATTTCGACTCGAGATGATGATTTTCAAAAGTTTTATGACCATTCTATAATACTTTGTAAAATATTACAGGTTACTATTATTTTAAAAAATGTATTAAAAATACTTTAAAACCATGCAAAAAAAAATTTTACTAATCCTATTAATATATTATTAATAAACTAGCTGTCGCCCGCGGCTTCGCCCGCGTGAGTTTCGCTTAGATGAAAAATCTCTCTTGGAGCTTTTCATCAGATGTTCCAGATCTTCAATTTTTATACGTCAGCAGAAAATGCTCATCAGGTTGAACGATTTTTGCTAAGGCGCCATTTCCATATATGTTATAGTGTAGCTGGTCTCTTGGAGCTTTTCATCAGATGTTCCAGATCTTCAATTTTTATACGTCGGCAGAAAATGCTCATCAGGTTGAACGATTTTTCTTAAGGCACCATTTCCATATTACTTATAGTTTAGCTGTTCTGTTATGGTTCTTCATCAGGTGTTCCAGTTTTCAAAATGAATTATAGCCTATATGTTGCCCAGGCTTAATAGCTATACAACAAAAAAAGTTTCATTCAAATCCGTCCAGTAGTTTTTGCGTGAAACGCGTACCTACATACAGACAGACAGACAGACAGACAGACAGACAGACAGACAGACAGACAGACAGACAGACAGACAGACAGACAGACAAGAAATTCCAAAAAATTTTTTTTGCTTTCTATTGTTCTTTTTAGGTCTCCCTCTATCCATTTCAGTCAAAAATATTAAATGTACAGACAAAATATTTTTACTGTTTTATTATATGTATAGATGAGAAAGTTTGGATGTGAGGATGTTTGTTACTCAATTACGCAAAATCTCCTGGACCGATTACGATGAAATTTGGAACACGGGTAGAGAAATACTGGGAATAGCACATATAGTACTTTTTATCCTGAAATTCCCACGGGAGCGAAGGCCCGGGGCGCATATAGTGGTAAAATATTATTATTTTAGTGTGGTGTCAACCCTAGACCGCAAGTCGTTAGAACTTGGAGCCACACTGCTATCTCGGATCTTCCAATCTGAGTTTCGGCTCGTCTTATCGTGCTAATGCCTTGGATATTATTGCATACGTACATTATTATATTTAGGTAATCATTACTACAGTTATGTAATTTAAAAGTACCTTTTTTGATTGTAGGTATTCTGTATTGCATGTACTGAGCATCCTAATAAATATTATGAATGCGATATTGTATAAATTTGGCCAGTGGTTACAAAATAACCCTGTAGAAATAGATATACAGGGTGAATTCAAACACGTTGGTATCCTTTCTACTGGTGAAATTACTCAAGTATACTATACATTTTGGGCGAGTAGATATTAAAAAACAACAATACAAAAAAAAAAGAAAAAAATAAATAAATTAAGAAATTAAATTAAGAATTAAATTAAATTAAGAAGAAAATGAAAAGACAAGCTAATTATTAAAAAACCGGCCAAGTGCGTGTCGGACCACGCATAAAGTAGGGTTCCGTAGTCGTTTTTGGCACCGCGCTGTTTTGTATATCTTGCGTTCTTTTATAATTTCAAAAGTATTCATACCCGAAACAATTTTAAATAAGAGTTTCTGCGCCTGTTTCTTGACGTGAGTGATTTGAAGTTTATAGGTCCAAGACTTTAGAAATTACAGGGGGGGACACAGGGTAAACGAATTTGGCGGGCTATATCTCAAAATGGTAAAGCTGATAAAATAGTGTTGTATGGAAACCCTACCTTATTTTCATAGTCCTTTTCAACGATATCCCACACAAGGGGGTGCACTCAAAAAAATAATTCACCCCCCCCTTTTACATGTATGGGGAGGTACCCTTAAAAAGGGGTAATTTTATTTTTTGTATTTTTAAAAATGAGATTTATATGTGAAGTATCCTCGAACCAAGTTACATGCAAATCAGTCCATAAACGTAGAAGATATTCTGCTGTGACTGACTAGGACGGACGGACTGAACGATCTTATAAGGGTTCCTTGTCGGACTACGGAACCCTAAAAATAAAAAACACGACTGACAACTCACATATCCTTTGTCACTCAGAGAAATGCTAGGAATCTAAAAATACCTCTCACATCGAAATCTGTAGCCGTTCAGGACTTATGGTGGAATAAAGAAACTTATATACATACATGAACCCTGAAAACATAACACTCCTTTTTTGGTCAGACGTGTAAAAATAGTTTGGAACAGCCATCGAGGTACATGTACTAACCAATACTCTCTCTCTCTCTCTCAGCCAAAAGACGTCCACTGCTGGACAAAGGCCTCCCCCAAGGATTTCCACAACGACCGGTACTGCGCTGCCCGCATCCATGCGCAACCCGCGACCTTCACCAGGTCGTCGGTCCACCGAGTGGGAGGCCTGCCAACACTACGTTTTCCGGTTCGTGGTCGCCACTCGATAACTTTTCTGCCCCAACGGCTATCTGTTCTACGAGCTATGTGCCCCGCCCACTGCCACTTAAGTTTAGCGATTCTGCGATACGATTTTTGAACCAATACTAACGTAGTACAATATTTCGATGGGAACAGCAAAGTAATTTTTTCGGCCGGATTGAGTTGGTCCCTTAAAAAATTTGCTCATATTCATATGTATACTTCCACCAGTTACTGGTTCAAGAAAAAACGTCATTCTTTATACTTAAAGTATGAGAATGTTTTTGAATTCACCCAGTACAATTTAGTTTTCAATTTATGAATTCGGAAATTGTCAAGATTTCATCCAAATACTCCAGAACATTGAACGAACGCTTGAAATAAATATTTGCCTAACAATTTTCTCAATTTTCTTCAGCAAACGAAGGCTTAAAGAAATTAAATCTAATCTACGAGTCTCCATCTTCATCGGGGATCCAAATTGTGATTGGAACGTTTTATTGAAAGTAGCAATAGAATTCGTCCGCCATTTTGTCTCCGTAAGTATGCCTTATGTTAATCTGACAAATCACGAATTCCTAGAAATTCTGTAAAGTATTTAATTAACGAAGGACAAAATGGAATAACTTTATATCAAAATATTTCAGTGATTTTAACAGTCTTTATTATTATTAAGTAAATTTTAGTTATAGTAGGTAATAGTTTAAGACAATAACTTACAAACGCAAAAACTTTCACTACTTATTTAAAACATATTCAAGTAACAATAAATTCTTGTCTCAAAAAAAACGGAAAACTTATTTAATTCCATAGATTTTTTGAATTACAGAAAACAGTCTATTGATCATTGTGTTCTTACAATTGTCTACCCTATTACTTATCGCTAAGGTTCAATATAAAGCAAAAATAAAAGACAATAAAACTAAGCAGAAAATATAAAACAAATAATATCACTATCTCTATTGTTTTCAAGACACCTAACGACCAGTATACACAGAGCTTTAAACAGTTAGGGCAGGCAAACACCTACAATTTTTTATATTTCTCTTCTATCGAGTGCGTTTTATATAACTAGCTGGCGCCCGCAGCTACGCTCGCGTTAATCCTTTCTTAGCGGATGCCTACTTCATAACATCTACCTGCATGCCAAATTTCAGCCCGATCCGTCCAGTGGTTATAGCTGTGCGTTGATAGATCACTATGTCAGTGTAGTATACCTTTGAGTTATATAAAGACTGGTGTCATAATTCGCAAAGTTGCCTAAAGTGCGTATTATACTCGAGCATTACGAGAGGCCACATACAGGCATCCCTTCTCCCAAATTTCATTATGATCATGGTCATACTGTTTGTGATTGTGTGCGTTATTTTTATGCTAGTGTGTGGCATTATCTTTGTGTGCGCGTATAAATTACGCCGCCCAGTGGAACCTAACTACGCGCATTGCGTTAGTGGGCGCGCTTCCCCAAATTGATAGACTTTTTTGTATAGAAAATTGCGTTTGCATCGCCTCCTGTTGGTTTATAGCCTTCACTGTAAGCATGTAGATAGTAATCAATGAAAATGACTAACTTAAGTCGCGCCTCGGATTTTTTATCTATTCTGATACCAGCAGCGGGATTGGTGCCTATTTTTTAGGGTTCCGTAGTAAAGACAAGGAACCCTTATAGTTTCGTCATGTTTTTACATAATTCTCTTTCATACTAGTTCTCGCATTTACTACTTCGCGCCTTTTTTTTATTTTTATTAAATATGGGTTTGCTCTTGCCTGGGATTCTAACTTTCTCCTTTTCGATTCAAGTTGACCGCCTAGCCATCTGAGCCACAATTTTCAATATATCTCCAGAAAGGCAAAGCTCAAGTTATTTTGGACGCTGAATTTATAGGCAGTGAATCGTAAAGGTCCCTCGGGGTGGAAAAATGTAGCACCCCGTGATTTTTGGGGTTAAATGATTGGCTATTAAAGTCCCACCGCTGGGCTAAGGTCGTATGCCTAATTCGTGTTGGGATGTCCTATTGGGAAATCTGCGTTTGGAAATGAAAAAAGGTTTTTGTAAACTTTTTTGATACCGGCCTCTGAGGGTATTTTTTACCGCGTGAAATTTTAAAACTGGTATTAATTAAATGTTATATTTTTCTACGTGATATGGGTAGTTAAAACATTTTTCATCTATTAGTGAGGTTTTTCAGTAAAATCGACTCGAATGTCGTGACGAAAAATGGCATGATGCTTCGTGCTACGATGCTCATTTGTTTTACATCTGCCGAGCATCCCATAATGGCTATGTTTTATATTTATGGACGTAGTTTATTGTTGATCTAAGCTCTCAGTAGTATACCGCACATACCTTACACATACTATTATTCAATTAATTATACGCAATTTTCTTGTGACACAACGATTGACACTTTTTTGTAAGTAAGTACCTACTTGTTTCGAAAGAATTAAGAGGTTGTATGTGGAAACCAAACATTTTCCGACATCCAATTTCTTTTCAATCAAACAGTTAACTTGTTTGGGATTTGTTTAAATACGTCATTACCAACTGTTTGATTTTCGATTTAAGATAAAACATTGAGTTAAAACCAAAGGCTGCTTGCTCATCATTCGAAATAAATTATTGAATCAAAAAATTAAAAAAAACATGTTCACTAATTTATATATTTAGACCTGGTGAAGGTCGCGGGTTGCGCATGGATGCAGGCAGCACAGGACCGGTCGTTGTGGAAATCCCTGGGGGAGGCCTTTGTCATACTAATATTAATTCTGTGCCTTTGTCCAGCAGTGGACGTCTTTTGGCTGAGAGAGAGAGAGAGAGAGAGAGAAGTAGATATGTACCACAGAGTCGTCTGTCTAGCTTTATTTATCCATTTAAAAAAAGTTAATTAAAAATTAATTAATACAACAATTTTACACTGTTGAAAAAAATTAAAATCCAATTAAACAATTCAATAACAATTAAAATTTTAACTGTCTTGCTCCCAATTAAAATTTACCAATCCAAGTGATTTTTATTAAAGCTCGACGAGCAATAATATATTGTTAAAAGCTCCTTTTTGTGAGCTTTTATTTAAACGGAGCTTAGTCAGCTATCGAGCCGGTTGGATGGTTCATGCCGACTTTAGTACCTTAGTAACTTAAGCTTAGGACAAGACTAGAAGAGACAAGCTTATGTCTTACTAGCTGGCGCCCGCGGCTTCGCTCGCGTTAATCCTCTCTTAGCATTACAGTAACAGACAACTTTTAAATAGAAATAACCAAATTGTTTATTTCTTTAGAAAACACTCTCCAAAAAAATATCTGACAAGAATCAAATTGAGACCGACCAAATATTTTCCGACACCTTTGGTCCGAATTTTTTAAAACACTTTTTTTTTTATTATTCAAGTTTCGGATTCGGACATAAATTCAGTTTCGGTCAGACTAAATAAAATGTCTCCCTATACAAATTGAACGATCAGCTTATCGATCGTAACTCATCCCCTATTTTGAGTCTATGTGCGGTTTTATATTGTCGATTTGTCGCGACAAATAACTTCTAGTAAGATCCCCTTTTTGATAAAAAAAAAACTGGTCTCTTCCAGCAGAATCCAGTAGACTAGTAGCCTATAATAGATGTTCACAATGAGGCACTTTACTACTGTTCCAGACAGGTTGGGGACATACCCGGGTATTTTTTTAATTATATTTTCAGATTTCTTCTTTCGGTGCTAAATTTCAAAGTATTTTTAATACGAATATGGCGAGGAGAATGCCATCGGCTTTGACGCTCTGTAAATGATTTATGGCACCTTCTGCCACGCCGCGAGTCTTTGCGACCACTATAACAGTCTTTACATGTCGTGAAATGTCACTTGTCTTGCGCTATCTACTGGAATCACTCACACAAATGCACGATACGTAAGGTACGGACAAAATAATATATTATTATCTGGACCGAGCTAGGTAGCTGTTACATAAAAAGTTCTTGGTGTACCCGGACCTTAATCAGAGCTACTCTGAGTCAATACGCCTCCCGATTCAATACTGTCTTGACAGACATTTGTATTGTAACAATGGAGGTCTGAAAGCATACCTATCTGAATCGGCAGGATTATTTGATAATGACTTAGGAAATGTTTTGAGAAATAATGAAGATTATTTTAATGATCATCTACACTATCTACGTGCTGTTTCAGTGTACTCTACCAGTAGGTATAGGTATGTACCAAATTTTATCGAAATCCGTCAAGTAGATTTTGCGTGTACTACTAAAGAATATCGTAACATCCAAACATAATAAAGTTATAAAGTTACAAATGCGAAAATTGCAACGTATGGGTATTTGTAAATAGATATAGGACATTTTTATCACGAATTTTCCACGAGCGACGCTTCGGAATAGTTACACATATTGAACTTTCACGTACGATATAAAGCACACGTACACTGCAAGCTAATCGCGATAGTAAAAGCTGATGGACACCACTCCAGTAGGTACACTATGGGTTCGTAATGTGTAAATGTGTGATGTGTACGCAAGTTCATCAAATTTTTGTTACTTTTCCAGGAATCATATAAACACAAAGAATATACTAACACCGAGCCGTGAAATCTACAAGAATATAACTCCAAAACCCAGTAACCGATAAAACGAGCAGATCCCGTCACCGAGATTAAACGACAGTTGGGAAGTATCGAAAAACATCCAAGTTTTTGCTGAGGACTGATAAGGAAGTGCGATAACATCGATGAGAGCAGAACTCTGGATGCGGTATATTTAAATCGCTGTCACAGATAGCGCGAAAGTTTTATTCTTAATGAGTGAAAAACATTGAACTTTCAAATTTATACGAGTATCAAGCGTATCTTATATGGTGAAACTCCCTGCCTGCGCCTGTGTTTCCCAGGATATGGTTCTCTGTTCTGGTTTTGAAGACAGTCAGGTTGTATCGCGGCAACGCGTTGATCCTCTTTGGATCTATTTAGCATGCGCTGGCACATTCATATTATTTCTCAACTGTCATAAATTTAAATTAAACTTCTTTTGGATGACATTCTTAGCACAGTTTCTCAATGCAATGCCTATTTTATACTTACAAGAATTAAATCAATCAATCTCATTATACATATCTATACATATAATAAAACATAAAAATATTTTGTCTGTACTTTTAGTATTTTTGACTGAAATGGATAGAGGGACACCTAAAAAGAATAATAGAAAGCAAAAATATTTTTTTGGAATTTCTTGTCTGTCTGTCTGTCTGTATGTATGTACGCGTTTCACGCAAAAACTACTGGACGGATTTGAATGAAACTTTTTTTGTTGTATAGCTATTAAGCCTGGGCAACATATAGGCTATAACTGATTTTGAAAACTGGAACACCTGATGAAGAACCTTAACAGAACAGCTAAACTATAAGAGATCTGAAAATGTTACCTTAGCAAAAGTTTATCAATCTGACGAGCATTTTCTGTTGACGTATAAAAATCGAAGATCAGGATCATCTGATGAAGAACTCCAAGAGACCAGCTACACTATTACATATATGGAAATGGCGCCTTAGCAAAAGTCGTTCAACCTGATGAGCATTTTCTCTCTCTCTCTCTCAGCCTAATGACGTCCACTGCTGGACAAAGGCCTCCCCCAAGGATTTCCACAACGACCGGTCCTGCGCTGCCCGCATCCATGCCATGCACATGCTGCGCATGGAGCATTTTCTACTGACGTATAAATATTGAAGATCTGGAACATCTGTTCTCGTTCATCAACATAATAATATATACCCGCGGGACATGGGATAACGGCTGAAATTTCGAGTACTGGAGTTTAGGTTACTACGAAGCGAAACTCACGCGGGCGAAGCCGCGGGCAACAGCTAGTATGTAATAAGACCCGTAAAAGGTCTCATGTTTTGTCAATAAATTATTATACAACGTCCCTGAGGTTATCATCATCACCTACTACTACTATTACCCCTCGAGTCTACAACTCTCCATTGGCGACTAACGAAATAAAAAGAAATTAAAGGACACCCTGTAATATATACCTATTTACACACAAAAAGATTACTATCAACTCCGTTCAGCAAGTGCTCGATCGCAAGTGCTCCTTCCATTTCCGACTGCTATAACTTCCACTCGCTACTGCTTCAGCAGTTGGCTATAATATAACTGCTGAGCCTACTACTGGCCGATTACTACTGGGTCGACTGCCGTACCCCACATTTGCTGCTGTCGAGCCAGCTACTGTAGCTTACACTCGCCGCTGTTGGGCCGCCTACTATAGCCCGCACGCGCTACGGCTTAGCTGGCTGCTGAGCTGACTGCCGCAACCCGTCAGACATACTGATGGCCAACGCCTCGCCACCGATCCAATTGTTGGCGGACATCGTAAGAGCCACTTCACTTCCCAAGAACACTTTCGACGAGACAGCGAAATACTGAGCTTTCAATTCGCTGGGAGCTGAGAAGATTATTTTATTTTGACTACTTTATTTATTTTTCCTTTCCTTCTATAATTTAATTTTACTATTTTCACCAAAGACTATCACAACATGGAACAAATAACAATAGAAAGTACCTACCTATTTTTTCCATGATCTAATCAAAATATTTGTCACAAGTCTAAACCAGAATTTCATGCCAGTAAACCTTATTAGTTTTTGCACTGGCGGTTTGTTTTTTATTCTTATTCATGTAATCTAAATTCGAATATTTGAATATTTAAATTTGTTTTATCTTGCCATTGCATAGATGGCACTTTAGTATATTAAAACTAGATATGGTTTGTTTCAAGTTTTGTACATATATACTCGTACAATTTCAATGTAAAATCAACCAAAATCAATTTACCATTCGTCTTTTTTCACTACATTCCAAGGCTTGTACAGTAATTTTCGAATTGCGTCTAAGAGGCCAAAACGTAGTCACTGCTCAAACAGCAGATGAGCTCCGTACTCAATGAAATAATGTTTTGATTTCACCCGACGACTGTCCTCTTCCTGCAACTTTTAGTCCAAATGATTTTACAACAGATGTAACCGACATTACCAAATGTCTGAAAATATTAGAATCTTGGATATTCACATTTCCAATTCCTAGGAATATGGATTCCCGCCTTATATTTCTCATAGTCTACAACCTCTCCAAGGTTATATGTAACCTGACTCTCTAAAGTACGCCGTAGACCTTATGACATTATATCTGTCTTTGGGCAAGATTGTAATCAAGAGCAAAGCAACAAAAAAAATATCATTCGTAATATCAGGTTTATTTCATTTCTTTTTAATGTGACTGGGACCGAAAGCACACTTTTAGATAATATGATAGTCCTACTTGCTTTCTCTCTCTCATGTGAGCGCTTTCCCTGTTGCATCCTCAGCAGCCTAACGACTCTTGGCTCTGTCTACCCCGTAAGGGATAAAGACGTGATTCTATGTATGTATGTATCCTCAGCAGACGAAGCCCGCTTTCGTACTTTTTCTTCTCCACTTCGCACAGTCTTCGAAATCCTTAGTTGTGACACCATTGGCATGCTTATCGTCCTTCTTCTTCTTCTTATATTTTATTTTATTTTATTTTATTTTATTTTATTTTATTTTATTTTATTTTATTTTATTTTATTTTATTTTATTTTATTTTATTTTATTTTATTTTATTTTATTTTATTTTATTTTATTTTATTTTATTTTATTTTATTTTATTTTATTTTATTTTATTTTATTTTATTTTATTTTATTTTATTTTATTTTATTTTATTTTATTTTATTTTATTTTATTTTATTTTATTTTATTTTATTTTATTTTATTTTATTTTATTTTATTTTATTTTATTTTATTTTATTTTATTTTATTTTTATTTTATTTTATTTTATTTTATTTTATTTTATTTTATTTTATTTTATTTTATTTTATTTTATTTTATTTTATTTTATTTTATTTTATTTTATTTTATTTTATTTTATTTTATTTTATTTTATTTTATTTTATTTTATTTTATTTTATTTTATTTTATTTTATTTTATTTTATTTTATTTTATTTTATTTTATTTTATTTTATTTTATTTTATTTTATTTTATTTTATTTTATTTTATTTTATTTTATTTTATTTTATTTTATTTTATTTTATTTTATTTTATTTTATTTTATTTTATTTTATTTTATTTTATTTTATTTTATTTTATTTTATTTTATTTTATTTTATTTTATTTTATTTTATTTTATTTTATTTTATTTTATTTTATTTTATTTTATTTTATTTTATTTTATTTTATTTTATTTTATTTTATTTTATTTTATTTTATTTTATTTTATTTTATTTTATTTTATTTTATTTTATTTTATTTTATTTTATTTTATTTTATTTTATTTTATTTTATTTTATTTTATTTTATTTTATTTTATTTTATTTTATTTTATTTTATTTTATTTTATTTTATTTTATTTTATTTTATTTTATTTTATTTTATTTTATTTTATTTTATTTTATTTTATTTTATTTTATTTTATTTTATTTTATTTTATTTTTATTTTATTTTATTTTATTTTATTTTATTTTATTTTATTTTATTTTATTTTATTTTATTTTATTTTATTTTATTTTATTTTATTTTATTTTATTTTATTTTATTTTATTTTATTTTATTTTTGACTGTACACAATAGTAGTGTATGTATAAAGTTAATGAATAGCCCCTCTGGCATGCTAGGCGACCAAGACTGTTTCATGAGTTTCTTTCGGCATTCTTCTCAGCAGTGGTCGTTCCGAAATGCTAGTTTGTAGCTTTGAGACATAATATATTATGATTAAATAATTAGTTATCGACGTGAAAAAGAGCCTTCTTTGAAGGCCAAGTTTCAATAAAAAAATTTGACTTTGACTTCCAACTACAATCTTCCTACTATATTACTAGTGGTTCTGTGAGAACAGTAGACCTCGCGAGCCCTTTCACGAAATAACCGATATTTTACCGTGTCCCTGGCTTAGAAGAGTTTTGAAACCAACCTACCAATGCTGTAAAGAAAGTAAAAAGTTCTTGTGGTTGGTATACCACAAAAAAATTGACTGAAACCTGAATTTTCCGCCTCGAAATAATATAAATAATAATAATAAATATATACGGACAAATCACACAGATTGAGTAAGTTCAAGACTTTACGGGATGCTAATTTAACAATACTATATTTTATAACAAATACATATATGTATAGATAAATATCCAAAACCCACGTCAATCTGAAAAAGATTATTTTCCATCTTGACCCGACCGGGGATCGAACCCGGGACCTCTGGTGTGGCCGTCTGGCGTGATGACCTTTTATAACAAATACATATATGTATAGATAAATATCCAAAACCCACGTCAATCTGAAAAAGATTATTTTCCATCTTGACCCGACCGGGGATCGAACCCGGGACCTCTGGTGTGGCCGTCTGGCGTGATGACCGTTAGGCCACGGAGGTCGTCAGTCGTCAGAAATGCATGGTTTGACCTATTGGTTATATGTATATTTATGTAATTTGCGCAACAAAATTAAAGTTCAAAAAAGATAGTTCAATTTTAAATCGAATCTATTACATACATATACGTATATATTACTTTTTTTAATAGGATTCTAATCATACAATGAAGTTTTTTAATATCAGATTTATTTCAAGTGTTCAAGATAATTCCACCAATCAAAGCAATCCACAATACAATACCATTAACCAAATAAATACACACAATTCAAAGCCAAGCAAGATAAAAAAAGCTATATGATATTTAAGAACCATTTCATTTTATTTAATCAATAAAACAAGTCACTCTTGTAAACGTATGAAAAAATAACAATAGCGAATTTGCGAGTATTAAAAGGTTTGCTGCGCAAACCACAATACAATACCATTAACCAAATAAATACTTGAGTTTTTTTTTTCAGTTTGCGTGTACCACCCTAGATCTCATCTATGCTTCTCATCAGGCAAGATAGAGGTCAAACGCACTCAGTTTAAAAAAAAATACACGCAATTCAAACAATCTCATTTTAATCAATAAATCAAGTCACTCTTAAATGAATTTGCGAGTATTAAAAGCTTTGCTGCGCCATCTATTGTTTTTTTTGTGAACTATCGTATAAGAATTTAATATATGGATTTATAGCGGTTTTATTGAATTTCACTATGTTGTTCATACAAAAAAGTTGCGTCTTAATAAGGTTAACAATAAAAATTTTTTCCCAAAAAAATGAACCGACTTCCATTGTAAAACTTAAAATCATGAAATAACAATAAAGAAAAATGTATTAGCATTCTACCTACTAAATGAGGTGAAGTCGGTGCCAAGTGCAGGAGTAAGGGTGTTATGTAATTGTTTAGCTAGGTATTTTATATATTATGAGGTGGGTTACGAGTATCAATGAAAGTCCCAGGGTAAAACTATGGAAAACTTTACTATCACACACACAGTTTTACAACATATAAAATTATAATGAAAATGAGTTCGGAAAAATCCCTACAAACAGTTCGTGTTTGCATTTAGTGCAGACAGAAGTTAGTTAAGAAAAGAATGCGCGGGGGTCGCGGCGAGCGACACACAGCGAGACGTGTTTGAGAGAACCCGGTCGTCGGCAGACTGACTGTGCTGGCCGCCGCAAGCGCCTGGCGCTGGGGTGACGCAGTACGCATGCGCGTTAGGCGGGCGCAACTCCCGAGAGAGAGAGATAGCGACATGTGGAATGTGGCTATCTCTATCTATAGCGCACGGGCACGCAACAGCGCGATTCACGGACTGGGCGGTGGTTTACTATAATATATATATATACATGATTCTAATATTAACTTAGATTATTTAATATTCAATTTGGCACCGACTTCACCTCATTCAGTAGGTAGAATGCTAATACATTTTTCTTTATTGTTATTTCATGATTTTAAGTTTTATGATGGAAGTCGGTTCATTTTTTTTGGAAAAAAGTTTTATTTTATCATTTTTAGTTTAATAAAAACTTTTCTTTCACTAGCCGAAAATAAAGAATTAAGAATTCGAAACTTTTTATGTCAGTTTGATTTGAAATGTCAGAACATGTCAAATTGTCTATTATTTTGGCACATAAATAGACCGAGATCCCGTGACGACCAAAACTTCCTTATTTTAAAAATGCTGAATGTTTCTCTGCGTGGTATATACGGGTAAAAAATATTAGCGACTAGGTATGAAGTTTGGATCTTAGTTGCTTATGCAGGTAATATGGATAGTAAGGATGATTTTTATAGGTAAAGAAAGCAACCTTGGGGCCTCCCAAAGTAATATAAAATTAAGCTTTTATAAAACAAATATAACTATAATTTAGTAAGGTTACAATATCTAGCAGGGGTTTATATCTGCACCAATTACTTGGTAATGGATGGCGTGATTTCTAATATTATTAGGAAAATAAAATCTTTAAAAAACTTTACTTTGAGGAAATTGAGTTACCACTTTAAATGTTATTGCTACAAGTAATCTGCCTAAGTTATCATGCACCAACTTTTATAGTCGCTAATCGCTATTTCTATGTTGGGGACATACACAGAAAATCTTGAGTTTTAACAAAATAAGGAAGGGCATGCTATCGCGGGCTTTTGCTCTATAATGCAATGTTGGTATTTTTATATTTTGTTAGGTATCTTTAAAATTACCGAACAGATTCTGACGTGGTTAAAATGGGACCAACTTGGGAATACACTATTACGAATAAAAAAACAATTTTGGAAATCAGTCCACAATTGGCGGAGAAATCGGCGAACATACATAAAAAAAAAAACATACATACATCGAAACATATAACCTCCTCCTTTTTTGGGAAGTCGGTTGAAAAATGTCTAATGACATTTTTGAATTTTTTTTAAATAGCTGAGATATAAGGTTTTTTTTATATATTATCGCCATTATATAACATTTCGAAAAACTGGCTCGACTAAAAAATTCTATAAAATTACCGAACCTGCTCACAAACTTTCATAAGAATCGGTTCAGAAATGCTACCTGTAGGCGATAACATCCGGACAGACAAAAGAATTTTCGGCTAGTGGAAACTGAGACGCTTCGCTCGCTGCGCTCGCTCGGTCGATAAATGCAAAAGTTTTGACTTTAGTGACTTTGTTGCTCAATCACGCAAAATGTACTTTTCATCCTGAAATTCTCACAGGAGCAAAGCCCAGTAAAAGATCGTTGCATTCAAAGTGATCTCCTAAAACTATGTAGGTTCTAATGAATTCTGCAAGGTTTTGGATTGGCAATTCTATCCAAAATCTCTTACCCAATTTTCGACTTCAAACTACGAGCAAGTTTTCGAGATATCGTGCTAAATCACTGAGTTTACATAAATTGGTTTAAGTTGACAAACAAGTAGACATCTAGATTCAAGTTTATATGTCCTAGATGAGAGAAAGAGATAGCAGTAGTAACTCAACAATGACTTCATTGATTTGGAAAATTGGCGTACAGTGCCACAAGGATCTTGCACGTGGTAAAAAACGGAACTAATGTCTAAACTATTAAAATTTCTTATTTAAAACGTAGGTGGCGCCCTCACTCACGTACAAAAAGATCCTTGTCGCACTGTAGACTGTAGGTACACGTATGTATATAGGCCTGTCACTCATAGAACAACAAGGACTTCATATATTTCGTCTACAGCAATTTATCAATTGGTTGCCTGGAATAAATTGCTTTCGGCCGCCTTTTGCGCATATTCGTTTCTTTTTTTAGTTTTATGTTACTTTATGTATCTATAACATATAATTTCTTGTGTGCAAATAAAGTATTCTTGATGTCGTTTTTGTTGACTTCCGCGCGCGGCAGCTGTCACTATATCTGAATCTCCATTCCACCAATAAGCCCATATTCAACTTAGCGTGGCCTTCATGTCTCGTTACTCTTGGCTCTGTCGACCTCGTAAGGGATAAATTTACTCTTACACGGGAAAGGACCCCAACAAACGAGTTGGTACTTCTCGTCCCCTAAAATTCGTCCACTGTGATCCCCCGGCAGGAGACCAGTCGTCTCCACCGCGGAAATATCTTAGAAGGTAGAAGATTGCCATATCTATATCCAAAAAATATTATTATTATCAGCTCATGTTTCATCGTTCCGTTATCAATACCGCCCAGTCGTATTTCTCGCCGCCACTGGTTCTGTATTGACATTTCTAAATTATTTCAACCGGGTTTTAGATTTCATCAGCTTTGCGCAAGAAATTTAATTATTGAATACTAGCTTTTTCCCGCGTGAATTTCCCACGGGAACAGTGCTTTTTCCCGGAATGAAAGGTACCCTATGTCCTTTGCAGTACTTCTAACTATGTGTATGCGAAATTTCAGGAAGATTGGTTCAGTAGATAAAGCGTGAAGAGGTAACAAACAAATAAAATATTATTTTCATATTCGCATTGAAATATTAGTCAGAATATATTTTATACTGTGAATAAAGGAATAAAATATGAAGCCAATACATGTGCCACAATGTTTCCAATCCATTTAAACTGTGAGTTTGAAACGCAAAATATTTCAAACAAAAAATAACGTTCAATTCTTCAATACCCGATATCTTGGAATTGAGAGAGTTCTTCAAATGTTATACTAAAATGTAGTCTCTGAACCATACAGACTAGATTCAAAGGCATAGGAGGAAATGGACTTCGTATTCAGGAACAGAGATGGGATTATGCCCGGGAATAAACGGGAAGAAAAGGTTTTTTCCCGACGTAAAGCTATCCACAATGTGTTCCGTCATCAGAGTCGGAGCCTTTAATGGTATGTTATATGGCATTTTTTATAAACAAATCACCACTCAAAACATTTTTTTTATTTATTTTTTCTTTTTTCTTTATTAACTTTCGTTTTAAAATAAAAAATGAACATTTTAATGGGCTGGTTTATTCACAAAAAGCTAATAATAATTCAGAAAACACAAATAAATTATTTTATTTTTTTGTTTTTACGTTGTTTCTTTTTTTGTCTTTCATATTGAAACATCTTTCTCATTTTATTGTTGTCTACATAATTAGCTTTTAAATGAGACCTATTTTATGTCGATAGGACTTTTACACTAGTAGTTACGATTGAATTAGTATGAGCCCGAAAAAAATAAAATGGCTGCCATTTTACAGTAGAAGAAAAAAGTTTAGGGTGGTGATATGTTCATAAAAAATGCCATATGACATACCATTAAAGGCTCCGACACTGATGACGGGACACATTGTATAGATGGGCTTACGGCCGGGAATAAACAGGCAATAACCGTTTCTTGCCGGCAAAAACCCATCTCTCTTCAGGAAAGATCTGAAGGCGCGATGTCGATTATTATTGGGTTCCGTACATTTTTTAAATACAAGATGGGTTTGCTCTTGACCAGTCTTGCCCGAGACAGAGATAAAGTCTACGGTGTAGCGATCTTACACAGAAGCAGCCTATTCACTCTGGTTTAGAAGTGAGTCAGGTTGTATGTGCTCGGAAACTCAGACGCAGGCAGGGAGTTGCTCCTTCGTTGTGCGCATTATGAATGTGGACGAAAATCGCTTGGTGCGTGCGTGGGAAATAGCAACCAAGAAGGGATATTAGCTCGCAGTGCGTCTGGAAGTCCGATGGAAAAATGGGGCAGGCGGTATGAGCTCATCCAGTTCATGAGCACACTCCCCGAATTACAATGTGCCACATAGAAAAGTATATCATCTGAAATACGATCGACGATACTATAAAGTGGTATACTTTTACATGTGGTTAGCCTCATGGAAAAGTATGTCTCTTTCTCTTTAGTCGTATTTCCTCATGACTGAGGGTCGTGGTCATTATATGGAATGAAACACACACAACGACTCTCTTGGCAATGTTAATGGAGTGGTTTGCCATTGCCTTCTCCATTTCACACACTAGCTGATAATCATCAACCAGAGTGCAGGTTTCCGCACGATGTGTTCCTTCACCGGAAGCAAGTGGTGGTCGATGAAAACTAACATAGGTACATGAGTCAGATTGGTTACAAACTCATGTAGCACGCGCAGGATTCAAACCTGGGACCTTTGCAGCCACAGGAGGGTGCCTTAATCATTCGGCCACCACCGCTTCATTATGTGAAAATAAGAACAGTCTAATTGTAGTTTTATTTAGTTTATAATCTTTTTAGATAATTAGTTAGTCTATTATTGATCTGCACATGATGCGGTGGTCCCGAGTGCGCTGTTTCAACACGGCTTGTATGCTTTAACAATATATTTAGTTTTTAGGTTTTTATACATACTAGCTGCGCCTCGGGGCCTCGCTCCCGTGGGAATTTCGGGATAAAAAGTACCCTATGTGCTATTCCCGGTATTTTTCTACCCGTATACCAAATTTTATCGAAATCCGTCCAGTAGATTTTGCGTGATTGAGTAACAAACATCCTCACAAATTTACAAACTCACATCCAAATGTATATATTGTTAGCTGATGTTAGCTGACTGAAGATTTGAAAGAAGAACAAGCTGTCAAGATGCAGTATGAAGTCTTGAGTAGTCTGTGGTAGACTCCACCAGCGATGGGTTGTGATGGTTGTATTGTGCGCGTAGCTTTTACATAATGTTTATGTGATCTATTGTGTTTCCATGTATAAAGTGTAGAAATATGATCCATGTATTATAAAAGGGGTTTGTAAACATAAATCTACGAGTTTTATTCAGAGTAGATAAGATCAGAAGTGGGATTCGAATCAATCATTATATTATTTATTATTCATTTATATTATTAAAAACCGCGCCAAATCACGGATCATTTTTTCCTTGGAAAATGGAACGTGTTTTTTGTTTTTCTTAAATATTTGAAATATCGTGACCATCGCGATTAAGAATTGGTTTTACGCTGAACGATGTTCTTATTTTTTCTATGTTTTTTGCGAGTTTGAGTTTTAGCGCACTTTTCATGTTACTTATTTTGAAATAAAAAAAAAAAAATATTTAAAAAAATATGAATGTTGGTAAGCAAGTTGGATAGTGAGTTGAGTTGAGATTGACAATTCACTTATTATGAAAATCAATTTGTGCGTAGTATGCATTTTTGCATGATCATAAGTTTTGCAATAATTGTTGTCGGATACCACATGACGATATCTGTAAAATGCGTTTGATTTTGAATTTACCACCACAACCTTGCGCTGGAAGCTATACGCCATTCGTGATGCAGGATTGTTGGTGTACTTTCTTTGATTCAAGTAAGATCGAAATATTATTACATTTCAAACAAAGATTTAAATGTGATTTGTTTGTGTGCATAGGTAGATTGCTAACATTGTAATGCTAAGACGTGGTTGAACGATTGGGTGATCATTAGTGATGACTGATCATCATGGACAAATTTGAAACTTAATAATGTTGTTTTGGCGGATTAATTTCCAAAGTCGTCAGTAGATTGCGGTGTTCAATTTTTCACACCTTTTCATATTGATTTAAAAGATCTTTTTGTTAAGTTTCGTGTAAATCTATTCTGAGATTTATTTTAAGAGTATTAGACCTTATTTGATGGCAATCATGTCATGTGTGCTATTAATTGAAATTAATTCACAACGTAACGTTTAGTAGTACATACGTATGTAATGTTGTCGATAGTTATCTACCGATGCAAAATTACAATCGGAATGTTTGAAGTTTTGTCGGTTTAATTAAAACAAAAGTGCACTAACTATCAGCAATCCTGTTTGTTCGTCTAGCGCTATACTATGTATGGCTTGAGACGGCGATTACAACTAATCGCAGAGATTTTGGAAACTCCTTCATTTTTATTATTTTGGGCTGATTGAAGTCAGTAAGGCCGAGTGGTAAGAACATATGAAAGCCATGGGGCTTCCATAACGATTTCAGGGTAAGTTCGGCAGTTTTTTGGGGATGGTGAGCTACTTTTATGAGTACATTGCAATGTAAGGCGTATTCGGGAGATGAGTGGAGAAAACGGCTCCCATTTCAAATTTCTTGGAAATTGAGGTAAACCACACAATGTCCGACATTCTATGAAAGGCTGGTGAAGCTCACTCTAATTTTACTCAGCAGTTATCTTCTGATGGGCATTAAGGAAACGGTTTCCGTTTTAATATTTGAATAATGTACCTCCTGACAGAGGTAGGTATCGCTGATTTTTAAGAAGAGAGAGATGGCGTCCGAGCTTCTGATCGTTGTCGTTGTTGTGTCGACAATAATGACGTATTGTTAACCCTAACTGTGTACTTTTTCTGTTGACAGTTTTGTTTTGGTCAGTAAAGGTTCCCAAAGCACTGGGAAGACGGATGCGTGGCCCCAACAAGGTCATGCATGCGCCGCCACATCATCGTTACAAGATCGACTTGTTGGCTGGCTCCTACGAGATGAACTGGACCTGAGGAAGCTGCTGAACACATGGTGCAGAAGCAGTTATTGGCCCCGACAATGTGGCCGTGGCCCCGACAATGTGGCCGTTGACCCCGACAATGTGGTCATTGCCCCGACCTTGTGGCACCTGTTGGCTCCGACAATGTAGCCGTGGCACCGACACTGTAGCCGTTGACCCCGACAATGTGGTCGTTGCCCCGACAATGTGGCATTCGTAGTTGCTGACGACAAAAAGTCTGAAGCATTTATTGGTACCTGTGTGAGATCGATCTGTTGGCCGGCTGACCTGAGAGAGCTGCTGAAGACACATGGGCGGAGGTGGCTCTTGGCCCCGACAGTGTGGCCGTTGACCCCGACAATGTGGTCATTGCCCCGACAATGTGGCACCCGCCGCTGCTGAAGACACAATGGCGGAAGCATCTGCTGGCCCCGACAATGTGGCCGTTGACCCCGACAGTGTGGTCATTGCCCCGACACTGTGGCACCCATTGGCTCCGACATCGTAGCCATTGCCCCGACAATGTGGCATTTGTTGACCCCGACAATGTGGTCATTGGCCTCGACCTTGTGGCCGCTGCCCTGACATCGTGGCACTATTTGATTTTCTGTTCTAATGTTGTCATAACATTGTCGTTGACATACTTATAAAATTGTCAATGCTAATGTTATTTTCTTTCAGCTATTTATTAACTGCCTGTTTTAATGCCGAACATTGTCGTTGACGGTTGATATCCGTATCTCCATCAATGCTTATGTTATTTCCTTTCAGCTATTCAACGCTTGTATTAATGTCAGTCATAACATTGCCGTTGACATATTGGATTGTCAATGCTAATGTTATTTCCTTTTAGCTATTTATTAACTGCCTCTATTAATGTCATAACATTACCATTGAGATATTAAATCGTCAATGCTTATGTTATTTCCTTTCAGCTATTTATTAACTGTTTGTATTAATGTCATAACATTGTTGTTGACATATAACAATGTCAATGCTAATGTTACAGCTACATATTCTGTGTTAATGTCATACAACATTGTCGTTAACAGTTGATATCCGTATCTCCGTTAATGCTGATGTTATATTTCCTTTTCAGCATGCTAATACTATTTTATTTCTGAAATGTTAACACTGTTTACTTTTCAGCATGCTATACGATTTTGTTTGTGGAAAGTTAATGCTATTTCCTTTCAGCATGCTAATAATTTTATTTCTAGGATGTTAATGTTATTTACTTTTCAGCATGCTAATACGATTTCTGAAATGTTAATGCTTTATACTTTTCAGTATGTTAATATGATTTTTATCTAGAATGTTAATGATCTATCCTTTTCAGCATGCTAATACGTTTTTCTATCTAGATTGTTAATGCTATTTACTCTCCATCATGCTAATACGATTTTGTTTGTGGAGTGTTCATGCTATTTCCTTTTTAGCATGCTAATGATTTTATTTTCGGAACGTTAATGATAATTACTTTTCAGCATGCTAGTATGATTTTCGATCTAGAATATTAATGCTATTTCCTTTTCAGCATGCTAGTACTGTTTTGTTTGTGGAATGGTAATGATATTTCCTTTTCAGCATGCTAATGATTTTATTTCTGGGATGTTAATATTATTTACTTTTCAGCATGCTAATGCGATTTTCTTTCTGGAATGTTAATGCTGTTTACTTTTCAGCATGCTAATATGATTTACTTTCCAGAATGCTAATGCAATTTTCTTTCCAGAATGTTAATGTGATTTTATGTTCTTTGTCTGTTGTGTGTTCAATATTCTGGTCTTGTCCCAATTGATAACAGAATTAGCATTTAGAGCTTTTCCTTTGAATTGAAATAAGTTTAAATGTAAATGTTAAAAGTCGATGTTTAACAATTTACAGTCATAACGATTCTTAATGTTTTCTTTTGATCTGAAATGACCAATTTGACAATGGAATGATAAATATTGGACCATTGGATCCTTGCCTATTGATGATGATTAATATTGATCTTCTCTCATACTCAGAAGGACCTAATTTCACCTAGTGGAGATCAAGCTGACGAGGACGTTCAGCTGTCAGGACCGGCCGTGTTAGCTGACTGAAGATTTGAAAGAAGAACAAGCTGTCAAGATGCAGTATGAAGTCTTGAGTAGTCTGTGGTTGACTCCACCAGCGATGGGTTGTGATGGTTGTATTGTGCGCGTAGCTTTACATAATGTTTATGTGATCTATTGTGTTTCCATGTATAAAGTGTAGAAATATGATCCATGTATTATAAAAGGGGTTTGTAAAACATAAATCTACGAGTTTTATTCAGAGTAGATAAGAATATATATAATAACTCAAATCTGACTGACTGGCTGAATGACTGACTGGCATACTGATCTATCAACTCACAGTCCAAACCACTGGACGGATCGGGCTGAAATTTGGCATACAGGTAGATGTTATGACGTAGGCATCCGCTAAGAAAGGATTAACGCGAGCGAAGCCGCGGGCGCCAGCTAGTTTATATTATTAGTAGGATCTATGGTTTAAAGATAAATTTATTGTTACTATAATAATATAAGAACAGTCTTGGAAAACATGACTTTTTAGTTTTGAACAAATTTTGTTGGAGTTGCGCTCTATAATTTCGCTTTTTTGAGATTTTTTAAAGAAAGTAGTCTTCAATGAGCGATTTTTCTGACAGCTAATTAAGAAAAAAAAATCAGTATATATTGTGCGCTTTTTATTATCAGCAAGAGGCAGAAAAAAAATCACATAACAGTATGACAGTTGCACAAATCACAATATTGATACTTTTTAGATGTTTTTTATTAGGTTTTTTTATAATGACACTCCCGTGCATTTTTGCTTTTTTGAATGGTCTCGCCTTTTACTAAGCGCCACCTATGTATTCATCTGGAACTATTTTTTTTTTTAATTTAGGTCTCTGAAAACCCCTCATTCTTTTGTTGTAAGTATTACTATTAGTTTCAGTCTACCAGCATACCAAAATACGGTAGAATGAACAAACGAATAATCAAACCTTTGTTCCATTAGAGCACATTTAATTCTTACTAATCAAACATCAAACATAATTGATTGATATTGACAATTCTCGTCTATTCTCGTCTAATTAATAAAACAACTGTACTATCGCATAAGCTATATAAACCCACTGAAATCTTTATGTACATGCAGCAATACGTAATTAAAAATTCACATTCAAACGGAAATGGGATTAAATTGAGTGCACGTGAATGAGCGATGGAGCTTCAGAGTCCTATGCGGCTTATATCAGGCGGCGGCAAAAACACGTCTTTGTATTTTTCTCTAAGTATATTTTTTTATTTCCGTATATATAAGTAATACTTAATACTATAATACTTAATAATACTAATATTATAAATGCGAAAGTTTGGATGTGAGTTTGGGAATTTGTAAGTTTGTGAGGATGTTTGTTACTCAATCACGCAAAATCTACTGGACGGATTTCGATGAAATTTGGTACAAAGGTAGATAATGACCTGGAATAGCACATAGGCTACTTTTAATTCCGGAAAAAATGGTTCCCGTGGGCATGGGATACCAATTATAGTAACGCCATCTATTATTTGACAAAAAAGACGTCATGTCAAAATGACGGTACGTCAAAGTAACGTTACGACAGCCTCCCCACTACTTCTGTATAAAATGGGCCGTTGCACCGGGCGGCCGGCAGTATGCTCGGATACGTCGAGGTGTGCGGACCGCTGCTGAGTGCGCGGACTAATGGCACTCTGCTCAAACTTCTTTATATTGTGTGTGTGAAGGAACATCAGTGAGTTGGTTGTAATGTACATTGTGTGCGGAGGCGCGGCGCGCAACATAGCCGTATGAGGTACACTACATTTTTTACATTACATCTAATTTGTCATTAGATGGCGCTTTAATTAAATACTTGCCTTTAGTTCTCATGGCCTGCCACGAGATGGCACTTTACCGCGGACAAGTTCTTTCAATATTTTTTCGTGAAGAATGTTCTCTCGAGTAATATCTCTATCTACTCAACCAATCACCCTGAAACTTCGCATTCATATAGTTAGAAGTGCAGAGAAGGACATAGGGTACCTTTCATCTGGGAAATTCACGCGGGCGAAGCCGCGGGCAAAAGCTAGTAAGTAATAAAAAAGTTGGCCGTTTCAGGACGCCCGGCAGACGTAAAACATCTGAGCATCGTCATGCCATTTACAGTTACGGCATTCGAGGCGATTTTACTGCCAAGCCGCGCCAATAGATGTTTTTCATCAGTAAATACTTCAGTAAAATTAGTTTATCAGAAAGGAACCCTAAAAATCCATAAAACTGCATTACCTTTTAAGCGCGCAGGTAAAGCGATACCCACATTTTCCTCTCGACCAATTTAAATATTTCAAGGATCAAGATTGAGAAAGCTCGTTCTGGTATTGAGAGGAGAAATATGCTACGCTAGTGTGGAAAGGGCTTCTCAAATTTTATATCATACTAGCTTTTGCCCGCGGTTTCACCCGAGTGAATTTCAAAGGAGAAATATGCTTAGCTTGTGTGGAAAGGACTTCTCAATTTTTATATTATACTAGGATTTGGGCCGCGGCTTCGCCAGAGTGAATTTCTCAAGGTATCATGCTTTTTCCCGGGATGACAGGTACCCTATCTCCTTCTCAGTACTTCTAACTATGTGAATGCGAAATTTCAAGAAGATTGGTTAAGTAGATAAAGCGTGAAAAAGTAACAAACAAACTCACCTTTTCATTTATAATATTAGTTGGTTAGTTAGTTATACCTAAGAAACCTCCATTTGCTTAGGTAATAAGAACACAAAGGGCAAACCACTCAATATCATAATTAAGGTACTCATAGTTGACTCATCATTTATAAACCATTTCAATATCCCATTGGGGGCACATTCCTTTCTTATGGATGGATACGAACAAGGGGCATGTAACCCACCACGCCCACGCGGGTCCAATGGGGATTGGTGGGGTTTAACCTGCGATTCAGCCGGGACCAACAGGTTACGCGCCTTCGAAGAACATAAGAGCTCCAGGTCACCTATACCGTGACCGACCTATTCTAGAAGTAAGTAAGTAAAACTACTTTATTGCACCAAAAAATTAGTAATGCGTACAATAGGCGGTAAGTACCTACCTACTTAACGAATTTTTTATTTAATTCAAAAAGTGGCGATCAGGACAGCGTTCCCGTTTTTAAACAACTCCTTACCCCTTTTCTCTATTGGGCCCACGAGTAGGTAAATAAATAAAGTTTCTCTCCACACTGTACAACTTTCCCACTTCACCCTGATCGCCAGTCCCCGATAACATCAGATAACATAATTACGTGATAGCAGTTTGAGTTTCATACGGTTATTCTTGCGTTTTGAAAATATTGCGCTTTTCTTTTTAAAATTTTTCTTCTTGTCGAGTCAGAATGGCTATTTAAATTAATTTGGACCAGTATTTGGCCACGCTAATCGCTCTGGTGTTTAGGACATGCTATGTCTATCATTAAATTTATTACACTGATATTGTAAAAATGCGAGACTTCGAATGTGTATGTTCGTATGTGTAGCCCAATCACACAAAATTCTACTATTTAATCGTATGGCGTTTACCACATTTTCTCACTACATATGTAACAATAAAAAAAAAGTATTATAGATCTACATCCAAGGTCCTAACTCACGAGATTATATCAAAAATCTACTGCACGTATTTCGATGGAATTTAGTACATCGGTAGAATAAAATCTGGACTATCACAGAGTACTTTTTATCCCGAAATCCCCAAGGGAGCGGAGCCGCGGGTGGAGCTAGTATTGTGTATTTGAAAGTTATGAAATGAATGGTCTGAATTTTATACTAATCTGAATATTATACCAATGTTACTAACAGTAGTGCCGTGCCATCCTGATAAAAAAAGGGTATAATTTAAACGCTCACCAGAAATATTTTTTAAATCCTAAGCCTAAGTACCAAATAAATTAAATGACTCCAAAAAAAATAAAATGCCTTTATAAAGAGGGTCCTAAAATATACTACATTATAGTCCAAAATAAATAAACAGACATCAGAATAATTGCATGCATTGTTCAAATATTATTTTTGCTTCCTAAAATGGATAAATGATCACCAAATAATGTCATACATAAATTTTAATATTAATACCTAAAACCATACTACAAATTCGATTGACTGTCATTCAAAAGTAATAAACTGAACCCAGATTACTTTAATGTAAGACCAACGGCGGATCCAGGATTTTTTTCTGGGGCCGTGGCGGATTATGCATGTTGGGGGAGGTGCAACAAATTGCCGCCCGCCTTGAAACAAATCCTAAAGACTTGCTCTCACTGCGTCACTGTAGGACCACATTTGCAAAAAAATCAAGAAATAAACCAGATGGGCAGAAAAAATCTGTTATTTCTTAATTTGATATGCACTATCATGGAATATTCCTCCCCAGTAGGTACACAAAAAAGCAGTCTGGGGAAGCACGTGCTCCCATGCCCCCCCTAAATCCGCTACTACTAATATTACAACTGCTTTCCTTTATTCCTTCACCCCGCAACCCACACAGCCGCCACCGGCAAGCGACCCACAGGCCGCAGGTCGCAACCCCGCGCTCTTCTCTCAGTCGTCCCTGCCCAAGTAACATAATCGCGTCTAAAAACGGACTATAAGATATCTAATAGAATTTAATTTTATTGTCTACCTTAAGAGTAAAATATCTCCCAAGAAATGTTCAAGAACGCTTATAGACACAGTTTAGTAAAAGTGGGCACAACCCCTTTTCTTAACTCATTCTTATGAGAAGGGATAACCCTTCTCATAAGAATGAGTTAAGAAAACATGAATAGATAAAGTTAAGAGTTGTAAATTTACAAATCGTCTGTAGAGATTTTTCTAGTTTCTCACCAAACTGTTTATAGATCATAAGTTAAAGTTGGAAACCTTTAGAGAAGTTTTTACTCGTCAAGTTTTAAAACCAAAGTAACTCAAGACTAACAACTTTAAGTTACATTTGATTTGTAATAGACAACGACACATAATGGTGCAGAACTTTTAAAGTTATTTTAACTTATGATTGCACGATTTCTATAGAACAAACACTCTAGAGAATTTTCTGTTGTATGGTTCTATAATCTATGACAAGTTTGATGACAAGACTTATTTTACTTGCTACTTTAACTTAATTAACAATACTTAACTTACTTTAACTTATTTAATATTATTATTTTAACTAAATATTTTTAGTACTAGTAAAATAAAACGAATATTTTCATATTAACTTTGATTTTTTATTTGCCAGTAAAATTGACAGTGAAATATATGTATATTTGCTATGTTATCATATTTTAACTAACTTCATATAACAATAAAGAAGTGACATATGTTTGAGAACCGCATCATAAAATTTGCTATTTAATAAAATATTCGAACAATCGTCTGCTTTTTTATATCAGCAAAAATTACCAAATTGAAACTCGAGACAAAATATATTGGTATTTTCTATTTGGTGACAATATGACATATTTGTTTAGAAATGCTATTAAAAGGTATGCATATATTTTTAAGGCATTGAATTAAAATGTAAATGATATCCTTTTTATAATATTTTAGGATCCACCATTTGGTGATCATTTATCCGTTTTGGTGAGCGTTTCGAATTTAATTGGTTGTAAAATTAATACATTTTTGGTAGGCGTTTAAACACAAGCCATAAAAAAAAAGTACCATTATTTTTGCTTATATTTATTAATCTGTACCACGAAAAACAATAATACATACCTACATACTTTTATGAAAATCCGATTTCTGTGTACTTAAACTACAAAAAAAATATATTTTCTCATATCGCGAAAATAACATATTTTTATGTTTTATTGTATTAACGAAATGCTAAAGGCTAAAAGCTCAGATTACCCCCAGTAAAAGCTATTGTGAATTGAATAGGTACTCACAAGCATATTTTTTTAATCAAAAAAAATATTTTATTTGTTTTACATAAAATCTATCATTGCGGCTTACTTCCGTGCGATACAGAAGCAATTCGATTTATAATGGGACCACGAGACTCCTTAAAATCGAGTACCTATGACCCGTTTAAATGATCGAGCCAACCTCCATCATTTAAATGGGTCATAGGTACTCACTAATCTTATTGGACCCACCCATGTTTAGCAGTGGGAACACAAGTACCTACTCGGAAATCCTATTGGACCCACCCGTATTTAGCAGTGGGAACTCTACACGGAAATCTTGTTAGACCCAAAATGAGTGTTGATATCAAACCCAAGAGCCAGCGTCTCCGGTCCCGCGCAAGCTCCAGCCATTTTTCACCAACTTGAAGCTTACGGTACCTGGGGCGGCCCACCGGCTCTTAAGGGCATACCCAATCAGGATTTTCCGAAAACGTACTGTCTTTAAACGTCAAGTGTGAACCATAGGTTAGAAGTACTGAAGTAAAGAGAAAAATACTAAACTAGAATTATATCGAGTCAAATTACAAATAAATTAAATAAGACTAGATAAAAAAAATAATACATAATCCTGTTTTTTTTCCTTTATCGTCGAAAATCACCGTAATTTAAGCGATAACAGTAGACTTTTTTTATTAAATTAATAATATGATTATTTAAAACGATAGTAGCTTATTTTTTCGATATATTTAGTGTTTTATCATAATTAAAAGAAAACCTCTAAATTAATTACCCTGAGCGCCTACGAAAACTCGCTAGCAAAAACACAAATTATAGAAAATTGGAAAGTAACCTTATTTTGTCTGCTTTAAGGCGGAGCTTACGTACCGCCCCTCACCCCCTCTGATTAGCCTTCGGTAGCGCCTTAACTGCTCGATCATTCTCCATTCTAGACTAGACTAAGTAATTAAATATTTAAAAAAACTTAAAATATTTGAATAACATTGCCTATCTACATTTTGCAACTGGCATATCCTGTATTTTTTCATGTATCAAATATTCGAATAAACAAGCTCTGCCAATCAACCCATTTCGCTAGTTCTGTTTCGGATTTTATTCCATGTATATTCGAAATTTTATTTTCCTTTTCAGGACCTATAAAATGAGTTATTTCTCTGCTGACGGACAACATAGTGTTCATTTTAAATTGGTAGTATCTATTCTGGGTCTCTATTGTTTCCCCTAATTTTTTGTACTTCTAATGTAGTTTGGTGCCCAAACTTTTAGTACAAAATTTTTTCGTACATTTTTATTAATCCTAATTTAGTATAGCCTATTTTTGATTCCCCTAAGTTTTTAACGCCGTACATTCGCATCCTAAATAAGGCACTAGGCCTAATAATTTATTATTTCTAATATTCACAAATACTAATTCATATTTCGCACAAAACAATTAAGCACAAAAGTGCAACGCCTAATCATTTTTGTTCTACAAAATACTTCCCAAATAAGTCATTAGGCCTATTAATTAATTATTTCTAATATTCACAAACACTAATTTATATTTCACACAAAACAATCGTGTAACGCCTAATCATTTTTGTGCAGCAAAATAACTTCACAAACAATTGCTTTTGATTTGTTATTAGTCCGGTCATTCTATGTAATCAATGTATGGGGAAGAAAAACTAATTCATAAAGTTTTGAAACTTGTGTGACATATACCTTCGGTTGTGGTGTTCAACGCTCACTACCCTCCCCTGCCCTCCACCTGACGCTACCCCCTTTACTCTGAAACGTGTCCCCTTTACCGGTTTTTTCACTTTTTCTCGAAAACTATGATAGAAACGAAAAAGGTGTCAAAGGCAAAGATGATCCTTATTAAATTCTTAATAAAATATGTCCCATGTCTTATTTTGATAGACTTGATGGTTTACGAGCTAAAAGTTGTGTTTGGGGCACATGGGGAGAAAATGTACGTAAAAAAGGCGTATTGTTGCAGTTTTACTATTATATCTCGAAAAAATCCCAAAATTTCGAAAACATAGTACTATTAAAAGTTTTAGAACATTAAATTCTGCGTTTAATGGGACTAAATACATATATTATGGACCACTCTGTCCTATATACTAGTGCTCATCGAAATTGCACAAATCCCACAGATATTTTAAATGCGAAAGTTTTGATGTATGTTTGATCCTCAACTACGCAAAATCTACTGGACGGATTTCAATGAAATTTCATATACTGCTAGAAAAATACTGGGTATAGTACATAGGGTACTCATTATCCCGAAATTCCTACGGGATTAGGGCCCCGAAGCGCAGCTAATGTAGCATTTTTCATAAGTATGGAAAACTTGCTACGCCCCGGGCTCCGCTCAGTTGAGAATTTTGGGATAAAAATTATCTTATGTAATTTTTCAAGTCTTTTTCTATTTGTGTACTAAACTTCGTCGAGATCCATTAAGTAGACTTCGTGTGATTGAGTGACAAAAATTTCAAGTTTGTATGGGAAGTTCATCATTTATGATAATATACTAGATGCGCCCCGAGGCTTCGCTCCTGTGAGAATTTCAGAAAAAAAGTAGATTATATGCATTTTTAGGTTTAACTCTACTTGTGTACAAATTTTTGTTGAAATATGCCCGGTAGATTTTGTGTAATTGAATAACAAACATACATCCGAGACATCCAAACGTAAAAAAGTAAGTTTATTACTCAATTACACAAAATCTACCGAGCATATTTCGACGAAAATTAGTAGACGAGTTGAGTTAAACCTAAAAATGCATATAATCTACTTTTTTCTGAAATTCTCACAGGAGCAAAGCATCGAAGCGCATCTAGTATATATTATCATAAATGATAAAATTCCCATACAAACGTGACATTTTTGTCACTCGATCACACGAAGTATACTGGATGGATCTCGACGAAGTTTAGTACACAAATAGAGAAAGACTTAAAAAATCACATAAAATAATTTTATCCCGAAATTCCTAACTGAGCGGAACCCCAGGGAATAGCAAGTTTTCCATACCTATGAAAAATGCTATATTAGCTACGCCTCGGGGCCCTACTCCCGTAGGAATTTCGGGATAAAAAGTACCCTATGTGCTATTCCCGGTATTTTTCTACACGTGTACCAAATTTCATCGAAATCCGTTGAGTAGATTTTGCGTAGTTGAGTATCAAACATACATCTAAATTTTCACATTTACAATATCTGTGGGATTTGTGCAATTTCGTTGAGCACTAGTATTGGACCGAGTGGTCCAAAATATATGTATTTAGTCCCATAAAACGCAGAATTTAATGCTCTAAAACTTTTAATAGTACTATGTTTTCGAAATTCTGAGTCTTTTTCGAGATATAATAGTAAAACTGCAACAATACCCCTCTTTTTAGGTACATTTTCACAATATGTGCCCGAAACACAACTTTTAGCTGGTAAACCGTCAAGTCTATCAAAATAAGACATGGGACATATTTTATTAAGAATTTAATAAGGATCATCTTTGCCTTTGACACCTTTTTCGTATCTATAATAGTTTTCGAGAAAAAGTGAAAAAACCGGTAAAGGGGACACATTTCAGAGTAAAGGGGGGGGTAGCGTCAGGTGGAGGGCAGGGGAGGGTAGTGAGCGTTAAACACCACAACCGAAGGTATATGTGACACAAGTTTCAAAACTTTATGAATTAGTTTTTCTGAAAACATAGAATGACCGGACTATATACTTTGGTTCTTAAATGTAGGTAGATACTTTATCAAAAATAAAAATGTGTAAGCGATGATAACCGTTTGACGTTAAATGTCTTGTGTTAGTGTTTTGGATCATGATGTCTGACAATCAGTACAAAATATTTAAATCTAATAGGGGGGGACTAAAATTAAACATAGATGGATTTGTATTTGAAAAAAGTCGCATGCAGCATGCGAGCAAGCATGCAAGCAAGCATGCAGCATGCAAGCAAGCATGCAGCATGCCAGCAAGCATGCAGCAGGAATGCAGCATGCATGCAGCTTGCAAGCAAGCATGCAGCATGCAAATATTTCTGGGTGGCTCCACCAGAAGACTCGCTCCGTCGGCCCTTCGATTCATTCGTGCACTCGACCTCGCTCCGCTCGAGAGGTCGCCGGCTCGCTTCGCTCGCCACCTCCCCCTCGCTGCGGTTCGGCCTCGTGCCCTCATTTCTCTCAGGACCTCCTTCGCGAGCTTCTGGTTCCGCGCGAAGGAATAACACTCTAGTATAGGGCAAAGTTGAGCCACGTGGAGTTGGGGTGCTCTAAGTCGGATCTTTGACTTATGAAGATTTTTAGGAATTATTATCAGTAGTACATTAGATGTGACCAACAAGTTATAATTATCAGAAGTGATTATTACAGTAAGTAATAATTGTCTCAAACAAAGTTATAGGAGGTTATCGTTATGTGTAAAAAATTAAAAGCCAAACAATTTTAGAACATCTAATAATAGAAATTCAAAATTTGGATCTAATAATTGTTAGGCTAAATTATTATTGTGCAAAAATATAAATTAGGCGAGACAATAATTTGAATTTCAAGTTTAGGCCAATAAGGTTCGGCGAAGTGAAATTAGTAACAAAAAATTTAAGCGAAACAAAGGGCACCCATCTATTCTTCTTTTAAGTAGGTACAGTCAGCTGTAGATAAAAAAAAACCGATGGGCTGTTTGTGAGGCACTGGGGGATGCGCTTATTCATAGAGGCGTATATCGGGTCAATTAAAGCGATTGTAAATGTAAGCGTTACAAATATTTTTTAACAACAATAGTATACTAACAAAATATGGACTAGTCCGAAATAAAGATTTATTTAATTACTTATTTATAAACCTGACCCACTCTCTCACCGAATCCAATCGATACCACTATCAGTGTCCTACTCAGTATCTCAGTACCAATCCTATCTCACCTACCTATATATTTACTACTGAGCTTACCCGGTTGCATCCTCAGCATACGCGTCGGAGCCCAGGGGCCGCTTTCCTCCATTTTCTTTAAATTTTCTAATTTTATTATTTTTCTAATTCTTTGAATTTTCTACTAATATTAAAAAATGTGAAAGTTTGGATGTGAGTTTGTGAGGATGTTTGTTACTCAATCACGCAAAATCTACTGGTATGGACGGATTTCGATGAAATTTGGTATACGGTTAGAAAAATACCGGGAATAGCACATAGGGTACTTTTTATCCCGAAATTACCACGGGGGCGAAGCCCCGGGGCGCAGCAGTTTCCTATATTGGAGAGAAATATATTTTTGTCAGTACACCTATCTTTTCTTTGCATCATGTATTTCACAAACAAGTTTCCAGTAACTCATAGTCTCCAGACCAATATGGGCCCAACGAGTGACAGACTAGATTCCTCCTCATGGCAGGAGGCGGCCGGGTCGACCACGGATGCGCTGGTGCGACAAATTGAACAGGTTTGATAAAGGGTATAGCCCGCAAAATCGCGAAACTTAAGTGGCAGTGGGCGGGGCACATAGCTCGTAGAACAGATAGCCGTTGGGGCAGAAAAGTTCTCGAGTGGCGACCACGAACCGGAAAACGTAGTGTTGGCAGGTCCCCCACTCGGTGGACCGACGACCTGGTGAAGGTCGCGGGATGCGCATGGATGCGGGCAGCGCAGGACCGGTCGTTGTGGAAATCCTTGGGGGAGGCCTTTGTCCAGCAGTGGACGTCTTTCGGCTGAGAGAAGAAGAAGATAAAGGGTGGCGCGATATAGCCTTGGATCGGGAGTCTTGGAAGAGGGAGAGTGAGGCCTTTGTCCAGTACTGGGACTGGGAATGGCTATTAAATAACATAGACAGAAAAAAAATTGTTAAAACATTTTCTTCTAACTAATTAGACCATATTTGTTTGTTTTATCTTGTTGCCTAGCCAGGAAGATACATAAGGTTAGCTCAATCGCTAGTTATAATATAATCTTACTTAAACTTTAATACTTATTAAAAACACGGAAATTTGTATTTATGTTTCGAGTTTGGTTGTTTGTTGATTTGTTACTAAATCCCGATCCAATGGCTAAACGTATTGATCTGGAATTTATTGGTTTAGGATACTTGCTTCCGGTGGAGGAAAACATAGTGAAGTGATGTTATTCGCGATGTTACTATTTACTATTTCAAAACTGTTAAGTAGATGTCAGATTATGAATAAATTGGAGAAGGCAATAGCAAAACAATAAATATAAACATTGCAAAGATAAAAGTTGTAGGTATTTTATCCTACGTAGATAATGATACCGATAAAGTAAGCCCATAAATAAATTTAAGTACAGAAAGTATAAGTACCTGGATTGGATAAAACTGAGAATTTTTGAATTTACATCCTTGCTAATAGGTATAATACCTAGGTTTTTGTTTGTTTGAACTGACTAATAATTTCTGGAACATATGAATTTAAAAAAAAACACATTTCCTTATAAATAGGAAAGCTATAGCTTTCTTTATAAATATGATTGTTCATATGTTTCAGAAATTAATTGGTTCAAACAAACAAAAATAAATAGGACTGATGGTAATGGCCCTGGACACGCACTATAAGAAAAATCGTGCCCAACTTTAAAAAAAACTAAGTAGAAAGATCCGGAAGGTTACAGATATAAGATTGGCTATCTAGCATCGCAATATTCCAACGGAAGCAAAGCCTGTACAGCTATAGACCATTTTACCCCAAAATTTTCAAAACAACAGCGAGCTCTTAATAAAATAAGTTTTTATGTATGCAGTGCTAAATAAAAATAAGAATACGACCGACTTATGACACAAGTATTCGGTAGAAAAAAGCAGTCTTGCTTCGAGTTCTCGCATAAACCCCTTTTTATTGGTCAGACTAGACAAGAAGGTCAACTGTAGTCCATACTTGTATGGTATAAGTCAGAATATATATTCTGTTGTGTTCTGTTGTGTTCTGTTATGATATATATTTTTACTACTAATAATCTCTTTCATCTGAGCGCTCTCCCGGTTGCATCCTCAGCATACGCGTCGGAGTCCAGGGTCCGCTTTCCTACTTTTTCTTCTCCACTTCGCACGGTCTTCGGCATCCTTAGTTGTGAGAGCATTGGCACGCATATCCTCCTTGACGACTTTATGACTACCGAAATATTCATAGTAAAGACAAGCCGAGTTGAGTTGTAAACAAAAATTATTACTCAAAGTAATGCTGGAATATAGCAAAGACTTAATAATATTATATATGCGATGTTAATTGAAAACGGAAGCTTTGGATGTAGTATCGTGAATAGGATACTATTTCATTCAAAACCTATCAATAGAATTTCGTTGAAATATCATGTATCAGGAATGGTGTTCATTCGGGCTACTATCTGTGGTGTAGTTGTGTTGTGTTGGAGATTAAACAAAGACCTCTTGGCTTTTAAAGTTTTATTTTCTTTTTCAACCGATGTCCACCTGTTGAGTGTAGGTCTTCTCATGCACACGTCATTCTTTCCGCTAAGTATCTAAGTTAAATAATTGGGTAGAATCTGCAAAATTTATATTTATTTTTAAGCATTTCATAGCATACTTATACTTCCGAAGCATTTTGTGCTAGGGCAGCACCCGTACGTCTTTCGTTTTTTCGAAAGAAACTTTTGAAATTTCTCCATCATCATCATTGCAGCCTTTGTTTTGTCCGACTTCGGATATAGGCCTCCTTCATCCTGTTTCAGTTGTGACCGACATGCTTCCAGATATCGTCACCCATCTCTTTGCTGGATGACCTCTTCCCCTCATGGTCTCTTTATGAATATACGATTCACTTATATACTTCTTCTTCTTTTCTATTTAACCTAAATTTTCTATTTTATTTATAAATATTTTATTGTACTAAAATTACAAAGTAAACTTACAATAGGAGGGCTTAATGCTAAAGCATAATCTACCAACCAACCTTTGGGTCATGCAGAAAATTTAGGTCTTTACGTGTCGATCGATTCTCCCAACGATTTCTGAATTCTTCCTGGTCAATGTTGTGCCATCGATAGCCTCGTTGGTGGCCAAAAAATAGTTTCTCCTCTTGGACCACCCCCCAAAGGGCTAGGACACACAGGGAGCTCATAAAACACAAGCGTAGAAGCATAGTAATAAAACGCAGCGACCATATAATATGAATCGGCTCCTTTTATTGGCCAACGAGAGTCACTCCAAACTGCGGGTTATGTATTTCGAATAGGCTTTTATTGTCAAGTCTACTGTAGTTGTAGTTTAGAATATTCGCGATGTCTTCAAAAATATTCGAATGCTGGCAAGGAATATGATTTTTTGTTTATTTTAAGAGCTAAACTTTATGCTACATTTTCTGTCATTTAAAAGGCAAAACAAAGCTTCTTCGATTTTTGGAATTCTATCATTTTGATAGATTCTAGCCAAAATAAAGGTGTCAAAGTTTGCATTTACTTACGTTTACTTTTGTCATACTATTTGGCAAATGGTGCAAGTATTTTTGAGTTACTGTTACTGTTAAAGTAAGTAGGTGCAACTCAAAGAGCCAATGTTCAAAAAATGTCTATCATGTTGTGTTTGTGTATGTGTTTTCTTCTATCATGGTTTTGATGGGAAGTAATGTGTGGCGTACAGCGGAGCGTCATGTTCCCCGCTACCCGCATTGAGCTGTGACTCAATATTATTCAGATACGTCTCGGCGTGCGGACGGTTGCTCGAGTGCACGGGCTGTTATCATTCTCAGCGACTATCAAGTCGCTCTGTACCAACTTATACCAATAGTCAGGATACGGTGGAGCCCCAGTTAACTGACCCGGTTAAGCCCCGGGTCAGGTTGTGCTGTGGGGCACATAACGTGCAGGGCGGGGCACGTTACTATGCCGTATAATAATAGTGTCGACGGCACATTTGGCGACGAGGTAAACGTGAGTACATTAATCTTTTGTTAAAAAAAAAAAAACAAATAAAGTTGGTGGAATATTCAATTTAATTTTATAATCCTATCACTGGGCTTCCGCCCGCGTTAGAATCTTATTCGAGGGTAGAATCTTAAGAAAATATATCGTAAAGAATAATCAGCCATCTCGATAATCAATAATTTAGTGAAAAGGGTACAAAACGGCCTTATTGGCTTTAGTACCAATGGCTCAAGGGATCTTGGCACCAACATAACAACAATACTTTTTATTTAAATATTAATCTCAATATTTCCCTGCATCTATAGCTTGGCCATAGTGGCCGTGATGATATATATGAAAAAGTTAATAAGTAGGTACTAAACAATAAACGACAAATACAGATTTCACGTAACATTTAATGACTCTGATTGTGGTGAGCGGCTCCTAACTGTTTATGAATAGCTTTTCGCTTAATACAATAAGTATTATTCTGTTAACAATGCACTTTCTGTACATAATTTGAAATATGAACGCATACTTAGTTTCCTTAGGTTTAAACCTCAGTTTAAAACGTAACTACAGTGATACAAATCATGAGGTCGGCTGGACTGGTACTACCGGCAGGTCACAAGACAGAATATTTATAATTGATTATTTTGCTAATGCGAAATATACATAGCAAATACCTACTTTTAATTTAACCATTTTACATAAGAAATAAAAAATTTAAAGCTTCTATCGTGAAAGATACACAAATTTTGTTTTCTAAAGTTTTTATACCTTTGGTATTATCAGAATAGATAAAACAGTGAAATAAATAGGTATAAAAATGGAATATTATAATTATTTTCTCATCACAATCAAATCAGTTCAATTTGTGTCATATAACTAATACTCAATTTCTGAGATACTTTTGTCAATCTGTTGATCTATTACCATAATAATTGCGTTTCTGAACAACGTACTATAAGCTAAACCATAATTAATATGAGGTTAACTTAACTGTCCATTGTGACGATATTTTATATAACCTTTAACTAATGACGTGACAAATTTATAACACTACAAGGGATGTGACGTCTCACGGGCTACTACTTTCAAAGTTAATTTTTACCAAAAAATGTAATATGGACGTTTCAAAATTGTGTTGATATTTAACCATTGGTATGTAATAAAATACATATAAGTAAATTCAATCAGCTTTTATTAAAAACTATTTTAAAAAACGTTAATTAACACTAACTGGTACTTTTCAGCCTTACTTGATATGAGACCTCAATTTTAGCTTTTTAATAGACCTTACATAAAACACATGAGAAATTTAATACTTTTTTATAAAAATCTAATCTAGAAAGAGACGAAAGAAACAAAAAAGATTTTCTTAAAATTAAAAATAAAAATTTTGACAACTGCTCAATTTGGTATAAATCACTCGCAATTTTTGTACAAGGGGCGAGAAAGCACACGGGATTGGAACACCCGACACACGTGTACACTGTCATTCTGTTCTGTTTAGGTGGACAAAACCTGAATGCCCTTTGTTTGCCCTGACTAGTGTCATGACTTTGGACACCTTCTTCGACCATATCGTCCCCCAGAACCCGCTTTATCACTAGCCGTAACTCCCTTGGTAATTGACGGCAGACAACACGTCGTTGCAGATAGTTTTCAACGCAGACGGGGACTTCTCTATTTTTTTTTTGGGGATTAGAATTGGCTAGATATTTCGCGTTTTTTATTTCATAGTACCCACATAAGTAAGCTTCCGTTTTGCCAACTATTGCAAAAACTATTTGTATGACAACTAGGGACTTGTAGCCTGACAAGCTACGCTCGATTTGTATGGCAAATAGGGACATGTAGCCTGACAGGCTACGCTCGATTTTGTTATTGTTATAAATCACGTGTAATGCAACCGACAACAAGTCCGCCTCCTTCCAAGGTCGTTTTAGCACTAAAACAAAAGCTACTAAGAAGCAGGGTCTCGGCAAGCGGGGGGAAGTGACCGATTTTGAGAATTTGTAAAACACGTGACGCCTGTGAGACTCCACGTCACTAGTTAAAGGTTAATAAAGGTACCTAAGTGCAACCAGAACAGGGTTTGTGGTCGGTTGGTACCTGAACTAGAAAAATCATGCTTCCCTGGTTCCCAACCCTAGGGATTATTATAATTAACTGATAGTTAATCGATAGTGTACTTTTTCCATATGATTGATTAATATCGTGATGAAAAAAAAAAAAACAAAATTTGAACTAAGAGTTAAATAAAAATATATATATAGGTATTAAAACAATTACAAGGGTGCAAGTAAATTTAAGAAAGAACTATGGGAACTATATTCTTGATATGTCTCTAAATATAAGAATTATTTTAACTAAATAGTTCAAAGTTGACTAGTATCGTAAAGAAACTACCATCCGAGTTGAAAGAAAATAAACGCCAAAATGAAAAAAAAAATTGAAGGACAGTTTTTAAATAATTCATCTGGTTCTAAAAATACATAATATTTTAACCAGTGGAGTTTGTTACAGCTTCTGGTTGACTAGAACATTGATAGATGTGTCGATTAAGATGTTGTTCTCTGTGATTACAATATTCAGAAAACTAATACTTGTTTATGTAACACTGGCGGCCCGTCCCAGCTTTGCAAGGGGCCATTTAGAGGTAAATTATGTTACACAGAAATAATGTAGGTGCTAACGTAGGAATACATTTGGAATCAATACAGTGATTAAGATTTTTGCTTAAAATATCTTTAAGGAAAATGCAAAACTTCCATTTTGTTTAATGGGTATGGAAGTATAAGAAGTGTAGATTGTACACTAAAATGTATTGTATATTTAATGTGAAATAAACAAGTAAAATAAATAAAATAGGTACCTAAACAAATAAAAGAGGTACCTAAATAAATGGATAAAAAAAATACGGCAGTAAATACTTAGCGTATTTCAATTTAATATGACAGACATGTCGATAACATGTACAAGTTTAAGCCACCAGGAAACCTACAATATAAAATGGAGGTATTTATCTACTTTACTCAATTATTATTTTACAGTCTACCCTGTAAAATAAAATGGTATTTCATTGAAAGCGAATTAACTGAACTCATTGGTGAAAACATAAATTAAGTTTATTACAAAGGATTTTAGTATGATTGTTCGGTCTTGACAAATACAGTAATTGGGCTATGCCCAACGATTTTGATATTCATTGATGCTATAATAACTACTTTAACGAAGGTACACTGGGTTGCCTTTATATGTTTACATTAATTTACTTCACTAATCACAATGGTACCATAAAAAGCAAGTTTACGTGCATGAACAAAGTATATTAATTGTTCTTTAATGCACTATACATAAATGTTGTTCTAAAAACTATTCATAGTTTAGTTTATTTAAATTTCCAATTATAATGATGTGTAAGGAGATATTATTTTCCATTAAACATTGACGAGTTATCAATGAATCAGTTAGTTGTAATGACAACACAATGTTTATTTAAAAATAGAGAAAAGCAGTTAAAATATCTAAATACATGGTGTCACCTTAATGTGATTTTTACTATTTTATACTCCTACTTAATATCCAACAATATTTTAGTACCGACCACGGCAATTTTGTTGCCTGAAGTCATCATTAAATTGCTAAAGTTACCTTTGTGAACCAAAGTATGAATTCAAATGAATCGATATTATGGATCGTTTAACCAGCATTAAATTGTTAAAGTTACCCAATATAAAATGAACAAATAATGAATATTGATGTGCACTTTGTGCTACAAATAATAATATTATGAATTGTCAAGCTAGCATTAAATTACACGGAATCTGCAGTTAAAATGCTCATAGTCAGCATTAAATTGCTAAAGTTACCCAATATAAAACGAATAAAGAATAAAAATTGATGTGCACTTTGTGCTACGAATAAATGTTATTCCAATTAGGTATCTAATTAAGAATAACCAAATATCATAATATGTATTATTTCTATCTAATTGAGAATAACCAATATGTGTTTAGTTTGAAATAAAATATGTGTAAGGACAATGATGACCTCCGTGTGTGGTCCCGGGATAAATTCTCGGTCAGGTCAAATAATCTTTGTGAATCGGCCTGGGTCTAGAGTGTGCCATCCTACACACAAGCGACTGTTAACAGCAATAATCCACAAAGATGGATAAGTAATCAATGTGTAAGGACAATAACGACAACCTCCTTGTGTGGTCCCGGGTTAATTTCTCGGTCAGGTCAAATGTTTTGTTTAAATGGGCCTGGGTCTAGTGATGTGCTATCCTACACAAAAGAGTTCCACTGTTAACAGCTATTCCGTATATGGGTGAATATAACGGATAAAGTAACGACTGTTATTAATTTAACAGCTATTCCACATAGGTGGTTAAAGAAATGATTGTGGTCCAGCAGCTATAAAAGTATTGGAGACCAATCAATCTTAGCAAATCCAGTCTTAGCAAATCCATGTTGTTGGGTTGTAATTAAATATAATGTATATTGGAAAAATGTATAATGCAGATCATTAAAAAATATATATATTCTGAACCTGCTACAGACAGGTTACAAAAAACTTATTACCAAATTAAGTTTAAAAATACAGAATAGTCACTCCTAAGCCAATACATAAACAAATATGTATTTTTATAAACTAATGTAGGTACATTACATACAATTTAATAAAATGATTATTTTAATATAGTATTAATTGATATTAACACTAAACTAAAAACATTAACATTAAATAAATAAATAAATTTAATGTCGTCCTGACAGATGTTGCTTTGCGGTAAGGTGCCCAGAAGACTGGCAAAATTGCCAAGTTGAATGGAATACTGATCCTTTGATCAAAACCTACATAACATTAAGTTAAAAAAAAAAAAAACATTATCCTTCTTATTTAGATTTTCAATTAGTTTTTGCATTAATAAGCAACTCATGCTTTATCAACAGCAAATCCTTATTTGTGTGTGTTTTATAGAGAAGTCTATATAAGTTCCGGCTAAGTTTAGATCCACAATTTACGCCAAGCAATGGCATCGTGTCTACTTCCTGACCAAAATAATTAACAATATTTCTGGCATTTTTTTCAAAGTTTAGACACACTGTAACAGTTGTCATTGTTCATCTTTCAACTGTAGTAATTATTTTAAAATACAATTTCTACAAACATTGAACTAGGTTGATCCAACTAAAAAATAATAAAAATATGATCAAAATACAAGTAAATAAATGCAATATACCGACATGTGGTTGTTAAAATTTTTACAAATTCAGCAAGTATCTCTCTAACAATGATGTTCCTATGAGGGAATGAATTTTTAGTATGATCAAAGGAAAAGTTAAAAAAAAAAAGAAAAAAGGATAAGTGGCCGATTTTGGGAAAGAGGACATGTTGATTATGATGAGACTGAAATCTGTGAAACTAAGTGAATTTAGGTAAAGGAAATGGCGCAGAATATTTTAATAATCCCGATTTGCGAGATGAGAATCGAAATTTATTGATGCAGATATTTATATGATTCCTATGAGAATGTTCGCATTCTTTTGACCATGCACATGATGAAAATAATATCTTTTATTTAAATTTATTGATGCAGATATTTATATGATTTCTATAAGATTGCTCGCGTTCTTTCGCGACCATGCACATCTTTATAAAGTAATATCTTTAGAAAAAACATACCAAAATTTAAAATTAGAAAACATGTCATGTCAGAATGACATAATAGGGACCAATACTGTAATGAGTTTCTTTCGGCGTTTCTTCTCAGCAGTGGTCGTTCCGAAACGCTGGTAGTTTGCAGCTTTAAGAATTATGATGGTATATAATTTGAAATTTGATGTAAAGTGTTACTTTGGATTTATTACATACTAGTGGTAACGAACATTATTGACAAACCTTTGTCTGTATTAAAATCATCAAAAGAAAGGAGAGATGTGGCGTACAGCGGAGCGTCATGTTCCCCGCTACCCGCATTGAGCTGTGACTCAATATTATTCAGATACGTCTCGGCGTGCGGACGGTTGCTCGAGTGCACGGGCTGTTATCATTCTCAGCGACTATCAAGTCGCTCTGTACCAACTTATACCAATAGTCAGGATACGGTGGAGCCCCAGTTAACTGACCCGGTTAAGCCCCGGGTCAGGTTGTGCTGTGGGGCACATAACGTGCGGGGCGGGGCACGTTACTATGCCGTATAATAATAGTGGCGACGGCACATAATGTTTTTTCAATGCATGACAATAAAATGTTATTATTTATTTACAGCAATAACTCGAGTAAACACAAAAATATTGCGTAAAACGCATTATTGCGTTATATAGGACAACTTTCAATACCTGTAGGCATTGTTGGTAGTAAAATTATTTTTATATCTCCATTCCGGCAAGCTTTAGGCGTAATAAAATGTCTGAACGTCTGTAATTTTCATTTTGAACAGAATTCGCGTTTATACCCACAATAAAGACGGTATTGAATTATATTGTTTTTTGAATAAGTATGCTTTGAACTATGGGTTTGCGTGGGAGTTTTCCAAATAATCCATACTAATATTATAAATGCGAAAGTTTGGATGTGAGTTTGTGAGTTTGTGAGTTTGTGAATTTGTGAGTTTGTGAGTTTGTGAGGATGTTTGTTACTCAATCACGCAAAATCTACTGGACGGATTTCGATGAAATTTGGTACAGAGGTAGATAATGACCTGGAATAGCACATAGGCTACTTTTTATCCCGGGAAAAAGCACTGTTCCCGTGGGAAATCCACGCGGGCGAAGCCGCGGGCAAAAGCTAGTTTATCATAAAATACTAGGTTTAAGTAGGTACTTAGATAAAATAAATTAATCTAGAAGAATAATCTGAAAAGCCGTCTCAACGGAATTAGTCTAAAAACATACGGTTTGACACCGTACTGTTACATACCATGGCGTTCAAAGTCGTAATTTTCAAAAATTCTACTAGTCTAAATTGAACAGGGCAACTCTTACGAGTGAGGCAACAATATATTTTTTTTTTGATCTACAATGCCACAAAGCATCTCAAAAAAATCTACCGTTCCATACATTTCGGACAGATCCCATAGAAAAAGTTGCTTATATTCACCAATAGAAAATTTTCCAATTATTTCGAGTAGGTACTATTCCACGTTGACCGGTCCTGCGCTGCCCGCATCCATGTTCAACCCGCGACCTTCACCAGGTCGTCGGTCCACCGAATGGGAGGCCTGCCAACACTACGTTTTCCGGTTCATGGTCGCCACTCGAGAACTTTTCTGCCCCAACTTGTGGAAATCCTTGGGGGAGGCCTTTGTCCAGCAGTGGACGTCTTTTGGCTGAGAAAGAGACAGGTACTATTATCATCGATCAAATAATATATTTGAAGTCTAGATGTCAATCACAGAATATGAAAATATATGGGTACTAAAAAACAAGTGTGAAAATTCAAGTTGGAAAAAAAAAATTGTGAGTGACCTTGAGTCCTTCAGAATCCTATGCGGCTTATGACAGGTAAGAAACACTATCCGGATACCATTTATATTAGCAGGACGAACTAACGGACTACCTATCAACATTTCACAATAGGTAAAATAAATATTTTATTGCCAATAGAAAATATTGCTTTGGACAATAATTTGATCATTAATGGGTTAATCATTTGAGAGTTTCTTAGTAATTAAAATGGAATTTACGATGGATAGAAGCTTTATAGACTGTCAAATTGCTTTCGTATTTCTTGTTTTCAAGAATATTTTGAGAATATTGCTATGGACTTGTTTGACCTTGCACGTAATGTTCACACATAGACATAGAAAAAAATGTACTTATTCACACACACATACAAAAATAACAACACATCACATGCTCAAAAGTAATAAAAATAAAAGAGTAAAATATACAAGGGCGGACTTATCCCATGAAGGGACCTCTTCCAGTCAAACAGAAGAATACTGATTTTTTTTTTAGAAATCTGAAAAGACATATTCCATAAGTGAAGGTTCTCTGAATAAAGCCTGATTTCTTTTATTTTATTGTTCGTTGTGTCCCACTGCTGCAGACACTTTAAATTCTATCGAAATTTATAAAATTACGTAAAACGCCATCTGTGTTTAAGTACTAGAACTAAGGAAAATGTAACCATCGCAAAGCAATTCGCGGTTCTGTATCCTGTGAATGATACAAAGTAAACTTAGTTCAGTTACAAATTACCAGATGGTGCAGCTAAAAGTTTTCATTTGCCAAATGTTTTTATTTGTTTTTAACCCACGAAAAAAAATAGAGCTACACGGAACTCCACGCATGCGGAAGTCCGCGTTGCTTATGAGTGATGTTGTAATATTTATAGTAAGTTATTTAACGAAAAAATATTAAGTTTTTAACACAGGTCACTCTGGTATGTCGTCTGTCTAAAAACAAAAAACTTGAAAACTTTTGTAACCGAAGTCCCGAAGTTCACATATTTTTTCCAATAATTTTATGGAGTAATTTATGAAAAAAGTTTGTCTGAATAAATATTTAATTTTATAAGCCTATTTATACACGACTGACCAAAAATCGAGTGTTATATTTTCAGGGTTCATGATTCGCATACATATAGTTTTAAGTACGGAGAAGGACATAGGGTAACTTTCATCCTGGGAAAAAGCACTGTTTCCATGGAAAATTCACGCGGGCGAAGCCGCGGGCAAAAGCTAGTGGTTAATAAATTGTTTAATAAAAAAGAACAAAAGTTAAATTCAAATGATAGATTAAAAATAAATGGCCGCTGTTTAGGCCGTGCGTGCTCACCCGCAGATAACGAAGCGTCCAATATGGACCGCGTAATGAGCCACCGAGGGCCTTATGTGGAATATATTGTGCGCACTGTGGATGCGTGGAGTCGATGTTTCTTTCACAATTTTAAATTTAATACGAGAATTTTTGGGCAATTCTCAAAAAAAATCCGCTTAACTTTCATGACAATTTTTAGGGTTCCATAGTCCGACAAGGAACCCTTATAAGATCGTTCAGTCCGTCTGTCCGTTCTAGTCTGTCACAGCAGAATATCTTCTACGTTTATGGACTGATTTGCATGTAACTTGGTTCGAGGATACTTCACCATATAGATCTCATTTTTTTTAAATATAAAAAATTAAAATTACCCCTTTTTAAGGGTACCTCCCCATACATGTAAAGGGTGGGGTGAATTATTTTTTTGAGTGCACCCCCTTGTGTCATCTTTGAAAAGGACTATGAAAATAAGGTAGGGTTTACATACAACACTTTTTTATCAGCTTTACCATTTGCGAAATATAGCCCGCCAAAGTCGTTTACACGGTGTCCCCCCCACCCCCCCTGTAATTTCTAAAGTCTTGGATCTATAAACTTTAAACCACTCACGTAAAGAAACAGGCGCGGAAACTCTTATTTAAAGTGTAATAAGTCTTATGTTTCGGGTATCCTGTGATGAATACTTTTGAAATTATAAATAAAATAAAAATATATACTTTTTTCTTGCAAGAAATGTTTGAAAATATTATAATACAGATGATGAAAGTTTGTTTGTCTCTGGAAATAACAGTCGGATTTGCAAAATTCTTTCCGTGTATTATAAATAAGGAAGGCTATAAATGTACCTATATACATTTTGAAAAAAATCGTTATGTATGACATTACGCATGTAATTAATACTAGTTTAGTTCTTTCATAAACAAAGCATAGCCATCCATGATAGGTATTAGTAAAATAATTGATAGCTACTGATACTAATTATTTTAATAATCCAATTAATATTAAAAATGCTAAAGTTTGAATGTGGTTTGTGAAGAAGTGTATTACTGACTCAATCATGCAAAATCTACTGCACAGATTTTGATAAAATTTGGCACACGGATAAAAAATACCAGGAATAGCACGTAGGATAGCAGATGGGCCGGAGGCGTGAGACTGTGGGACAAAGTCAAAAGCAAACACATTCGTTGCAGCATTCAAGAAACAATGCGAGAGAGCCGAATGCGGTGGTATGGCCACGTAATGCGCCGGGATGACGACCATATGACCAAGACGGTTATGAATATTGCCGAGGGAAGATGAGGCAGGGGCCGACCTCCCACGACCTGGACCAGTACTATTAAATCAGAAATGGCGACGATGGGTCTCACCCCTGACATTGTGCAGAACAGAGACGAATGGCCCAAGAGGATTAGGAGGGCCGGCTTAGTAGTTGATTCGCACGAAATTCATTCGCCCGAACGTGCGAAACGTCCACTTTCAATAATAATATTTTTTTAGTAGGCGTTTCGCACGGATGAATTTTAATCGCATGCGAACCGACCTCTTCAAGAACTAGTAGTATGCGATTCGCCCACTTAACGAAATGTGCGAATAAAAAAATCAAAGTACAGTTGTGTACAAAATATTATAATATTAATATTAAAATATGCCACATTTTCATGGCACTCACATAAATATTTAGCGAAGAGATGGTCGCTACTTTGAGGTGTGTGGAATGAAACCTCAGATCAGAAGGTGTAGAATGGAATGGACCACTGTAGCGGGAGAAGGTGTTATGCTCAACCGCCACAAAGGGTGGTAGGTGTTAGGCCTGGGGAGCCGAGGCTCCGACGATATTGCGTTGCAGTTCATATATATAGCGAGTTTGCCTTGGAAATTCTGATAGCGCGGTTAAGGATTTTTCCGTTTTTGTTGATGATCTTGCGTGGTGTCATATGGAGATTGAGTGGAGTCTGATCTGTAGTCTTTTTGCGATGTTGCGAAGTTATTGTTGGTTGGAGTCAATATTTCATATCAAAACGTGAACATCACGAATGAGGGAAAGAAATAAATTCAAGGTGTTTTTTTTTTACAAGTAGGTAATACGAATATGTATTTTGACAATTTTATTAACCTATGGGGCTGCCGAGGTCTGCTACCTAGCGGCAAACGAGACATTGGCAAAGCAAAATAAGAAGCATTTTATTTCTTACCTTTATTAGAAGTAAGAATTAATAATTCTAAACGAAATGATTTCGTGCGCGAATGTAACTGTTTGTTAAAACTTTTCCATAAAAAATGGGTATGTGCGAAAGGCGTACTACTAATTTTTGAGAGGGTCGGTTCGCACGCGATTAAAATTCATCCGTGCGAAACGCCTACTAAAAAATATTATTATTGAAAGTGGACGTTTCGCACGTTCGGGCGAATGAATTTCGTGCGAATCAACTACTAAGCCGGAGGGCCAACCCCAAATGAAATGTGAAATGGCAAGGCATAGGATACTTTTTATACTGAAATTCTCACAGGAGCCAACCCAGGGGTGTAGTAGCTTGTAAAAAATAAAATAAAAGTGCTACTCCACCGATTTGTTTGTTCAGTAGACGGAGGGTGAGGTCATTCACCGCCGATATCGGAATATAACCTTAACTGTTATCATTTTGGACCTTCTTTGAGTTATTTAGCTACTAGCTTTTGCTTTGAATTTGTTTAGGGTTATTTTTTTACAAAAGTTCCCCAATGAACGCTAAATTCTGGGACTACCGGTCCGATTTGAATAATTCTTTCTCTTTATGATAGCCACTATGAGGTAGGCTGAGCCAATAACTTTATGGGCTGGGCTATCCAGAAACTCGAAATTTTTCGAGAGCCAAGCCGCTTGTCACAACTTGTTATAAATAACTAGAGTAGGGTATAATATATTGGCACTTTAATCATAACTTTTTATTAGGAAATAAGAACTGTCAAACATTAAATATTTCTTGTTGTGGTCTTTCAGACCTATAAAGGGTTTTCTCACGTCAAAATCCACAGATCAGAAGGTTAATACAGGTGAAATGAAAACAAATAGGTACAGTTACATCAAATTCTCCGTACACAGCTATCCCTAACACAAAACACCGAAAAAAGAGAACAATCTTTTTTATTTTCCTTCAATTTTGTAAGAAATATCTTTTTTATTTATAATCTAATCTTACATAGATCAGTCGTATTAGGCTTTTGTTGAAAACAAAATTAAAGCAACTGTTTTGAATGAAATCAGAATAGTAGCCTTGTGTAAATTTGACAACTTTGACATTTAATTTTGTTTAACCAATTTTAGTACTGCTCCGATTTATGCATAAGGATCTTATATTATTTAAAACAAATAGAAGTTGACTACACCATGTTATCTTGTTAATTATTGAAAAATCCATCCTAATATCCTGAATATAAAAAGGTGTGGTCTTACTAATAGGGTTTATAGCTATAGAATTTTAATATATGGTTATTATTATTATATATATAATGGTTATTCATATAGTAGATAGTTACCTAACTACTTTCATAATGTTTTACAAGATTTTGTTTCCAAATCTGCCTAACCTCATAAAAATTATGAATAACTAGCTTTTGCCCGCGGCTTCGCCCGCGTGAATTTCCCACGGGAACAGTGCTTTTTCCCGGGATAAAAAGCCTATGTGCTATTCCAGGTCATTATCTACCTCTGTACCAAATTTCATCGAAATCCGTCCAGTAGATTTTGCGTGATTGAGTAACAAACATCCTCACAAACTCACAAATTCACAAACTCACAAACTCACAAACTCACATCCAAACTTTCGCATTTATAATATTAGTATGGATTAGAAAAATCGTGAATTAAATTAAATTTATCCGAACCTTTATCTCTATCCAGTTTATGTTTTGTGCCTTCAGTATTCTATCAGACGATGTTCGCAAATTGACCAGAATACTTCCTTATTACCGCGTGCTTGGATAACAAGGCGATGCTCGTTGGATTTGTCTGCGATTTAAAATTATGTTGTCCTTTGTCCAATAAAAATACCAGCACAGAGTGAAGTAGAATTTCTAGGAATTCAAAGGATCAACAGTGGCATTCAACTTTGCAAGTCCTTTCTGAGCACGAGATATTCTCAGAAAGGACATTTCGAGAAATTGAATTTTGGGAAAGGACATTATGAGAAAATGACATAACGCGCCTAGACGCACAGGTAGAGTCAACTCTACCCGTAAAAAGTATACGTGTATTAACTATGCTATTCCGGGTTTGAACCCGGAATAGTTGTGTTCAAACACAGGCTACTTTTTATTCCGAAATTCCTAAAAGACCAAAGCCTTGAAGCAGAGATTGTAAAAAATAAAAACATAAATTTCCCTTTTCTCATCTTTATCTTTATCTAGCATGGGTTTTGTTCCTGTGAGAATTTCGGAAAATCCTCTCGTAGTGCTCCTCTACACTCCCCAAGGAACCTACATGCCAACTTTCGGCTTCCTACGCCCAGTAGTTTTTCCTGTGCGTAGTCTGTCAGCCACACAGTCAGTCAATAACGGAAGAACTTTATGTATATTGATTTTGACGATTGTTACAAAAATATACACAGATACTGTTACAGACAGACCAACTCTCAGTATGATATAGATATGCAATAACAGTCTTGCGGTTTATCACAATAATAGCAAATAGGTGTTGGGTTATTTGAGGATGATTTGAACTTATAGGCTGTGGGAGGTAGTGTTGGTGAGATAAACTTGTTAGAATTTAGAATTAGAAAAATGTAGGGATCTTTCAATTTCACTGTGTAAAGTGGATTTGTTTAAAACTTACGTGAGAAATATACATAATTTTTTTTTTTTTGTTTCACAAAACTGGTCTGATACCATAACAAACACACTTTAAAAAACATAAAAATAAACAGGTAAGTGTCAAATCTTATTATGATTTTTTATTCTTATTTTTTTTTTATTTCATTATGATTTGTAACTAAAACTAGTCGGCGGTCTCGGCTAACAACACGCGTAAGTATCGGTATTAAAATAATGAAGTGGATGTATTCTTCCATTCCAAAAAATCTAATTTTGTTTCAACTAATCAATCATTGTAGTTTAGCTTCGATATTAGATAGAATTTTTCAATTATTTTTAAGCGATTCTTTCCAGAAATTTTCTTTATAAGTACATCCAGCTTATGGAAACGAGTATTTGTTGTTTTCAAAAAATAATTCAGAGAACTTTTCATGATTACGTTTTGCAGTAATCTCCGCATTATTTCTAATGAAAGATAGTGAAAAAAAACCGGCCAAGTTTGAGCTAAAGTCGCTTGGTGGCTTAGTAATATCCACGACAATTAGTTAGTTCAGTAGTTTAGTTGAAAACTAAGTTGGAAGTTATATTGCGCATTACATAGACACTACAAACACTTCGGACTTGGATTATTAGTAAAAACAAAAAAAAAAAAAAACAATAAATTAAGCAACCATTTTCTTTTCTCTCATTAAAAATATAGGTATTATTTTTCTTTATATTTTGATCATACATTTTTTTTTTTCAAATACTTACATTCTATTTAAAATAATTTAATTTTCTTTTTAGGTGTTAATTTTATAGTATTAATGTGTAAAAGTATTTCACTTTTCAATCCTACCTTAGCCTACCTTTAAATTATCTTTATTTTGACGCAACATATATATTTTTTTTTGTGTCTATCACACCAATAAATACGTAAAATAACTTATTTAAAACAATGTTAAAATTTGTCTTAAACCTCTAGTCTTCGCTGTCAAAACATACCAAGAAGCAGAAAGCTCATAATGCGAGCTTCCAAGAAAGTTTCGATGTGAAAACAATGATAAAACTTGGAAAGCTTGAGGACAATATTTCACTGCACTTAACCCGACGTCGAGCTAAGAATTTACCTTAAACTCTAGAGGAAAAAAATGTAAAAAAACTAATTGAAAATGTAAAGTTTCAATTTTTCTAAGCTTAGTTTTAGTTTATTTTTTTCATAAACTTTATCGTTTCGTTTAAATTAAACAATATACTCATGAACTTAATGCAGACAGCATTATTCCCCCCTAAAAAAAAAACCTAGGAAAAACATACCTAGTACAAAAATTATTATTGGTAGTTAAGGATTTTTTTTTTCAATTTCTATCATTATTAGTTTACGATGTTTAAATCGCAGACGCAGGGCATATAATAATGTCAAGTTACATCAAGTTTTGAGTATATTTTTCTGTCAGATCATTTTCCATATTGACATAAATGAAGATTGGCCAATTTTTTGAAACATCGGCCAAAGATACAGTTTTATTTATAGTATGGGCCATTGAGTGTTGTCTATTAATTTACCTATTTAATGAATTGCAAAGCCGTTATTTGTTACTTGTGTTAGTTAAATGCTCAAAGTTACCAGTGCAGATATTTACTCGTAGACTTTTGCTTCAAAAGGGTTGGGAATTAAGCAAAGTTTGTGTTTGCGTGTTGCTATTTCTGTATTTACATGAGCTATTTTGAGTTTCACTGAAAATAGGTAACCAAAATGCCAGTCTTTGCAATTTATTATAAAGTTAACTATAAATAATTATCTAACAGAGTTCCTTGAAAAACAATAATTTTAAAAGTTTTTTGAAACTCTAACTTGAAGGGCAAGTTCAGTCCATGAACAACCATAGAATTTAAAATAATATAAACCAATAGAAGCGACATGTACACGCGTTATTTCGTCTCTGCCTGATATCCTAATCTATACATATAATAAAACAGTAAAAATATTTTGTCTGTACATTTAGTATTTTTGACTGAAATGGATAGAGGGACACCTAAAAAGAATAATGGAAAGCAAAAATATTTTTTTGGAATTTCTTGTCTGTCTGTCTGTCTGTCCGTCTGTCTGTCTGTCTGTCTGTCTGTCTGTATGTATGTACGCGTTTCACGCAAAAACTACTGGACGGATTTGAATGAAACTTTTTTTGTTGTATAGCTATTAAGCCTGGGCAACATATAGGCTATAATTGATTTTGAAAACTGGAACACCTGATGAAGAACCATAGCAGAACAGCTAAACTATAAGAAATATGGATATGGTGCCTTAACAAAAGTCGTTCAACCTGATGAGCATTTTCTGCTGACGTATAAAAATTGAAGATCTGGAACATCTGATGAAGAACTGCAAGAGACCAGCTACACTATAACATATATGGAAATGGCGCCTTAGCAAAACTTGATTAATCTGATGAACATTTTCTGTAGACGCGTATAAAAATCAAAAATCCGAAACATCTGGAACAGTTTGGAACACAAAAAGATTTTCATCTAAGCGAAATTCACGCGGGCGAAGCCGCGGGTGACAGCTAGTCCTATCTAATATTATAAATGCGAAAGTGAGTTTGTTTGTTTGTTACCTCTTCACGCTTTATCTACTGAACCAATCGTCCTGAAATTTCGCATACACACACATAGCTGGAAGTACGGAGAAGGACATAGGGTACCTTTCATCTCGGGAAAAAGCACAGTTCCCGTGAGAAATACACGCGGGCGAAGCCGCAGGCAAAAGCTAGTAAGCTATAAATAACTCTAAAATTTTAAGTAGCCAATCACACATACTCATAATCATATTTTTCGTTTGAATTTCATATTTCAACTAAGTATGAAATTCAAAAACTGTAAGACGTACTGACGTTCTTTCACTTGATTTTTACCAGTCTTGCTACCAGTAGTAAGGGAACGAAGGAATCCTTTTGTTATCTTAGATAACTTTGGCCTATATGGCTTTTAGACATGGTTATTAAAATTAGTTATTTAGTTATATAAAAACTAATGTACTAATTCCAAAATAACCTCAAAACTACGCACACGGAGCGATTACCAAAAGCTCGTTAACTTTAAAATGGTCCAAAGTTGGCGATGGCAGAAGTTATAACCCACTAATTAGGACATGCCGTGTTTCAGCGCGATTTAGTTAGTTAGTTTTAGTTGCTGACACCGTTTTGCATATAATTATTAGTTAGATTTAGTTTCTTACTGACATTGTTTTACACATTTTATCAGATTTTGTTTTGTTATAGTTTTAAATATTTTAAGATAGATTAAATTTTAACGCAAAATGTTGTATTCCGTACATTCAATTATTTTAAAATAACCTGTAACTGGAATGAAAAAAAAAATCGTTTGGGAATTCCGTGAAATTATCGAAAGTTAAAGAAAAAATAAAATCTGCTTAGAATTATTTCCTGAACCTATCGAAATATCTTTGATCACATTATTCGATTACGCATCAAAATACCTTCAACCAAAAATCATTTATGGAAAAAAACCACTGGCTGGTGTGTTTTTAAATTGAAATATTAATTTGCACATACGACTACAATATAAAAGCTACCAATCCGTCACCCGTCAATCGAAGCCAGACCAAATTTTGTAATTTAGCCAAATTACAGCCTAAAAATACCAGTTATTATCACACACCATGACATTGTGGCAATGTCGCGAATACACTCCCCCCCCCCAGCCCCTCCTTCCTGGCCAACACGCGATGTCATTATCTGTTCATTTCGTTGTTCATTTCCCTTGAATAATTACAGCAAGGACGAGACAGGCGTGGCTAAGGCCTAAGGTCATGGCGTTATGGAGAACAGACATATCAAAATTCGAAGAAATTATGTTGTTTTTAATTATTTTTAACCCCCGATGAAAAAGCCAGGGTGTTGATACTGTACCTGTTTCTTGTCGTGTGTGTTTAAAGTTGTCACATTTTTGACTGGTTGAAAATACATTGTAATGGTTTGGTAGGTATGTTCCCAGAAAAAACGGCTCTACACATACATGCTAAAAACTATGTGAACTTATGTTTACATAATTTTTTGCATGTATGTGTAAACTCCATTTTTTCTTAATTGTCCTATTATGTAAACAATCTTCACAGTACTTTTAGTTTAATTTTGTTGAAATTAAATCAAATATTAGTTCAAACCTAAACATTCTAAAGTAAAACATTTATTAACCACGAAAGTAATTTCTTAAAAAGTATATTTTAATTTATATTGTTGTAAAATCAAAAAAGACATTGTAAAATTGTTTACATAATAGGACAATTATGAATAAATGGACAGGTAGGTATATATACATAGGTTTATATACCTAGTCACAGTATAGCCCCTATGGGCATAGTAATATACTGTGCCTATTGACTTACAAATTCATTAAAATTTAATTTAAAAAAATTGCTAAGCGGATCCCATATTCTTGTGAAGAGAATAGCCGAAATATTTAAAAAAGATATATTGGGAATGGGTCGTCCCCAAAAAATGAACAACATAAATCTGAACAATAAACTAGGTATTCAGGGCATCCCAAAAAATAGGCTTTGAACAATACAGACATATTTTTTTACAAAAATGCCAACAAAAACTAATAGTCATTAATCTTTGTAACAAAAATAAAATTAATACCTTTAACACAAAGAAAAAGGTAAAGACTGAGTGCTTGTATCTGAACTTTTCCTACAAATATGCTTCTGTTTGCAAATTTTTCGCCAAACTGATTTTAATAAAACATGATGATTTTAATTTAAAAATAAGATGCGCATCTCGTAGAAATAAATCCTACATACCATCGAGATATTATGTACTAACTGATATATTTAAAAGTAACTGGGTACAACTCTACAATTTATAAATGAACTAGCCGCGCCTCGGAGCTTCACTCCCGTTCCCGTGGAATTTCGGGATGAAAAGTACGTACCTAATCTATGTGCTATTTTTCTACCCGCATACCAAATTTCATCGAAATACGACTAGTAAATTTTGCGTGATTGAGTAACAAACATCCTAACAAACTCACAGACTCACAAGCTCACATCCAAACTTTCGCATTTATAATATTAGTAGGAAGTAGGATACTTTTAACATTATTTAAATTACCATTAACCTATTAGTATTTATTTAGACATTGTTTCTTCTTAAAATGATTGCAAGTTTAAAGAAAGTTATACAACAATCGTGTAGACATAACAGACAGCATAATTTTTTAAATCCCATTCTTAATGAAGATGAACATCTCAAGCTTATATTTATAGATGATACGTCTTAACTTTTTTCGTTTAAATTTTTGGACGCCTTCGGGAATTCAGGGCAGCGAAATCCTGACAAGAAGGCATTGTAAAAAAAAATAGGTTTGGTTCACATGTACAAGTGAAAATTGGTGGAATAAAAGCAGACTAAGGGGTTATCGTCCGAGATAGAAGAAGATAAACTACCTACTTCAAACATAATTGATAATTTATAAGGAAACGTCGTCTTCCTCTCCTTTTTCTATTGTTCAGCTTCGGCGCAACATGTCTTTTCTTCCATAAATCTTTTGCCATTCCTTATCATTCCTGATAGACTCCTTCAACTTTCTAATTAGGGCACAGATTATTGTAGCAGAATAAGAAAAATGTTTTTCATCTTTTCAGAAGTAAGCTAATTAGATTTTTTAAGAATTTTTGACACTTTTACTTGGCAAGTTAATCCTTGGTCTATCAGTCTAGATATTCATAGCATCAAATTATTTTTACTTCAAGGCACTGGGCGTTGCCATATCCCTGCTCCATGTTTAGTTGAAATTTGATAACCAAAATAGAATGGAGGTCCAACATAATATTTTTCTTCTTCTCAGCATATTTGTATCCACTGCAGAACGTATGCCTCTTGATTGGACTTCCACTCTGATCTTGATGCGGCGATTATGGACCAGGTCGGCCCTGCCGTCTTTTTAATATCGTCCGACCACCTGGCAGCTGGTTTGCCCACACTTCGTCTTCCTGTACGGGGTCGCCAGAACAGAACTCTCTGACTCCATCTATCGTCATCTCTGCGACAGATATGTCCAGCCCAATATTTTTCTACAAACAGGATTAATCCCCCTTTTCCATGTGAACCTTCCTTTACATAACAGGATCACATCTGAACTCTTTTGCGACGCAGACCCTTTGTATTCAAAATGGTTTTAAGGCTTTCAAGGAACCATTAAATCTACATAAGTCTCACTGGATATAGGTCAATCAGTCTGAACGCAGTGCAGACAGTTTATTAAATTAAATTAAAATTCGTTTAATTCAGGTAACTACGACGACCCATAAAATTAATTAATTAAATACATGTCAGTCGCTCGAGATAAAATTGTACTAGTCAAGATTACATAAAATTCATTAAATTGGAATAAATTAAATTAAAATTAAATATATTATTAATTACATTAAATTACCATCGCCTCTCTGGTTTGCAGCACGGTATGTGCCTGTCACAACATTGCGTCAAATCTGTCCTTGCAGCAATTATTGCTAAGACGGCATTGGGAATTTATAAAACGGAGAATATGGGGAAGAAGAGTAAGGGTATTTGTAGATCGGGATAGGCGGTAGCCTATCCTCCAAAAACTTAGCTATACTTAAGTAAATTTTTGACGTCAATACATCCCTTAATTTCATCTAATGTTGAAAACTTTCACAAAGGGTGTGGCAATTTTACTCCATTTTTTTTTTGTTTTTCAAATACCCCTACGTAGTAATCACAATCTGATAAACGACACGAAATCCTCTGTACTTGTCGTAAACATCGCCATTTTAGGACAAAATACATAAAGAAACACCGGTGATATGACAAATATCATTTAAAACTCTACGTCACCACCACAAGCGAAAAAAAGCTTTAATATTACGATCACAAGGTTAACTATTGACTGTACGCTATTGTTGCGTTATTCTGTAATTAGATACAATCTGATTTTATCAAAAGTCAGGTCGTAATGGTGTTTATGTAAAAGCTTTTCTTTTTGGTACTGAGGAATATTAGAAACACAAGTACTTTTATGAACTTCGGTTTGAAATAAGCAATAAGGATGCTTTTCACGTGATTTACGCAACACATAACACAAAAAAGTGACTAGGTACTTATGTACCTAGTCACTTTTTTGTAGTATATACCTAGTCGTTTTTACAATATGTAACCAAACCCAGTTGGCTAATAACAGTTTATTTTTTCGTAAAAATCAAGTTAACTTTATTAGTATTTTGTCAAACAATGATTATTCTTGAAATAGCCAGTAGTTACATCATCCTTTTTTTTGAGTGTATAAAGGTACCCATTCGTCCCCCGGCAGAAGAGCAGTCAATTTTAATTTATTTTAAAGGTACTTACTCGTGCTTTGGAAAAATCTGTACCACAATGTTTACAGAATAACCCTACTGCAGATACAGCTATCAATGACCTTGGCATTGTTTCCAAAATAGCTGAAATATGAGACACGGAACGGGTGCGGTGTTTAATGTTTGTGACGTAAATACCAAAGGGCAAGTTAAAACCAGGGATGTTTTTAATTCATTAAGGTGTTATTTTCCATGCTGGTCTGGGTTTGTACAAAAAACATTGACATTGCTGCTTCTTATCGCGCACATTATAAAAGTCATTCAAGGAAATAGGGGAAATAAACCAGCGTTTTCTTCAGGTTTGCGAGAGTGGCGAGTTTCCCTCTATATGTAATAAACAACGAGTCTACGTCTTCTTGGAAGGCTGGCATGGCAACACTCTTGTGATACCCCTGGTGTACGGGCTCCTGCTTGGTTTCCGTACACTTAAAGATGCTATGCTGATTGTCAGTTAATATGATTGTCAGACAGACATGGGTCGCGAAGATGTTAATTAAAACGACGTATGAATCTGCCGAGTGCGTTTATAATGTAAAACTATGCTATTGTCAATGTCGTCAAAGTAGGTTGCACGTAGTGCTGTGTAAGACTATGCAGTGATCGCTTACCATCAGGTGACCCGCTTGCTTGTTTGCCGCCTATGTTATAAAAACACGTGATAATGTATACAATCTATATTACGATTATGTACCAATTTTATTCCAATCTTCTTGTTGAGTCGAAATGTCAAAAGTCTTTATATTTTCCCTTGTTCTTATCGAGTGTGTTATTACTAACACTGGTGTCAGATTTTATTCAAGTCGCCTAAATGCATCTGACATGATTTTTACGCACATACACTACTAAACTAAACAGTCAGCCAATGTGCAGGTTTCCTCACAATGTTTTCCTTCACCGGAAGCAGGTGGTGGTCTATGAGAACACTAGCATACATGAGTCAGATTGGTATACGAACTCATGTGACTTTCGTTGGCCTCACAAAGGTCCTCCATGGTGCACGAGGCGGGGCAGTTCGAACTTTACAGCAAGTGAGCCATAGATAACACAGCTCCACAATCGCACATAATATTAGCCGAAAAACCCTACCTAAAATAATTAAAAAAATTAAAATTTTGAAAAGGAGAGGGTTTTGTTTATACAACTTAATTGAGCATGGCAGCTTAACAGCATAATTGGTGAAAAGCAAAGGCTAATGTGAAAATTATACACTTTTTGACACATTTTGGTCATTTTTTATATAATGAAGAAGCTAAAAGACTATTGCACCATTAAAGTAATTTAGGCCTTGTCTACAAATATCATGAATGACAAAGATGACAAACTAAAAGGGTTCCACCTAATTGACGTCACTGCCTGTTTTTCTATTGCGTCACCACCGCTCCCTTTTTATAGGAGCAGTAATGGACGCGCATGTTTATTATTGTCGTTAACGACTTACCTGGGCTGTGATTCTACTAATTACAAACATACTATGTCGTGCCTCAGTTGTGTCTCAAAATCCAAAAATAAATAAATATATACATGTATGGACAAATCACACATTGTTTAGCCCTAAAATAAGTTTGAGACTTGTGTTATGGGACACTAACTCAACGATACTATATTTTGGAACAAATACATATACAGAGTTATTTGTAATTTTTTTGTATTTTTTTTTTTTGAGATTTCAGAGTCGGTCCCATACAAAAAGATGTTCATATTTTTGAGTACTTTCACCCCTAGGAAGGTTATTAGTTAATTACAAATAACCCTGTATAGATAAACATCCATGACTCAGGCCAATCTGAAAAAGTTATTTTGCATGTTGACCCGACCGGAGATCGAACCCGGGACCTCCTGTGTGACAGTCCGGCGTGATGACCGTTAGGCCACAAAGGTCGTCAAAAATCTCAAAGACTTGTACTATAAAGCATAGATATATTGTAGAGATCTTGTCACTTTAGTTCATTCTCTTTGTTTTTGAGATACAGTGAACGATTTTTCTGACAGATAATTAAGAAAAAAAAATCAGTATAAAAAAATCTCAACAGATAGAGTTTTATTGAAACCCGAGTTGTAATAATGGTTGTACCTACATTGTGCGCTTTTAATTGGCAGCCAGAGGCAGAAAAAAATCACCAAACAGTTTGACAGTTGCACAAATCACAATGTTGATACTTTTTAGATGTTTTTTTTTTTTTTAAATGCCAATCCCGTGAATTTTTGCTTTTTGTATGGAACTTTTTCTCTCGCCTTTGCTTAAGCGCCATCTATGACGTCACCTGGAACTATTTTTTTTTTAATTGGGTCTCGGAAAATCCCTCATTGAAACACGACATCTACGTTCGTCACGATATTTAGCGGAATCGGCCCCCTGTTTACAGTTTTCAATTAGGAAAACACTGATTAGGTTTTCCACAACTGAAAGATTGTTTGGTTTTCATGGAATTTCTGTTGGTGTAAGATTGTTCAAGCTGCAACTAGAGTTACTAGAAGTTGTTCCTAATGATTATATTGTCTCGATATCTTACATTTTATATATAAAATGGCAAAAGTTAATGATAACTCACATATGTCATACATATGTCATAGAATCTAGCTAATAAGCGGAGTTTACCTTAAAAGGTTAGCACAATTAGCATAAGTAAACTACTGTTACTATATGTATTAGTTACGCATGATTTTTTTGTAATGTAATATTTTAGCAACCAATGGTAAACCTAAATAAATAAAATAAAAATAAATAAATAATGATAGTTTCAGCTTGAGCATATCAGTAACAAACAGTAAATGGGATTATTGTAACAAAATCGTACACACTCCTTTAACGTGGCATGAACTAAGATTGGTATCTAAAAACCTATAAACAAATAACTGAGAAAATTTCTACGAGCCAAGATAAAATATTACAACTTATCTAAATTATTCTTTCAGTAATTACTTATGTGAGTGAAGAATAACCGCTACAGAACCTACGCATTACACACTAAACTGAGGATTGGAACTTCTCATATATATGGCCGATATCGTCCCTGAAATCATAAAAAACCGGACAAGTGCGAATCAAACTCGCGCACTGAGGGTTCCGTACACACAAAGCATCTCACATTATAGCTCTAACTAAAAGAACAGCTAGTTTCAAAAACAAACTTAAGTTTTCAGTTCGATCCCTAAGATTCATACTGAATCCAGCGCAAAAATAAGTTGTGTTACAAACTTATTTTTTTTTTAGACTTCCAACAATATATTTACTATTTTCATATTTAATCATGTACAAGTACAGTTAGACCTTGCTTTTTGCCAGGTCGCGTTGACGTATAATTTCCATTTATTTTTCTGCTGAATGAGACCTTGGATCCGAGTATTCGATATTAATTTAAACCTTTAAGCGTTTCTGAGAAAAAAAAGTTTGACAGACAGACGGACAACAAAGTGATCTTATAAGGGTTCCATTTTTGCCTATTGAGATACGGAACCCTAAAAATCTACGGGATACGTATAAAAATACGGGATAGTCTATAAGAAAGTACTTTTATTTATATACAACAAACAAAAGTTAAGCTATGTAAATATTTCATACTTAAACTACGGAACGACTCACTAGTATATCTATAAAACGTGTAACCATCGCGTTTGGCTGCACAAGTAACAATGTAGCTCAAGCAAAAAAACAAGCACTAACCTAACACTTTCGTGTCTTTCGACCAATTAGCAGTAACCGACTGGAGATTGCACCGAGTTACCATAGAGTTAAAATTAACCATTTGCAGAGTAAAAATTAACGAACAGTTATCTATACATATAATAAAACAGTAAAAATATTTTGTCTGTACATTTAGTATTTTTGACTGAAATGGATAGAGGGACACTAAAGAAGAACAATAAAAAGCAAAAAAATTTTTTTGGAATTTCTTGTCTGTCTGTCTGTATGTATGTACGCGTTTCACGCAAAAACTACTGGACGGATTTGAATGAAACTTTTTTGTTGTATAGCTGTTAAGCCTGGGCAACATATAGGCTATAATTGATTTTGAAAACTGGAACACCTGATGAAGAACCATAACAGAACAGCTAAACCATAAGAAATATGGAAATGGTGCCTTAACAAAAGTCGTTCAACCTGATGAGCATTTTCTGATGACGTATAAAAATTGAAGATCTGGAACATCTGATGAAGAACTGCAAGAGACCAGCTACACTATAACATTTATGGAAATGGCGCCTTAGCAAAAATCGTTCAACCTGATGAGCATTTTCTGCTGACGTATAAAAATTGAAGATCTGGAACATCTGATGAATAACTCCAAGAGACCAGCTACACTATAACATTTATGGAAATGGCGCCTTAGCAAAACTTGATTAATCTGATGAGCAGTTTCTGTAGACGTATAAAAATTGAAGATCCGAAACATCTGAAACTGTTTGGAACACAAAAAGACTTTTTATCTAAGCGAAACGCGGGCGAAGCCGCGGGCAGCTAGTTTAAAATATTTTAGTTTATACGTTACTCTTTCTTTTCAATATTCGACATTGAAGAAACCAGACAAAAGATGTTTTATTTCTATTTAAAAGCATATCGACGCATGAAAGGCAAAACTTCCTAACCGACATTTATAAAAATGTTCAGGAGAGCTGATCAAAGTTTTTTTTTAATGAATAAAGCTTATAAAATCTTTAGTTTTCATCATAAATAAAAAGTTGTTACAGTCTAGGCATTGTAATATTATAGGCTTTTGCCTAAGAAACATTTTATTCACTTAACACTTTAAGTTTATAATTTAGAGTCGCTTAGTAAAAAATTACCTCAAAAAAATTACAGGTAAAATTACCTACTCGCCAGAGCCAATTTAAATCCGTTCAAATATATTCATCTTAATACTTCAGCTAATGTATATGCAAATAGGTAAAAATGGATTAGTAATAAAAAAATATTTTTGAAAATCAGGAAATATTGTCGAAATCATTATAGTTTAATTTAAGTCCTTCAAGAAAAATAATCTAAACACAAATTATAAAGCAATATTTGCAAAACTAACCGACATTTTGAAGGAGTGTGAATTATGAATAAAACGATTTTCGTTTAAAATCAGTATTTATTGTATTTAATTATTTTAAACAATTTGCATGCATTGGATACAACATAAACAAAATATAGTTTTATTTTCACCGAGTACAAATAAAAAAACCTTTAGTAAAATTAAGTACCTATACATTTTTAAGTTGTACAATTGTAAGTTTCATCAAAATCAGTTTTAAGAAGTTGTGAATATATTTTATCTAGATAATTGTGTGTTTAGGTACCTATGGGTACCCATGTTGTACCCATATTGCCAGATACTATATACATAACATAGTATGTTACTCTTCTTCTTGTTGAGTCGATATGTCTATCTTTAGATTTTCCCTGACCAGTATGTGGCCACGCAAACCGCCCTATCGTTGGCCTCACATGGATCCTCTTTGGTACACGAGGCGGGGCAATTCGGGTACGATAGTAGCCGAGAAACCCCATCTAATGCGGTTTTCACGGCATCTCCCAACATCAACTCGAAGTTTATTTAAAAGTTCTCCAGACTGCCCAGGGGAGATTTCCACCTGATGGTGGTAGTTTCTTGGTTAGTGAAACATTAGCTGACTGCGGAGGGAATCTATATTTCCAGTGGTCCATCCTAGCTCTGGGGGCTTCTTTAGCCGGCGAGTTAGGCTGCTAACAGTATCTACTGCGGCTCTTTAGGAGTGTAGGTAGGACGTGACCATGCATGCCTCCTGTCCTCCAGCTGTTTGTATTTCTCCACCGCAGTTGCAACAATACGTCGGATGTCTGGTGGAGCTACTAGTAGGTTACTATAAACATAATAATTATACTTACGACAGGGACAGGTTCATTATCAAAGTTAATTTTTTCTACACTTTCTTCCTTTTAACCCCGCAGAAGCCAGAGCAATATCTATTATTTTGTTACCTCAATGTTCATGTTGTTACCTAAAAAACAAATTATAATTATTATATCTACTTAGATAGCTAAAATGTTGGTTAAGTTTGTACAAAACTCTAAAAGAAGGTACCTATCAAATTTTTCAAAATCTGCGCCCTTACAATGTAAATGCACGCTTTTTATGCTTCAAAGTTTTGAAGTGATTTTTAGTTTTACTTACAATTTTCGTATACTAAGCGCCAAAATCCACCACGGCCACAAAATAGGGTCTTCAGCGACCACACTAACCGACACGTGCCGCGTTTGGCTGGCTCCTTTCGGACACGAACGCAGTACGCAGTGCGATATGCCTAAGTGACATTCGATACACGATTGCACTTCGTAAGCGCCATTTTCATTTGTCTTGAAATTCAAATAAAATTATCTAAGCGACACATTTCTCACAACATTCAGGCAAGCAAAAATATCTAAGCGACAGTCAGTTTCAATCTAATTTGTCAGGTAAAATTATCTAAGCAACATCAAGTCGGTATATATTTCTGGTGCTAAATTATCCAAGTACCTTTTTATAACTATTTCGTTACAACCAATAATATCTAAGTACAAATGATGTTAAATACAATTTTAGGAACAAATGTATAAGGACAAGTTTGTATCATATTTCTGTTCGTATAAAAATTGATAAGCGACTATAATAGCAAAATCTAATACAGGAAAAATACCTTAGTGCTTGGTGAATATGATTTTATTTCTAGTAAATTTATCCAAGCTAACGGTTAAAATAATTTTATGACAGGAAAAATCACTATTCAATTTTTTTAAAAGTTCGAACTGTCCAACCAACCTATTGAAATAAAATGAGTATTTTTTTGTTGCTTAGTCAGCTGAAAAAGTAGGAATACTAAGGATTCACGTACTTCCTAAGCGACAACAAAACTCAACGCAGCGCTACGAGACCCAGACCAATCGACGCGGAATTTTTTTGCGAGTAAAATGACGTATATAACTCATTTTACCAAATTGTGTCGGTTAGGAAGTTTTGCCTTTCATGCGTCGATATGCTTTTTTCGGTGTCATTATGTCACACGAATGACTTTATACACGAATATGACACGAATGGCGATTTGCCTTCTTAATTTCATACACTAGCTAATCATCGGCTAGAGTGCAGGTTTTCTTACGATGTTGTCCATCACCGCAAGCAAGGAGGTAGAAAATTTACTACTTATACTTCAAATTACTTACATACATAGAATCACGTCTTTATCCCTTACGGGGTAGACAGAGCCAAGAGTCGCGAGACTCGAAGGCCACGCTTAGCTGAATAGTGGGCTCTTTGATGGAAGTCAATCGAGGGAGAGGGCTTTAAACTGGGGAATCCTCCACTCATAGGCGATGGGCTAGCAACCTTCCACTATACCTGAATCTCCATTACTTCAAATTAGTATTTATAATTTATTTATTTCGATAACATGACAGTATACAAACTCACTTACACAAATAAGTTATTTCCTAATTCATGTTGATATTTTTATATACTTAGGTTTTACCTTTTATTTTTTAATTTTCGAAGTTCTAGTTTCGTTTTGAAAATAAGAAGTTCGGCATACTTGCTTACTTACTTACTTAACAAAATTAGTCAGTTAGTCAAAAATCTCGAAAATTTCGTGTCTGAAAGTTCAGTAGCTCTGTGCATTATCCTTTTACTTTTAGTTTCTAACCAAGATCTTTGTTTGCATTGCCAAGGAAGTCTTCTAAAGCAGGGGTCGCATTGAGATGTTAAAACGCAAATTATTTTGTTACTTTGTGTTTTATAGTCTTAGGCTGTTATTATGTAATGTGCTTGGCCACAGAAAAGGAAATGACCTGAAGCTCAGTTGTAGGATTTTTTTACTTTAATTCAGGTTCCTGTGATTTGTTTTTAAATTTTATTTTAAGTCACTTGAAAAAATGTAACTATATGACGCCATCTCCCAAAAATTAATTGAGGTTTCTCGTGGCTGGTATTGCTGGTATTGGCTGGCTGGTATTTATCTCGCACAGAGATTAAGCATTAGCATTGAACGTGGCAATGCTGCCAGCCTTCTAGGCACTTTACCTCAGGGCAACGAACTGTCGGGGCTAGCATTTTTGTAAATTTATTTAATTTTAGTTTTTTTTTATTAATTTGTAAATATGTTTTCAATTGACTTAAAATAAAATTTAGTACTTTGTTTTTCAAAATTTGGATAATCGAGTTGGTAAATAAAGGATTTTAAAAGGCAATAAAGGCACAAAAATACAAGTATCTTATATGTTTAAGCTTGCATTTAGTCGAGCTAATTAGTTATAACTGAATGTATAATATGAAATGCAATAAATGGATTGAATTGAGTTAAAATGAACTAGTTCATTTGTGTTCATGATAAAAGCTTCTAATCTCAAAATGTTCAAAATTTCTTAGAAATCAGTCCATTCGATTTTGCTGGATTGCCATACTTCATCATCACCATTCACACACCTATTCACTTTTACAATATTAGCAGAATAAGGAAGCTCGCTTCAATGTAACCTCGCCCTAACAACATAAAGATCTCTGCCAACTGCAAAAGCTTCAACTTTGTGAGGGTACTTTACATAAAATTTAAGTCTCAAAAAGAAAACAATATGTTCGCGCTTTGAAAGCATGTCTTGTTTCTTAAAGAAATACTTGAGTGTGAGCAATGCTGTTTGTACTTCGTAATGCATGGCTGCACTTTAAAGATGGGAAGATTCTATTGTTTGTTAGGTTAGAAACTGAATTATTTTTAAAGCTTAAAAAATAAAAAATATTAAAATGCTATTACGGCGATGGAAGAAAGCCTTGCAATCGAAATGGATTTAATTCTTCTTACCACGTACGACCAAACTGTGGAACCAACTTCCTGCGGCGGTGTTCCCGAACCGATACGACATTGGAACCTTCAAAAAACGAGTCTACATCTTTTTGAAATGCCGGCAACACTCTTGTGATACCGCTGGTGTTGCAGTAGTCCATGGGCAGCGGTGATCGCTTACCATCAGGTGACCCGCAATTTGTGATTCCTCGATAAAATAAAATAACTTGTGTCGCTTCGCTGATCTCACCCAGGGTTCTAGCAGAATCATCAGCGTCGCGTCGCAGCGCGGCCAGTTCGCCTGCTGAGTTTCTAGTTATTTGCTGAGTACACAATGTCACAGTACATTTAACATGCACATTTAAATTTTGCTATATATTTCACATTTGTATTGTTACCATAGACATAGAAAAAAAAAATCATTCTTTAATAGACTGATAAGCTTGGTTGTCAAATGAAGCCGAAAAACATTTTTCCAAATTTAATGACAGTGTATGAAAGTGATGTGACCTTACAACTAAGCATCGACATTTTGTATCGATACTACATATATAAAAACCTAGTAGTGCCAGTAGTACCTTTGTTGCCAAATTTCACAATTTTAGGTTTAGGTTTTGATTCCTGTCTGAAAAACAAATTATGCGAAAAATCGCAACATTTACGGTAATATCTCCTAATCACGTTGACGTATAATTTTGATTATTTTTCTACACACTGAGGTTTGTAATAAAAATAAAGATTGGATTTAATCAAAATTAAATATTTATTTTTATATCTATATATGTATGTACATATGGTCTATCCATATAAAAAAACTGTAACCAGTCTGTGACTATTCATGAGAGATATGAAAAAAAATAGAAAACTATTCCTTTTTTTCCATTTGTCTTGATGATATTAATACTCGTATTAACAAGTCGTGGGCACAGTAATAAGTCATGTCAGTCATCAGTAATGGTAATTGCATAATATAGTCTCAACGGACTGCTCTTTTAAAATTGCAATGTTTTCGAAGAGCAAAAGTCAAAATCAAAGTCATCCAAGACAAGCCAAATAGTCGAAATAAAAGTCATCCAAGACAAGCCAAATGAAGCGCAAGAGCACTAGCCTTTTCTCGAAGCGCTTCGTAATTTTTTTGAACCCTCATAACTATGGTCGTTTGGAATAAACCAGATAAACAAAATTCTCAGCATATAATTGTAGTAAATCACCCCCACCCTTTAAATTAGGGCATGAAAGTTAGTTACAAACTTAGTTGGTATAGCGGATTTTCTTAATCGTATCTTGCCACCAGCAATCTAAAAGTCGATGTTGTCGAAGTGTCGACTACATATACGAGATCCTTCATTTGGTTGCATTATCCAAGTTGCATTTTTAATTATTTTAAGCCAAGTATGGCGTCGTTGCCGATCAGTGGTGATTCTGAAATCGAAGAGAAGTATGTATTTAGCTAAGAAAAATATTGTTTGCAAAATGTACTTGACGATAATTGAACCTTTTCTAAGTTTCGAACTAGTTTTCAGTTATATTGAACCGAAAATGTTGTTTTGAATTTTTATCGATAATTATACCTCCGGTACTAGTCCTGCCCTAGCAATTGCTCTCGAAAAATGCCAATATTTCGATACTCAATATTTTCTTAAATAGTTCTTTTTAATATGCGATGATACATTTTCTTACAAGAAAACAATACACGAAAAATACATCATTGAAACGAACATATCGATGTATATCAACAGAACAAGCCCACTGAAAATCAACTATTGTAAACAACATTTACCTGTGAAAAGAGTATTGATTGGCATTTCTATTAGAAGATGAATCACAATCCAGAACACAACACGACACCATTTTCACTCGATGAAACTTTAAAAAGCTTATCTATAATAATAAGGGAATATAATAATCCATACTAATATTATAAATGCGAAAGTTTGGATGTGAGTTTGTGAGTTTGTGAATTTGTGAGTTTGTGAGGATGTTTGTTACTCAATCACGCAAAATCTACTAGACGGATTTCGATGAAATTTGGTACAGAGGTAGATAATGACCTGGAATAGCACATAGGCTACTTTTTATCCCGGGAAAAAGCACTGTTTCCGTGGGAAATTCACGCGGGCGAAGCCGCGGGCAAAAAGCTAGTAAGGGAATAAATTAACTTTTAAGGTTTGTTTACAATACAATATCAGTTCCAAATTAAGCTTCGATTGTCAAAATTTACTGAAAATTGGATTCACAGAAGATATTACCTGTCCTTCACCAACATAGGTAAAAACCATATCTGTTATCCCGCTTCCTCAGCTGTCAGTGCCTCTAAATAAAATAAAAAATTTTTCCTAACTCTATGATAGTTACTACCATTGTTCATATGTTACATATGCTATTTTTCTAAGTGTAAATGGTTGAGAATAAATCATCTATATTTATATATCTATCTTTAACCCAAAAATATCCATCGGGACCATAGAATTTGGAATAATACATAATCCAAATAAAAAAAGCTAACTTGCCATCCTTCTTAGGCACGTTACACTATGTAATGTTTCTTTTCAGTATTAGAATTCGTTTTAGTTTTTTGGTATTAATTCGCCTTTGCTAAATACAAAATGATAGTGGTAATTAATGATAGTAAAGTACGTATAAAATGTACGTGAACGAAATCAGTAAATAATTTGTGTTTCCCAGCACATACAACTCAACTATCTTCAAAACCAGAGTGAATAGGCTGCTTCTGGGTAAGCTCGCTACACCGTAGACCTCATCTCTGTCCTCCGACAAGATTGAGCTGAAGAGCAAACTCATCCTTACTAATATTATAAATGCGAAAATGAGTTAGTTTGTTTATTTGTATGTTACCTCTTCACGCTTTATCTACTGAACCAATCTTTCAGAATTTCGCATATACAGGGTTATTTTGTAACTACTGGCCAAATTTTTACAATATGCTCAGTACTTGGATTACAACTACATCCGAAAGAAATTTATAGTAAAAGAATAACATAAAATGTCAACTTTCTAAGTCCCATCAGCTGATCGACTAATTTGTATGAGAAGCAAAAAATTTTTTTTCATTTTTTGACATAGATTTTTTTGGAAACCTGCTCAATTTTATAAACCAAATCTGCTGCGAAAATTTGGCCAATGGTTTCAAAATAACCCTATATATAGTTCAAAGTACTGAGAAGGACGTATACCTTCACTTCGAAAAATATTATTCTCTTGGGAAACTGCTGAAAGCCACGGGAAAAAGCTAGTCTTTTATTTAAAAATAGTTTACGAAAGGATGACAATAATAACTGATACAAAAAGTCTACTTCCATTATCTGTGACAATTAATGACATCATCAAAGCCCATAATTACTTTGCAACATTGTATGGGCATAGATCAAGGGACCAAAAACGGTCACTAGGATGAACTGAACGGAATATGATCCATCTCTCATTTCCTAAATATTCCAAAATGAACCTTATGTATTGACTTATAAGGTTATATTTTATTTTAATTTTGACTGTACACAATCTAGTGTATGTATAAAGTTAATAAATAGCCCCTCTAGCATGTTAGGCGACCAAGACTGTTTCATGAGTTTCTTTCGGCATTTCTTCTCAGCAGTGGTCGTTCCAAAATGCTAGTAGTTTGTAGCTTTGAGACATAAATATTATGATTAAATAATTAGTTTTTGGCATGAAAAAGAGCCTTCTTTGGAGGTCAACTTTCAATAAAGAATTTTCGATTTTGATTTAGGTTCATTTTAATCATATTCCAATTCATCAAAGTGTCCGTTTTAGGCCCCGTTTGGACAGGTTTTAGATAAAGCCACAGTGGAAGGATGAACAGACGGCGACATCCGATTAACTTCCTTTACTCCCACGGGTAAAAAATATCTGCGTTCCAAACCTGATGGTAACGGTGTTAAAAAAATTCTAAGAGCGAGTTCTTCGAATGTTGATGGTTCCGTAGATTCCTGTCAAGCTTTTACATAATCGTTAATAAAAATTCTAAGCTGAAAAAAATAATTGAAGAATGACAATGGGCTATGAAACAAATGAAAAGAACCATAAATAATTAATAGTCACGTCAAAATAATGGTTATATTGAGGGACAGGTAAATAAATAAATAAATATATACGGACAAATCACACAGATTGAGTTAGCCCCAAAGTAAGTTCGGGACTTGTGTTATGGGATACTAGCTCAACGATACTATATTTTATGACAAATACATATATAGATAAACATCCAAGACCCAGGCCAATCTGAAAAAGATCATTTTCCATCTTGACCTGACCGGGGATCGAACCCTCCGGTGTGGCAGTCTGGCGTGATAACCGTTAGACCACGGAGGTCTCCGCAAATGCAGCCATCTCGCTTTTAGATTAAAAAAGTACAAAAAGGCCTGTTCATGTTGGCTTTGACCCCACGAAGGCTTAAAAGGACCGGGTCCCAATGGACCCGTGGCTTTAAAAGTGTGCCAATACAATAAAATAAAATAGTTAATTTCTCCCACTATTCAACTAAGCATGGCCTTCGAGTCTCACGACTTTTGGCTCTGTCTACCCCGTAAGGGATGGAGACGTGATTCTATGTATGTATGTATGTTAGTTTTTCAAAAATAAAGATAAGAACTAGATAAAATACCCAGTAGTGGGACTTGGAATACCTATCGAAAAATAAAGAAAAGATAAGTATTGTATTCTTGTATCTTGCTTCTACTAGATTTTACTAGAACATGAAGTATGTAGAAAAGTGACAATTTTAATTCCTACACTTAATCTATACATATAATAAAACAGTAAAAATATTTTGTCTGTACATTTAGTATTTTTGACTGAAATGGATAGAGGGACACTTAAAATGAATAATAGAAAGCAAAAAAAATTTTTTGGATTTTCTTGTCTGTCTGTCTGTCAGTCTGTCTGTCTGTCTGTATGTATGATCACGCTAATCTCCGAAAGTACTGAACCGATTTGAATGAAACTTTTTTTGTTGTATAGCTATTAAGCCTTGGCAACATTTAGGCTATAATTTATTTGGAAAACTGGTACACCTGATGAAGAACCTTAACAGAACAGCTAAACTATAAGAATTATGGAAATGGTTCCTTAACAAAAGTCGTTCAACCTGATGAGCATTTTCTGATGACGTATAAAAATTGAAGATCTGGAACATCTGATGAAGAACTGCAAGAGACCAGCTACACCATAACATATATGGAAATGGCGCCTTATTAAAAGTCGTTCAACCTGATGAGCATTTTCTGCTGACGTATAAAAATTGAAGATCTGGAACATCTGAAAAAGCTCCAAGAGAGATTTTTCATCTAAGCGAAACTCACGCGGGCGAAGCCGCGGGCGACAGCTAGTGTTAAGTAAAGTTGCTTGTTATGCGTGTGGGCACTCGGTTGGAAAGACCTAAGGGCCTTTTTACATGACTGATTATTATTTTCTTTAACTATAGGGGTGAATGTTTAAAAAGAAATCCATCCATACTAATATTTCAAATGTAAAAGTCTGTCTTTCTGTCTGTTACGCTTTACGACTAAACCGCTGGACCGTTATGGATATAGTTGAAAATCCGGGATCAAACATATGCTACTTTTTTCCCCAAAAATAAACCCCCAAAGCCCTGAAATGGGGGAACAAAGTTTGTACCTATATACAAATTTTGGATATTCTTTTAGACGCGGGCGGAGTCGTCTCATAAAAATAAAAAATATTCGTGCCTAAAAAATATCATGGCTTCCATTTCTCATTTGGTTGGTCTTTTGTTTGCGTTTCTCGTTTTGTTAAGGATCTCTAAAGAAAATCCCGTTGAAACTCGATCAGCTGACAATTAGTATAGGAAGGTTCCTTTTTGTTTATTTTTAAAACTTAAGTGGGTATACTTATAATTCATACTTCTATATATTTAAAAATATGACTTTATGAAGTACCAATTTCCTTTCGTTTCCAAAACGCAAGACGTTTTGGAATATTTAAACAGATCAAAATCGTTGTGACGTAAATTATTTTTGTTTCACATTTCATTCCTCACTAGCATGTGTCCGCGACTTCGTCCGCGAGTAATTTACTATTGTTTATATCTCAGATTCTAAGCGGCGTATCAAGGTGAAACCTACGCCAGATACTAAGTTAGACCTTCAACAATACAACAGTGAAAACCGCATCAAATTTGGTCCAGTAGTTTTTTGCGTGATTCGCATACAAACATACTAACAGAAAGACAGACAGACAAAAATTCTACAAAAAATGGTTTTGGCTTCTATTGGCCCTATAAAAACCCCTCCTAGTTTTTTTCTTAAATATCTTTTTTGCAAGACACAGACCAGTTTTATTATATGTTTTGATTGATTGATGATGATATTGATGATGATTGAAATGATTGATGATAAGAACATTGAAATATAGCTACTGAAGTGATAAATTTCAGAGCGGAGGCAGCTTGAATATGAGAAAAGATTTGGGCTACTCTACCAGACTCTACCATTTATGTATTTCACGTTCTAACTTGTAAAAAAAGTAAAAGTAAAAAAGTCTTTTATTTGCCTGAATTATTTTTTTACAGTAAGGTAAGTATTTTAAGTATAACTATTTATGTTTATGTGTATATTAATAAGAGGACACAAAACTTGTGTATATACAAAACTTATTTTTCATTTTAAGAGCATTATTAAAGCTGGTTAACCAGCTAATAGTAAAAGAATTAGCGACGTTTACACCTGGGTTCAAAGACCTTATGTTCAAAAGTGTAAATTTATTCCGAAAAAAAGTAAACTTCACCCGCATCCTTTCTTAAAGAAAGGGATGGATATAATAGTTCTTTGCGTGAGAAAGAAACGACAGTATGTTTCATTTTGCGTCTTCTTCAACAATAGCTGACTTGGTGACGTGATGTGCATGAAACGTATCTTTTAAGTGTCGTAATAGCTTTTTTTTATAATTTAGGGGTAATATTTCTAAGAAGAGATTTAATATGAATTAACTTATATTTATATTGCAAGTAATGTATAATTTTGCCTAAAAAACAAAACAGTTTTTACAGAATAATAATTAGGTTACCAAAATAGTGTAATCCACCTACACTACGTACTCTTTGAAATATGTTTAAGAGCTTTTGATAAAAATAAACTAAAAAAAAATTAGTTAAATATAGAAAATTACTTTAGAAACAATAAATCAATATTCACAACTAATAACTAATTTTAAACATTTGCGTTGCATAATAATTAAATGTAAATAAACACAATGTATTTACGTGCGCGTGTATTGCCTGTTTATTTAAATTTAATTCAAAACGATCTTAAGTAAATACTGGCAGCAAAACAAACTCCAATAAGAAAAAGAAAAAAAAAAGTAAAGCGGCGTCCGTTTTTCGAATTCAACGAATCGATGCAGGCTTGTAATTAATTTAATTTTAATAACATGATTTGTATTTGGTGTAATGGATGTTCGATGTTCAAATTAATAAGAATTAAAGGATTCAGATTACGCTTTCTCGATTGTAATAAATTGTTCAAAATGATTTATATTTTGAAAGCACATTGCGAGAGAGAGTTGAAATGAAATGGAACATATGGTATTTTTTTTTGTTTAACTTTTTTACAAAAAAACATGTAAATGGCAGACTTAAGGCCGGAGGCTTTTTCTACCAGTCAACGAAGAGGTGATGTAGAGGGAAAAGACATCCTTTTGAGTTGAGTGCAAATGAGCAAGGGGTATAATATACCCCTATGTAGTTGTACAATTACTTACTACATATTAATTATGTACTTACATCATCATCATCTTTGTTTCTCAAGTTTATTAATTATTTATTTTGAATTCTATTGGACAAAATTACAAAAATTGTGTAAATTTATTAGACCCCAGCCCAAAAATGTTACCTTTTTGTGTTTTTCTATTCTCATATTTTTTTCCTTTTACAGCCGCTTTCCAGCTTTTAGGTACCTAGCTGTTTAATAGTAGTTCTGAGCGTGAAGAACGACATCAAAGTCATAAAAACATGTCATGACGTTTTAGTGAGTTAAAGTAGTAGCAGAGGTTTAAGAGATTTTTATGCCACAAAAATTTTAATAGAAGTAAGATAAGATTAAATAGAAATTAATATAAAATACCGTTTCACATATTTTATAGTTGTTTAACTAATTCCCTACCGACATTGACCTCTAAAATATACTTAAACAAACTTACTTAACAAAATAACGCAAATTCTCACTATAATGATATCATTAATAACTGGACAATATAAATTGCTTAAAACGTTAAGTGTGTTTAAGGAAGCGTAAATAATTAAGATGGGAAACTTAATACAAACATAATATTTTAATGTTCAAACTGGTCGAGTCAATGGGCGAGTAAAATGGTGATTGTTTTTTTTTTCGTAATAACTCATCGAGAACTATATCCTAGAGAAGCTATCCCAAGCAAAATGTACGTTCAATTTTGGTATTTAAAACAAAGTCCGCTGCAGCGCTGAAGCATCCAATATCCATATAATTCAAACATGCTACATCCCTATTTTGAATCCTTAAGTCTCTCTCACCAGTCGTCAACTCTAACGTAGATCTTTTTAGGGTTCCGTACCTCAAACGGCAAAAATAGAACCCTTATAAAATTACTTGAAGACCACAGGGGAAAAACAAGTTGTCATCACTTTGTTGTCCGTATGTCTGTCAAATATCTGTCCTGTAAATATCTGTCTGTCCTTGTTTTTCTCAGGAACGCTTAAAGGTATCAAATTGAAATTAATTTTGAATATTCAGATCCACGATCTCTTTCAGCAAAAAAAATATCAAAATTATACGTCAACGCGATCAGAAGGTATTACCATAAATATTGCGAATTTTCGCATATTTTGCGATTTCAGACGGGAATTAAAACCTTGACCTAAAATTATGAAATTTGGCAAAACGCAAGGTCTAACAGTACTTTTACAGTAATAAATCTGAAAATTGTAAATATATCTTTGGAAGGACATCATTGCTTCAGAGCGCGTCCAACTGGTTGACCCACATAAGTTTTTTTTATTTATTTTATTTTGTTTTATTTGGAAAACCATACAGTTAAATACCTAACTAAATTAGAATTTCTCTTCACAATTAAAAAGAAATATTGCTGTGTGATCCAAAGCACTCGCCTACTCGACTCGACCGACGTAAACATCATGTTATATGAGAGCGAGCACCGTTTGTTGTTACGCCGGAAATGCCAAAGTTCTTAACTGTCAAGGCGAATCTTAAATGGCATCTTCACTACACTTTGCAATTAAATAACAGCTTTTATTTGTCAAGTTAACTATACTTTGCAATTAAATGTCAAATAAAAAGATATGTACGAAAAAAAGTCTCTTAAAAAAACCTTTATATCATAAATCCTTCTTCTTCACTGCTGAGCGTCGTGATTTAACTGATCCAACTTCTTCACGATCTTCTTCCATCTGTGGCGATCTAAAGTTTCTTTCGGCATTTCTTCTCAGCAGTGGTCGTTCCGATATGCTAGTAGTTTGTAGCTTTGAGATTAATACAATACAATTCTCTAATTAGTTATTTTCAATGAAGTATTATTTCATTTTTAGTATTTTTTAATTTTTGTTTTTATTTTTTATTTTTACTTGTTCTAGACTTTTAGAAGCGGTTAGAAGCGGGTTTTTTGAAGCGGTGGTGGCCGAGTGGTAGGGCGCCCGCCTGTGGATACAAAATCCCAGGTTCGAAACCTGCCCGGGCTACATGAGTTTGTATACCAATCTGACTCATGTTAGTTTTCATCGACTACCACTTGCTTCCGGTGAAGGAAAACATCGTGAGGAAACCTGCACTCTGGTTGATAATTATCAGCTAGATGTGTGAAATGGAGAAGGCAATGGCAAACCACTCCATTAAAATTGCCATGAGAGCCGTTGTGTGTGTTTCATTCCATATAATGACCACGACCCTCAGTCATGAGGAAATACGACTAAAGAGAGAGACTTTTAGAGCTTCGGAGACCTTGGTGTTCAGGAGACCTTTTACTTGATCTTCCTAGGATCTAATATAAATCTGTCAATCACTTTGGTATAGTTGCTCTCTGTTAGTAAATAAATGTAGATTTTATTATTTAACTACAAGTAACCACCCAAGTAGTAGTAGTAGTAGTAGTCCGTAGAAACGGAGATTTAGAAGAATACGTTTTTTTTTTAATTTAGTAAAAAGTCCGACTATCAAATCAGACATGCTCAAAAACTAAAACAAATCAATGGATAAATCGTGACTATTTTTACAATAGTATCTTGGGTTTTTAGATTTTTTATTTAAACCCTAATAAAAATCATTCGTCAAAATTCGTGCATGCGAAATTTTTAATAGCAACCTATTTTTGGATTCAGGAAAACTATGATGTAATCTTGTGAAGATGCAATATAACGTAATGGTATTGTTTAGTTTGATTTTGTCTAAAAATTGTAACGATAATCGGGTAATTGTTTTTGTGGAAAATGAAACATTAGTTTAATAAAATGGTCTCACAATAACACAATAAGTATTATTTACGAAAAAAAACGTTCTTGTATTTAAAACACCGTCATACCATACCATTTTCGAAAAATTAAAATTGGATCAGATAAAACTTTAATTTGTTGCCTTTTGAAAAATCTTAATAGAATCATTATGTAGTGAAAGAATGACATCAATAACCAAGTCGAAGTCAAATGTACTTATCGAGTGTGTTATTACTAACACAGGTTATAAAGTTTCATTTGATTCGGAGCGATACGTTATCTAAGTTCGTAATCGTTTCGACAGATGACAAAAACAATTTTTCTTCCGTCATCAAAGCGAAAGCGAACGTCAAATGTATAGAAGTAAGCGATAAAACAGTTCGTTACTCTATGGTTTCGAATCGTTTTCATCTAGTTCGGAGATGGACTTCTGGTTGATGAAGAGGCGGCTGCATTATAAGAATCTACCTATTGCAAAACCTGTATTGTAGTAGCATACTTACCTGTTATTGTGTATTTACAAATAAAGATTTTTTTTTTATTAAGATTTTTTTTCACGTGATTTAGCGTTACCTTATGTCATCCCATACATTTTAGCGTTTGCGAACTTCGATTTCGATATTAAAATCTGACATCGTCTAAAGGTCCTGGTGTCAGATTTTATTCAATTCGCTTAAAGGCATCTGACATGACTTCTACGACTACTTTAATACTTCGTTGAAACTTGGTTTCCTTCACAGGGACTTTTTCGCGTCAAAAACAAATTATATAATTGTAAAAAAAAACAGCCCTGGGAATCGAGCAGATCAGTTCCCCAGGGCAACACTTGTTCACGAGTAGACGCGTGGGTCAGCCATCGCAAAGCTCAACCATAATAGAAACCTCACGACCAGACCCACGACGACGCCGGCACCAGTTTAAACATTCACACACGTCATGAGACGCCCGGCAGTAGTAAAAACATCTGAGCATCGATGGCATGATCGCACAAACTCCCGTCACGGAATTCAAATCGATTTTATTGCAAAACTGGCACGCCAATAAATTTATTTACGTCAAAAACCTATAGCATCAAAAATGTACGGCTGTAGTAATCTTCAACAAAAAAGGAGGCTAACCTAAATAGCCTGAGAACAATAACATTGTTCAGTATGGCGAAAAAAAATAATTCTAGAATAGCGATTTTCTTTTTTTATCGCTTAGATAAATTATCTTACAACATGTTGTGATAAAAATCCACAAAAAAATCGACACGCATATGCAAATAAATAAATAAATTATGTAAAAAATTATTACAACTGAGCAGAAAATTGCTAACAGGAATATTGTATTTATTATAAAGTAGATATTGTACTGATTCTCTCTGTTTAAGTATAATCCAACTTTTTTGTATTTCGGAAATCATCGATTTAATTTAAAATATTTTAATTATTCTTTAAAAAATAAAATCTTTTGGTATAAAAAAATTAACAATAAAGAAAAAACTTTTTTAACGATCCTTTATACAATTCTTTATATTTTACTTCAAATCCAATAAAAAAAATATGTGCAATAATATATGAGTATTATTGCTTGAAAAAAAATTACAACAGGATTTTTTTTTGGTAGACTTTTATTTCTGCACTATCAATAAACAGACAGATGTGAAATCCAACACATTAAGTGTTATTTTCGTAATAAATTTAATAAAAGTTCGTAGCGATTTATCGCGGGGTTGAAGCGGGTGCGGGCGGGTCACAAGTCTGCCGGCCGGCCGACCGCTCGCCGCTCGCTCTGTACTGCGGCGCATGCGCGGGGGTAGGGTGCGGGCGGGGCGGGGACACTCCAGGACGCGGAAGGAACTCGTACGCATTAATCGTCTTGTGACAATTCAGGCTCGAAACTCTGAAGGTATTAAGAAGGTAATCTGTAGTAGGTTATCTGCCTACTACAGATAACATCTCATCTCATTAACATTAATAAATACAAAATATTTTACGATAACGCATCTTTACAACTGTGAAAGAATTTTTGAAAACGGTTTAGCAGTTCCTGATTTTATCGCATTCAAAAAACAAACAAATAAACAACTAAACTCTTCAGCTATAAAATATTATTAAAATAGATAACGGAGATGCGTGACATATTCACAGAATGTTTTATTAAATCCTGTACGCTTATTCGAAGCGAAGCCCATCGATTATAATAATATTTGAGAGCGGCTCTTCCGTTTTTATCGCTAAATAATTCCGTTTTTCAACCGTTTTTCGCCCTTCCACCGCCCCGCAGGCGAAGTGGTGGGGGCACGTGAGCGCCCCGACTTCGCTCTAGCTTCATTGGCGTCTGATTTCCCGCCACGTACGGTCGTATTTAAGAGCTACACAAAAACATTTTGTGGCCTGGCAACATTTTTGTTTTTACCACGACCGTTATTCATCGCGTAAGTTAAAATTTAAATTGTTTGTACTGCAACGATGTTTGTCGTTCGATTTACTATAACTAATAATTATTTTTTATTCCGAATCCGTGTTTTCTTTCAGCAGTGCCTGAATTTCAGTGTTTAATGTGTGAATTCGTTTCAGTAAAATGAGTGATCACATTAAGGATAATTTCGTTCGCCCTCGGAGGCGATCAAGGTCATTGTCAAGTTCAAGTTCGAGTAGTAGCAGTTCTGGAGCTAAGTCTCGGAGACAAAGGCGATGAGAACGTGAGGCTAAACAGGAGAAAAAGTTAGAACAGCTTGCGAAATCGGTGAGTGATTTGCAAAATCAATTCTATTCATAAAATCACAGTACTCCTGTTTACTCCCAGTATGATCAGTCAAATAACGAGTTTATTGATGCAAATATTAGTGGAGAATTATACGATTACCCTTCGCATGATAATTTTGAGGCAGCATGCGCAGCTAAGGATGTTCAGCCAAGTACAAGTAAACAATTAGATTTTAACATATCTCTGAACACAAGTCTTAAGGAGCCTTCAGTTTCAAAGGCACTGGAAGCTTTTGCAAACTCTCTTAAGGACATTCAACGTTTCGGGGAATCGTCCTGGTCAGATGTTCGATATTCCGAAGTGCAAAAATCTTACTCCCACGCCCCTGGGTTTATTGAATTAGAGGCTAATGACGAAGTTAAGGCTTTTGATACCTCAAAGACCCTGGCTTATGTTAAGAGGTCTTTTGCTCCATTTTACTGCACAAGTCTGTAGTAGCAACGTTGTGTGCACCAGACTTATCAGGAACATTAAGTTCCCATAAGCTTGTTAAGCAAGTATTAAAAGCTATCTCTTTGAAGAGTCCCAAAGATCCAAAACCACCGATATGGGATGTATCGGAAGTTACGGCTTACTTAGAAAATAAGGAGGTGCCACTTACCCTTTATGAGGTTTCTAAACGTACAGCTATATTACTGTTATTATATTCTGGCCGCCGGGTTCATGACCTCACTCTGCTGAGCATAGATTCGGAGCATTGTGCAGTTTCAGAGGAAAGCTTAGTTTTATGGCCTGGTTTTGGTTCCAAAACGGATAGATCAGACTATCGTCAATCGGGCTGGTGTCTTAGTAGTGCGCCAGTAAGAGAAATAGACCCCGTATACTGGGTCACTATGCTAATACAACTGGGGCAAGAGCGAAGAGAGTCATGCAATACGTCTAAGCTTTTTGTCACCGCCAGAGGTGAACCACGCCCTGCTTCAAAAACTATAATTGCCGGCTGGATTAAATCTACACTTCGAGATGCAGGCATTAAAGCTACTCCGGGCAGTGTGAGGGCCGCAGTGGCATCAAAAAATTGGATAAACAATTTTTCAATAGATCAAATCACGTCTCAAGGCAACTGGCGTTCAGGAGACACTTTCAGGAAATATTATTGTAGAGAGATTCGACAACCGATAGCTGATTCTTTCTTAAGTTCATTGTTTACAGCAATTTAGATCACCGTAAACAAGAATTATTTTAATTCATTTGTTAATTTATTTAATATGAGCATAATCAGTTTCACATGTGTGTGTATTTAAGTTAATACTGATTTTATAATTTTTTCTTCAAAAATAAATATTACATTGAAAATTTTCATCTTTGATTTTCATAATATATACCTATACACAGAAATAAATTCTTATCACATTGGCTTCCTTCCTTCCACCGCCAGGCGATACCAAACATGTCTCTCAAATATTATTATAATCGATGGGCTTCGTAATAAGAGTACAGGATTTAAAGTACTCTCATATAGAAATAAGATATGGTGAAAAAAGGTAAGGTAAGGTTACGCATGCCTAATGCGTTTCAATAGAAATTGGATATGGTGAAGATTTTCGATGTGCAGGATTGAAATGCGATAGCTCAGTTGGAAGAGCAAGGTCGTATAAAGACCTGGTCGCGGGTTCAAGTCCTGCTCGCATGGAATTTTTTCACCATATCTTATTTCTATATGAGAGTACTTTAGTACTAATATTGCATCTGAGATGCTCAAAAATCCAACAAAAATAAGTACAGGATTTAATATACGCGTTTTACCTTACAATAAAATGCTTATTAAATACTTACTTTATTCGAAGCCCATCGATTAAGTCCTGCCTGGCAGACTTTTTCATAGAGCCAAAGAAGCTAGAGCGAAGTCGGGGCGCCCACGTGCCCCCACCACTTCGCCTGCGGGGCGGTGGAAGGGCGAAAAACGGTTGAAAAACGGAATTATTTAGCGATAAAAAGGGAAAAGGAAGAGCCGCTCTCAAATATTATTATAATCGATGGGCTTCGAATAAGGTAAGTATTTAATAAGCGTTTTATTGTAAGGAAAAACGTTTATATTGTACGTAATACACCTCATTTTTACCATGAAAAAACAATATATATTAATAATATTATTGCCCTATGGAGTAAAGGTGCCAAGCATTTTAAAATTTTAAATCATATACTCTTGTACTATTGTATATTCTGGGATCATAGTCAGTGCGTATGATACCTACACACATAAGCTACTTCGTGTATCTTCCGCGCTACACAGCGATCGAAATTGAACCGTATGCGTTCTATGTTTAAGATTCAAAGTGCCGTGCACTCTGATCCAGGTTTTAAAATTGTGTTTATGCGGTTAGATTTTTAGATGGATTTTTGTATTTCCGAATCTTGTTTTATATGAAACCAAAAGTCTACCAAAAATAACTTATGTTATATTTTTTGCACTGTGTTTTAAAGAAGAGATATTATTTTTTTTTGTTCCAGTAATGTTATTTGTTAGATTTTTTTAGAAATAAGCTTAAAGAATATTTGCTTCTTTTAAATACTTCAAAAAGGCATATATCATTTTTACCATAGCTTTTACAATGGTATAAAGCTGATTAGCTAAATTTATTAAAAAAAAACATTTCCTCTTATTTTTATTAGTGGATTTTATTGTCGTCATTATTATTTTGGTTACTTATGCACGTTTCAAAATAATAACCTCTGTTATTGTTAATGCTCTCCCAATGTGCCCCTATTTTTAATTTTCATTTTTTTTTAAGTCTTCCATATCAAAATTACTTTGGATTCGAAAATATAGTGTCTTAGAATTACCTAATATTTAATTATTTTCGGAAACCAGCCTGTTCGTGAGTTATTTTAGTTGGAACGCTATTTTTCTTGGGCTAAAATATGAATAAGACGTTTGGAAACCCATAATTTAATTAAGTTCTGCCTTTCTGACAGCTCATTTTGTAACGGTCATTCTTTGTTATATTTTTTTTTTATTACATACGGCGGCAAACGAGCAAGCGGGTCACCTGATGGTAAGCGATCACCGCTGCCCATGGACTACTGCAACACCAGAGATATCACAAGAGTGTTGCCGGCCTTTCAAGAAGATGTAGACTCGTTTTTTGAAGGTTCCAATGTCGTATATGCTCCGGACACCTAACATGGGAGCAATTACATTTTTTAAATCATTTTAGTTGCACAAAAAATGAAAAGGTTATTCGAAATTCGGTCACTACAATATCTTTTTAGCTTTTTAGATGGATAAAAAATTTATATATGAATTTGTTTATTGTTATTTATAACATCATCATTAGTCTGTCCGCTGATGATCATATGCTTTCTCCATTATCTGTCTAGTGTTTTTCTCATCCATGTACGACCTACCTACAAATTAAGTTTATTTTTAAAAGTGCAATTTAAAGCCAAATTAAATAAAAAACGATTTATTGGACTTTGACTTAGGATTAAAATCTCTTTTTGAGGACCTCCATGGCCCAATGGTTTTTAAGTCGGACTGCCACACCGGAGGTTCTGGGTTCGATTCCCGGTCGGGATCGTTGAGTTAGTATCCAAATTACTTTGGGGCTAACTCAATCTGTGTAATTTGTCCGTATATACATTTTTTTGTTAAATTATTAAGAATTAGGACACAGAAAACCTTCCAATTAAAGTTCGACAGCCTCAGATTTATTGGCAACTGCAATCTGCAATCGCGGGTCAATGCCCTCGCAATTTTTGGAAATGAGATTTTAACTCCCTTAATTTATGTTTTACATGACGACATGATTTAGGCCTTGCTCAGTACTTAAAAAAGGGGTTTTTATTTGTTAGAGATGTAATTTTCAGTCTAAGGAGAAAATTAGGACTTCTGACCCTAAATCATTTGTATCAACTTATTTCATACCTATACTCAAAGGAAAATCATTCCATTTCTTTCGAGAATATTAATGGTTTGTGCAAGAAACGCTTTTTCTTTTCAAGAAGGAAGAAATTTTTGGTCAAATATTACTCGTTTTAGCGTTCAATATCAAAGTCTAGAAATGTCAAAGTCATATAATGTCAAGGTCAAAGTCTGGAAATGATAATGTCAAGGTTAATGTCTGGAAATGTCAAAGTCGCAAACGTCCCAACATACGCAAAAAGAAATTCTGAATTGCGTTAATTTATCTTAAACTGAATCGAATATTTTTCTCCGAACGTTTAAAAACCGACAATCTAGATTCCTGAGAACGAAACAAAACCTGTAGTTAAAAAGGCAGCAAAATGGAAAACCAAAATTCCAATTATGAGAATCCAGATATTAATCTCACACTTATTGCCTAAACGTTGAGTGAGAGAGAAAAAGCAAAAAGACAACAACTTTTGCCTAAAGCGAACCGGTCTTTTGAGCCTAACTTCAGTTGGTTGCATTTAATTAAGCGAAGGTCAACCGAACGAAACGCCTGATCGAGTCAGATGGTTCTCGACTGCCGACGAGACCGCACGCTCGCCGCGTTCGAAACTTGTAACTTTTACGTTTAAAACTCGAAACACAAGGTTTTTTACGGATTCTTATGTAAAAAAGACGTTCTGTGTTCTCACTTATACATACATATATGTGCCTGACGTTTTTAATTCAGCATTCGTGATAACTAAGTAGAAAGTTAGCATTGACAGTTCTTTCTATACAAACAGTGTTCGTGTAATATATAGTTGCTATCGTGCTGTGCTTATGTGAGGTTTTTGAACTGTATCCGGAAACTTTTGGGTTTTAAGGTGAGTGTTTTCAGTATTGCTGTTACTATTTTGAGTGTCAACTTTAACATGTAGTGCAACATGAAACACAGCTTCTGCTGCATTTATTTATTCTATCTCAAAGTCGTTTGAAAGGTTAAAATGTTAAATAACAGCTCGGAAACAGGTTCTCAATAAAAACCTAGAATTATGAGTTATACCGTTATGTGCAGACGACAACAATTATAATATAACTAAACGCCACTTTTTACAACCGAACGTTTCAATTTGTTTTTTCTTCGAAAGAAATTGAATGTTGCCAGTAATTTCGCTGAACATAATCATTATGAGCACAGTTTTCATTTTAACCTAGACGAAGTACAGGTTTTATTTTTATCGCTTGCTACACAGCCGGCTTGTTTTTTTTTAGATCTATACAGCCTTGGCTATAGAGCTTATTGCATTTGTTGACGTGCCTCTTGTAGAAGTTTTATTACTTTTTTATGGGAAAGTTTTTTTTTATTGAAGTTTCGCTTAGGGTATTATTGAAAATAATGCATTGAGCCATTTTTTTTATCTGTAAGATTTTTATTGTTTCATTTCACTACATAACATATTTTGATGATTTTGTGAAGTGCTTTCTTAGAATACTATCTAGTATAGGTATCACCTTGCAATCAATTTATTATCATAATTTGATAAACGTTAAAAGGATCTAGAAAAAATGTAATCTACAAGATACGATAGGCATAGCTAGAACAGATTTGCAGTGTGGAGCATATCAATGATTCCTATGTAGATAATGTCCTTCCATTAAAATATTTCTGACCACTTACTTATAAAATGATAAACAATCATACCTACTATTAAAAATTAATTTAAAGAAATTTAACTAAAAAGGACATAACAAAAAAAATACTTTTAGGATAAGCAAAGTTATTTTGAGGACATTTTAGGACAAACTACAAGAAAGATGCGTTTTGAGACAGAAATTTTGGACAATTCTTAAAAAAATAAAAAATGTAGAATTGTTCATATAATGGATTCCTATGATGATGATCTCCTTCCATTAAAACATTTTTGACCACTTACTTACAAAATACTAAGCAATCATATTTAAAATTATTTGAAAGAAATTTAACTGAAAAAGACATTACAAAAAAATACATTTAGAATAAATCAAGGAATTTTGAGGACATTTTAGGACAAATTACAAGAAAGATGCGTTTTGGGACATATACATATATTTTAAACAATTTTTCAAAAAATAAAAAAATATTTTAGATGTTTTGGTGACGCCCTGGTGGATTTTAATGGTCAAAATCATGTTCATTTAAAATGTTGCCAATAAGAAACTACCTATATGGCTCGCACTGTCTAAAATATATTATATCTCATGTAGAGCCTATAGCTTCTGTTCTACACTCTTTAACTCTACAAGCTTCACAAACTCTACGAAATTTTGCAGAAAGTTTCTTTATCCTATATCCTAACTAATATTATAAATGCGAAAGTGAGTTTGTTTGAATATTTATTTATGTTACCTTTCACGCATCTTCTGAACCATTCTTCCTGAAATTTCGCATACACATAGTCAGAAGTACTGAGAAGGACATAGGATACCTTTCATCCCGGGAATAAGCACTGTTCCCGTGGGAAATTCACACGGGCAAAGCCGCGGGGAAAAGCTAGTATAGCATAAATAGTGCTAAGAAAGGAATTTTGGAAATCCCACCCCCAACAGGGTGAAATAAGTGAAATCGATCACTATATTTTAATCTCCATTTCCATCACTAATCAGCGTGGCCTTTGAGTCTCACGACTCTTGGCTCTGTCTACCCCGTATTGGGATAAAGACGTGATTCGACGTGAGCCGAGGGAAAAAGCTAGTTATAACTAACTTGTGCCCGCGACTTTGTCCGCGCGTCATTTAAACAATAGTAAATAATAATAAATCTCAGGTTTAACCTGACTAAACCTACGCCAGGTTTTTAGTTACAATACAATACAACTGTTTAAAATTCAAATTACAATACAATTGTGTAAACCGCATCAAATTTTGTCCAGTAGCTTTTGCGTAATGCGCGACAAACATCCAGACAAAAATTCTAAAAAAAATCGTTTTGAGAAAAAAAATCTTTATACGGCCAATTTTTTTTTTCTTAAAAATCTCCTATGAACAGACACAAACCAGTTACAGTTTTACTGTATGTATAGAATATAGAATAAAAGATATAGATAAAAGAAGATGTATCTAAAATCCATTTATTCTTACCAGTCCTATCATGCAAACAATCTTACTATGTCTTTTTATGATTTTACAACAATATAAATCAAAATAGACTTTTTAGGAAATTACTTTCGTGGTTAATAAATGTTTTACTTTAGAATGTTTAGGTTTGAACTAATATTTGATTTATTTTCAACAAAATTCAACAAAAAGTACTGTGAAAATTGTTTACATGATAGGACTGGTAAGAATAAATGGAGTTTATGTATAATAGATTTTGTGGTTGGTTATACTTATAAAGTTGAATAGAAAGATACGAATTACGAAATGATCCCGGATGCTTAGCATTCCCAAAATTAGCCCAAAGTTGAGATTTTATCATCATTATAAATCATTGTAGGATGGTATCTCACTTTGGCATCAAGTAATAGGGTTCGTTGACCCCTGTGCACTCGACTTGTGCAATCTTGGTACCGTAAACTGCTGCAACTTTGCACGGAATTTGAGGTTTTTTACGATTTTCTCGGAACCTATTCATAATTATGACTCTCAATTGTTTTTAAATGGAAGACAGGCATAATGGCTTGCTATTGAGACCCCAAATCTTATTAATTGCCACCAATTTTCTGAATTACAAGGGCTCAAAGTCGTAGGCAAAGTTGTATGTAAAAGACACAAGTTTGCCTAGAAGGATAATTCAATACTTATTGTACTTATCGTTTCCGTTAATTTTTTTTCATGTGCACGAGACAACCTATTTATCCCTTCCAATTTAATCAGTGCAATATACTGTATCATTTTTTTATTACAGCTACTAGGCCAAGTTGTAGCAGGTTCTACAGACTTTTCATACAAAAATGTCGTTGACAATAGGGTTGTCCAAAAGAATACAGATTATTATTAATACTTTTTTATAAAAGAAAAAAACCAGATGGCTACTTTCATTAAAAAAATCACAATTTTAATGCTTCTTGGTAATAATGTCTCATCATTTTAATCAACAATTATTAATAATCTTAATTTTTGATTGTATAAAAGAAAAGTATACAAAATGTTGAATTTCTTTAACAATTATTTCTACAAAAATAAATTGATTATTGTTTTACAAATTTACAACGAGCACTTCTAATATAACTAGAGGAAACAAATTCTAAAATAAATTTGTAAGCACAATGTAAGCGAGATTCACGCGAGTGAAGCTGCGAGTAAAAGCTAGTTAACAAAATTTGACAACCCTAGACCCAGGCATAGTTATGTCACTCAAGTTTTCAAAACACTACACATGATTGCCTTCTAAGTTTTTTTTGATAAAAAACAATCTTTTGCGCAAAAAAACAAGTAATACTAGAAGAAGACAATATTATCCTACCTTAGGCAGTTAATCCTGTGCGAAAACACAGCTTTTTAATAGTTAAAATTCAAAAGTTTTGGAGCGCAAAAAAAATGCTGCCTCACCCACCGATCTTTGTCGTACAACTGACAGAGTATTAATGGAGTTACAATTATAAAAAATGAAAAATATGTTGCCCAAATAATGAATAGTTACTACAGAATGGTAGAAAACGAGAATAAAGCAAGCGAATGCGATATATCGTAATTCAAATGAAATAGGCAAATTTGTGTATAGTTGGATAAGTTGCAGCAGTTTACGGTAGTTGATTCAATTTTTGTAAACATTTATTGGTGAAAGGCAGGTGGCATCGATGACTGGCGGATTATGGATGTACAATAAATTTATCATACAGAAAGCCATAATTTAAATTCGTTATTCTTTTTATTATAATTTAAGCCCGCCTTTGCGCTTATTTATGTATTTACTTTTTGTCACTTCTTTGTATGTTCTTTTCTGTAAATGGTGCAATAAAGTGTTGATCTATCTATCTAGCTATAATTTATAAACAACCATAAATTTATTAGGATTAATTTTTTGTCAGATCGAGTTTTGCAAATCAACTACGGCTCATTTTTGGGTTGTACCCAAAAATTTGTTGATGATCCTTACTTACAATAAAACCCTTTTCGTAATAATGACGGATTTTCCGAGACCCAAATTAAAAAAAAATAGTTCCAGATGACTTCATAGATGGCGCTTAAGTAAAAGGGGAATGCATACCAAAAGCAAAAATTCACGGCAATGGCATTTTTTTAAAATAAAACTTAGTAAAAAAACATCTAAAAAGTATCAATATTGTGATTTGTGCAACTGTCAAACTGTTAGGTGATTTTTTTCTGTCTCTGGTTGACAAGAAAAAGCGCACCATATAGGTTCAGCCATTACTACGACTCGGCTTTCATAAAACGCTATCGGTTGAGACTTTTTATACTGATTTTTTTTTCTTCATTTAGCTGTCAGAAAATCGCTCATTGACAAGAGACTATTTATTGTGCTTTTGAGTTTTGTATTTTTATTATGTGTATATGTAATAAAGAGTTTACAAACAAACAAACTAGCTCAACGCTACTATTATATGATAAACATCCAAAACTCACACTTACTTGGAAAATATCATTTTTCATCGTGACCTGGCCGAGGATCGAACCCGGGACAGCAATAAAGAGACCACTACGTCACCTGAGACGATAACGGAGTATTTATTACTTCCATGCACATAAATATACATATACATATATACATAGAATACTAAGCTTGCAAGTTGTCATATCGTTCGTTCAACAGCTGTCCTGTATGTACAGAATTACATAGAATAATAAAAACATAGAAGGTGCAAGTTGGACCTGGGGAAATTGATTCATGTACTTGTCCTAAATCAATTTTATTGCAGTATATGTACTATGTACCGGTCGTTGTGGAAATCCTTGGGGGAGGCCTTTGTCCAGCAGTGGACGTCTTTCGGCTGAGAGAAGAAGAAGAAGAATATGTACTATGTACATTTACTATGCACAATATAATGCACATATGACATTAAATTTACATTTGCCACTGTTTTTAGCAGATGTTGGTCTATTTTCCTTTGTGCTTTTTTATTTTTTTACAATTCTCTGCCAGCAGCTTCACTAACATCAATATTAAATTCTTCCATTAAACTGAGAGAAAAAAAATATTTCGTATTATTTCCTGAGAATTTATTTATCGAATTGATATCAAAAGTAGAGTTATTTGTGTTATTTGTTGATAAGATAATTTTAAAAATATTGTATACCTATATATTTCAACTATGGACTCTGGTCTGGAATAAATATATATTTATTTATTTGGGATCGGGACCAATGTGCGTCTAGAGTTCAATCTTCTGCATTTATTTGTTGACTAGGTCTTGCCCGCGGCTTCGCCCGCGCGCGTATTTCCCACGGGAACGGTGCTATTTCCCGGAATGAAAGGTACCCTATGTCCTTCTCAGTACTTCTAACTATATGTATGCGACATTTCAGGAAAATCGGTTCAGTAGATAAAGCGTGAAGAGGTAACAAACAAACAAATAAACAAACAAACTCACTTTCGCATTTATAATATTAGTTAGGATTCCATCACTTAAAATAGTAGGTAAACTCCGTTTTTTCTTACTTAGTTAACAATCTTCACAGTACTTTTTGTTGAATTTTGTTGAAAATAAATCAAATATTAGTTCAAACCTAAACATTCTAAAGTAAATCTTTTATTAACCACGAAAGTAATTTCCTAAAAAGTTTGTTTTAATTTATATTGTTGTAAAATAATAATTATAAAGACGTGGTAAGATTAGTAGGAAAAACGGAGTTTACAGTAGAAGTATTGTCCTTCTAGGTTCTATAACTCTAAGGCCACATAGCTGTGTAACACCTGGAAAGTGACTAGTCGGATCAGAATACATTTGCATGGCATTCTCATAATTAAACAGGACTTTGGTCTCGGAAACTAGTGTTTCTTGTTAATTGACCTAAGTACATCCTGGACTTACGTGTGTATACCACCTTAAGACGACACATGACTGAACTACGTACAAGTGAAGATATAAATGGTTTTGATGGAAATTTTTGTGATTAAGTGTCACTAAACATAGTATACATAGATACATACCTTTTTCCCGTGGGGGTAGGCAGAGACTAGCGATTTCCACTTGCTACGATCCTTACAGATCCTTCTTGCTTCCTCTACACTCATCACTCTCTTCATACATGCTCTCCGGTTATGTATATAGTAGTAACTCGTATAACTGGCTGTGCCCGCTGTGGAAATTCTCGGATTTCCACGTGATTCTTTTTTCAGGGCAAATCATTAATCACACAGATTGAACACTCTAAATAAGTTCGAGACTTGTGTCACGGCGTTACTAACTCAAATACATATAAATCCAAGACCCAGGTCATTCATTTTCATTTATTTCTTAACAATACAATTGTGTTGAAAATAAAATTACATCATAAAACAAAATTGCAAATTAAAAGTATTAGGTTAGTACAAAATGTCCAATAGTAGATATTAAAATCAAATAATTAAAATTAAAATGTCAAATAAAATTTTAAAAAATCAGTATCTAATAATAACGAGTACATATACGGAAATGCTATTGCTGTGCTTAAAGTTTAAAATTTAATCAATTTAAAAAAAAACCTTTTCTTGATTCTTGATCTGACCGGGGATCGACCCCGAGGTTCAGACGCAAAGTCTTTACCGCTGCGCCACGGAGGACGATAACTTTAATGTACGAGTAGCTATCATACACAGAAATATTTTTTCAAATCGGACAAGTAATTCCAGCTATTAGCACATTAAAACAAACTCATTATCAATTTAAACTATCAAATTATCAATTACCTAACAAAAATGCCATTTTCTTGTTATCCTAATATATATTTTTTGATTCATATTTTGAAATATTTGTATGCTGTTTATTAATATCAAAGCATAGATTTACCAAGACTTTTTTGAAACAACTGTATTTTACTTATATGTTTAACAAATAAATATATTGATAGATTATAACAAATACGATGCGGTTCACTAATTTTATAAAAAAGACTAGCTTGTCGATATAGAAAGTATAATAATTTGTCGAATATCTTGTATATCTACAACACACGCACACACACAACAGTAGTTTTGTACAGGTATAAGCTGGTACACATAAACAAACCTAATTAAAAATGTAATGGTAACAAAACGGTATAGTTAATAAAATTAATGATGAATTGAACGGTATTAATACTTAAATGATGATGAATGTAAAACGATAAAAGAAATGGCATGAGCTTCAAACGGTAAAACAATTTTTTATTAAAATTGGATGACTTTCAATCAATCAACTACTTATTAAATAATAAAGAAAACAAATTCAAAATCGCTTCATTTGTTAGATATGAGCTATACATATCTGATAGTGATGACGATACATACACACGTCAAAATATCCTTATATAGATAATTTATTTATTCATATCAAAAAGACACACACTTTACAATTACAATAATAGCAGAAATACAAAGCCAACAGTATGAAAAAAAAACATGAAAATTAAACATGTGTGCCGCAGCGATAGCAATGGCACAGAATTAATATAAGTACTACGTAGCGTACTACAATGAGCTTAGGCTCAGCAATATGTTTGCTTACAGAACAAACCACTGATTTTCAGCCTCCACCTCGGGTACACAGGAATGCATGTAACAAAATCATCCTTTAGTCGTTTTCCTCATGACTGAGGGTCGTGGTTATAATGAAGAATGAACCGCATATAATCACTATCTTGGCAATGTTAAAGGAGTGGTTTACCATTGGCTTCTCCATTTGAATATCATCAATTAAAATGTAGGTTTCCTCACGATATGTTCTTTTACCGAAAGCAAGCCGGTGGCCGATGAAAACTACCATACATAAGTCAAAATTGTATACAAACTCTTTGTTTTCACAATGTTCAAATGTTTTCAATTTGCAATCACAGGGCGCCCTAACCACTAGGCCACCACCGCGTCAAAATATAACACCCCACTTTTCACAACAAGGGTTAAAAATGAGTCAACAGTCTTCGGACCTTACGACATGTTCGTCCAAAATTACACAAAACCAATCTATGGAGTCCAAGAATTCTTAATCATTGAAATTATTCAAAATCATTAATTCATATGTAAGTGTACGTCATGATTTGAGTCAGAAGTCGTGTATCTATCTGTAAAGACCAGAATATTTGAGGTCAAGATTACCCTTGATTTCCTATGATGATCGTATCATTACATCATGCAGTTCATTTTGTTTTTCATTTTAATAAATAAAATCAAAAGGCTTTGTATTTTTCTTTTAATTTCAAATGACTTTGTCTTTGATGTTTTGGCCTGGTTGAATACAAGAAAGTTATGTCAACATAACTTTATTTTTCAGACTTTCCATTCTTCTTTAATTCCTACGATTCAAAGTATTTTTCCAAAAAATATCATTCAGGCCAAAACTGATGACGATTTCATTCATTCACCATTTGACTGGAAGGGATCCATTATTGAGATAAGTTCTTTGTTTTCTCTCCTCTCTACATACCTATGTATTTTCGTATGTATATTTTTCTTAGTAGATACAATAAAGTTAGGCAACAACCAATCCTTCAAAATCAAAATCAAAAATTCTTTATTGAAACTTGGCCTTCTAAGAAGGCTCTTTTTCACGTCAAAAACTAATTATTTAATCATAGTCTATTATGTTTCAAAGCTACAAGCTACTAGCACAAAGTCTACTAGCATTTCGGAACGACCACTGCTGAGAAGAAATGCCGAAAGAAACTCATGAAACAGTCTTGGTCGCCTAACATGCCAGACGGGCTATTTATTATCTTTATACATACACTAGATTATGTACAGTCAATACTTCTTCCTTTCTAGTCCTTTAACACTGGTGTAAAATTTTATTTAAATTAACTCAAGACTTTGACAAAGCCTAGCGAACGACAAGCAAATAGCCTAGCCAGCTCCTCACATTGTTTTCCATTTCATTCCATTAGTAGAAATCTACAATTCAGAGGTTATCGGATCGTCATGTTTATGGGATGATTATGATGATGTGCTGATGATAATAAATACTTGAGGTCTGCGTCATCACAGATCATGCGTTCAGTTTGATTTGAGGTCAACTACGTCAATAATTTCCGATTATAAGATCAATAAATACTAATGAGGTTTGTGGTTTTACTTTAAAAGTATGACGTAGCGTAAAAATCATTTCATTTACTTCTTAATTATATTTTTCAATCATTTAGTCATCTATTTTTGCATCTGTAAATCTAAAAATTACACATTTTCCTAATTAATTAAATATTATTTTGTTGTTAATTATTAGACTAATTTTTATTTGAGATAATATGGCGTGATGCACAGGTACCCGTTTGAGTCAAATATGTTATGATGAAAAAGCCATCCTAGGAGGGATTATACAGTTATCGTGATTTTAATGAAGTCAAGGCATGAGTTACGCGGACGAAGTCGCGGGCAATAGCTAGTACCCTATAAAAAGTTTCATTCAAATTAATTCAGTAGTTCTAATGATTAGCATGTGAAAATAAATAAACAAACATACAGACAAAGACAAACAAACTGATAAAATTCTTAAAATTATTTTCTTCATCACACAATATTTTTTTTGTTTAATATAAATTCACCGTACCTACAGACATACCTACTATTTTTACATTATTTTTATATTAATATTATTTTGTTGTTAATTATTAGACTAATTTTTATTTGAGATAATATGGCGTGATGCACAGGTACCCGTTTGAGTAAAATATGTTATGATGAAAAAGCCATCCTAGAAGGGATTATACAGGATAGGGACCAATACGGGAAACATGCTGTAATAGAGTTTCTTTCGGCATTTCTTCTCAGCACTGATTATTTTGATATTATGTAAAAATTGGAGGTGTATATCTTGGCATAAATTTAAGGTGAAGGTTAGCAATTATTATATACTGTAATGACTGCTTGTTTTGTCATTAATTAAACCGTATTTAGATTCCGTAAATCTTTAATTTGATATAAATATAATAACAAATACCAATACTCTCTGAGTCTGAGACGATGTTTCGATCCAAGGATCTAGACCGAATTCCCTCAACTGCCTCCTTCAATCTTCTTTTTATTAAATATTGTTTATTATTCTACTTTTTTAATTTTCTTTATATTCTTGATCGAATGTCAAACCTCTACAATACTAAGAAGGACTTGAATATTTGAGTCCTTCTTAACTTAATTTTTATATGATGTGTTGTATAGCATGGACGAATCGTACACATCATAGTCCGGTTATTTATTTATTAACTGCCTTAGTTCAAACTCCATTCATTAAATGACGCGCCGGCTAACTGTACTATGTTTGTCATATAACTGTACGTGATGAGTAATATTACGCAACATGTTTATTTATGACATTTGTGGTCATGGTTCGATTCCCGTGCAGGCTACCGGACTGAGCAAACATTTTTGTGATTTAGTCTGTGTATTTTCAAACAAACGTGCCCTGAGGCTGCTTTTGTGTGAGAATTTTTGGATGCTAGCTTATATCAATCAATCAATCAATCAATCAAAAACTTTATTTGTAAGCTATCCTCATTAATGGCTATCATATGAACAAACAAATTGAATACTCAGTTCATAGTTATTTATTCACAAACAACGGATATTGTGTCTGAAATACATTAAATTAAATATTACTTAAATAACAATTAAATAATACATAATTAACAATTTGATATCAAATTTAAAAATAATTATAATGGAAGAATTAAATTGCATAATCATTAAAGTCAAAAACTTTGTCCACACTGTAGTAACATTTTTCCAATAAGAAGTTTTGTAAGTTAATAATAAGTTTTTTTTTTAGTTTTTTTGTAATGTGGCTTAAAAAACGGGCTTGGTATACATTTTAAATCCACCGGTAAGTTATCAAATAATCTTACTGCCTGATATTTCGCGGAATGCCTCACAATATTAGACTAGGCATAATATTTTGTTCAGTCTAAATTTATCGCCTGGAGAAAGTCCACGAAATGCCTCACAGTCAAGCCACTAACAAAATTTGCACGAAGTGCGAAAACCAAACCATATTTTTGATGTAAAACATCTAATGGCGCGGCTTTGCAGTAAAATCGACTCGAATGTCGTGCCACGATTTACATCTGCTCGGCGTGACGGCAAATTTTATTTTATATCTATAACATATTATTTATTTTTTTTTAAACATACTACTTATAGCATTCCCTAACTGGTATTAAGCACGTATTTTTTTCTTTAACAATTAGTGGGTACAATGTTGTATTCTTATCAAAAGAGCTTATCAATTTAACATGTGTGTCAAAGTACGTGACATAAACAATATTTTTTTATCATCCTTTCTTGTTTTGATTAATTAATTTGAATATTAGAATTTGAATAGTAGAGTAATTGAGAATTTGAGAATTTGTATTTTAATTGATTTATTTTTGAATTAATTGATTTATGTAATACACATGCAGTGCAAATTATTATTTTACGTAGAGAAGATACCATTTTTTTAAATCAATGACTAAACGCCCTCTAAACACCCTATTACTACGTCTCTCATGTGTCAATGAGTATATAACTCACTACTCAAGTACTCATGTGTCAATGAGTATATAAAATGTTATCGCAAAACCAATTGTTTTGACGCCCACGAAAATCGAGTTTCCGAGAAAGTGTGTCAAAGATAAAGCGATTAGATGCAATAGTGTCGATATGATAACGTTATCATTTTATGCGCATGTGAAAGTCCCCATTTTCAGCACTTGACACCAATCCACTGAGTGCGTAGTCTAAGCCTGCGTAATTAAGAAATTATGCAAGATAAAAAATTACTATCATTTTGATTGAACTTTGAAACATTTTTTATCATTTTTCCAAAAGTATATCTTTTCTTAGGCACGCTGAGCTCTTCTGAATATTGAATGAGACTGACATGAAACGCTTGGCTATGTAACGCTCGTTCGCATGTAGTCGACCGAGCGAGCGCAGCGAGCGAAGCGTCTCAGTTTCCACTAGCCGAAAATTCTTTTGTCTGTCCGGATGTTATCGCCTACAGGTCGCATTTCTGAACCGATTCTTATGAAATTTTGTGAGCAGGTTTGTTAATTTTATAGAATTTTTTAGTCGAGCCAGTTTTTCTAAATTTGATAAAATGGCGATAATATATAAAAAAAACCTTATATCTCAGCTATTTAAAAAAAAAATCAAAAATGTCATTAGACATTTTTGTTATCCTTATTAAGACGCAACTTTTTTGTATTAACAACATAGTGAAATTTAATAAAACCGCTATAAATCCATATATTAAATTCTAATACGATAGTTCACAAAAAAATCAATAGATGGCGCAGCAAAGCTTTTAATACTCGCAAATTTATTTAAGAGTGACTTGATTTATTGATTAAAATGAGATTGTTTGAATTGCGTGTATTTTTTTTTAAACTGAGTGCGTTTGACCTTTATCTCGCCTGATGAGAAGCATAGATGAGATCTAGGGTGGTACACGCAAACTGAAAAAAAAAACTCAAGTATTTATTTGGTTAATGGTATTTTATTGTGGATTTTTTGCTTGGTGGAATTATCTTGAACACTTGAAATAAATCTGATATCAAAAAACTTCATTGTATGATTAGAATCCTATTAAAAAAAGTAATATATACGTATATGTATATAATAGATTCGATTTCAAATTGAACTTTCTTTTTGAACTTTAATTTTGTTGCGCAAATTACATAAATATTCATACCTATAACCAATAGGTCAAACCATGCATTTCTGACGACTGACGACCTCCGTGGCCTAACGGTCATCACGCCAGACGGCCACACCAGAGGTCCCGGGTTCGATCCCCGGTCGGGTCAAGATGGAAAATAATCTTTTTCAGATTGACGTGGGTTTTGGATATTTAACTATACATATATGTATTTGTTATAAAATATAGTATTGTTAAATTTGCATCCCGTAAAGTCTTGAACTTACTCAATCTGTGTGATTTGTCCGTATATATTTATTAATATTATTTATATTATTTCGAGGCGGAAAAGGCAGGTCTCAGTCAATTTTTTTGTGGTATTGACCAACCACAAAAACTTTTTACTTTCTTTCCAGCATTGGTAGGTTGGTTTCAAAACTCTTCTAAGCCAGGGACACGGTAACATATCGGTTATTTCGTGGAAGGGATCGCGAGGTCTACTGTTCTCACAGAACCACTAGTATATATTATTTTTAGATTTTTCCGCGGCTTCGCCCGCGTGAATTTCCCACGGGAACGGTGCATTTTCCCGCAATGAAAGATACCCTATGTCCTTCTCAGTACTTCTAACTATGTGCATACGAAGTTTAAGGAAAATTGGTTCAGTAGATAAAGCGTGAAGAGGAAACAAACTAACTTTTGTATTTATAATATTAGTTAGGATTAAGATTTTTGAACTGCAATGTGAAACCATCATGCATGTGTAAATGTGTTCAGCTAAGCGTGGCCTTCGAGTCTCCCGACTCATGGATCTATCTACCCCGTAAGGGATGAAGACGTGATTCTATGTAATGTAATGTACAATGTAATGTGAAACCCCAAATAATCATTGAAATGCATTATTGAATTCAGTTAGTTTGAATATTTAAAAGAAATGATTTTCACAATCACCTTTTTAAAGCAAGCCTTTATTATCATGGCTATTTATTTTTAAAATATGCTTTTAAAATATGCTTATTTATTTGCCAAATTGTTAGGTACGTTTTGTTTATTGTAATGCCAATGTATGTGTAACATACTCGTATGTACGTCGTCGTATACTTGTTTTTTTAGTTAGTTGACGTCATAAAATTTACTTAAAGCTAAGGCACAGAATTAATATAAGTAAGCTAAGGTTAGTACCGCCTCCAAAGCGCAAGTGGGATGAGGCGGCGTAACAAAATCCACTGCTGCATTTTCTCCAAGACGTCATTTTACAACATGTGTCTTACAATTAAAGAACTACTCGTATCTCTATGTGAACGAATGTGTAATACGCTAGATTACGGCAATCGTTAAGTCCTGTCGAATTCCATAGGAGACAGCAAAAAATCTGATACCATACAAATCTGAAATAAAATCGGTAAATCTGATATCAGTGATAGTGATTTGCGCTCATTTTTGTATTTACTTTTGTCACTACTTTATGTGTGTTTATGTACTTTTATGTAGGTTCTTTTCTGAAAATGGTGCAATAAAGTGTTGATCTATCTATCACCCAAGAAAAAAAAGAATGAATAGAAAGATAATGAGAAAGCTTTCCTAACCAAGATGAAAATCCCGTAACTCTATTAGATTCCGACCAACTAATTTCCTTAAGGGAATTGCTATAATACTTCATTGATCAACTCACTAACCTCGCAGAACTTGTAACATTAAGTCTTAACTACAAGGAAATGGTTCATATTTGGCGAGTAATCGGGCGAGTAGCTAGGGAGTAAAGATTACATAGGTACCAAAGTATAACCATGCACTACAATTTTCTCCTCATTTAGAGATTAAGTCAAGTATGTGTATTATGGATGACAATTATAGCTTATACTTCTACTTAAACTGTCTTTGGCCAGTTAATACTACATTAAAATTTGATACAGCAACAGTAACCCACACATTTTATATCACATTATAGCTTAGAATTAATATTAGCTTGCGAGATATTTTTTCAACTCTTCGAGCCCTTTGTATTATCTACATAGTAGTACCATTTTTGTAGAGATTAATCAAATTTTTTTTGGTTGGCGATAAGGATCAGAGAAGGTCAAAGTTCTTTTTTCTTTTTTTTATACGACTATTATAAAAGGAAAAAAGAGGACATCATCGTCTAGTATTTTTTTTCAGACGCTTTGTGACAAAACACGAAGCTGTGAGTTGTTTCTAGAAACTTATGCAAGTCACTCGGCCAATTTGACATAGTTTCGAGTCCCGGAAGGCTGGAAAATGGGATGAATGAGACAAGCAATGTTAATTGCAGTAATTTGAATAAAACGTCCGCATTTCATAGTAAACGGGGATATGCAAAAATTGGTAGTTAACTTCGGAATTTATTTGATTGTGTGTGTGTAATGAAAAGTATTTAGCATTCTTCCCAAGTTTTTCATGTCTGAAGCCTTACAGTAATAATGACCATTTCCCCGTTATGAATTTACTAGCTGCGCCCTGTGGCTCGGCTCCGATGGGAATTTCGGGATAAAAAGTAACCAATGTGTTATTTCAAATTTCATTCTACCCGTGTACCAAATTTTTATTGAAATCCGTCCAGGCGTTTTTACGTGAAAGAGTACGATTTTCACAAACTTTGTAGATTATAATATTATTAATAGGCAGAGATCGGATATTCCAGTACATATTTACCTAAACTTCGAGGAGTACGTAGCATGAGAGGATAATACCACCTTTAATAAATGTTTAACACTGGGATGTAAAAATCATGAATTGTTATTGAATTTTATAGAAATAATATAAATTTAGTTTCAAATTATTGATTGAACCAAATTATTCTACTTTTGATAGTTCCGTACTAAAATTGTGTCAAATTAAAATGTTCTTCAAGTGAATAAAATGAAAAGAAAAACTAAATATTCAATTCATATATTTGTTAAAGATACCGAAAAATATTTTTTTATTTTTTTAGAGGTGGTATTATCCACTCGTGTTACGTACTCCTCGAAGTTTAGGTAAATATGTACTGGAATATCCGATCTCTGTTAAAAGGATATGTCATTTACTTACCACCGTATTGATTGACTAGGATGAATTATTTTATTATTTCCCGAAAAAAAAGTTCAAGTTGCAATTTGAACTTTTTTTTTCGGATTGGGTTCAAAAGTTCTTGTGACAGATAAGACAAAACATAGAGCAAAGGTGTACTTCTATTGAACCCTAAAAACTATGTTGAAACAGCCAATTCTTTAGCCAAAACTAATGAAATCACATTTAACAATGATCATGAATTGTGCGTAACAAACAAGTAAAGAAAAATTGAAGCCGTGAACGAATTATAAGTAATTTTGTGAATCACAAGGTCGCGCCTAATCTCTGATTAGTTTTATGATCATAATAACTTCTGACCGACTGAACTAAAAACTTCAATCATCATAACGTCAACTAATCTAGTTAACTAATTATATGACGATTTAAAAGTGTTATTTTATAAGCCTATTTGAATAAAAATATCCACCAAAACCAAAATATATAGGTATTTACTCAACCTAACGCTGCGCTGGTAGACAACAAGGGATCCCTAAAGTCCATTTTTCCATATTTGTCCTATTATGTAAACAATATTCTGTTTTTTTATGATTTTACAATATTATAAATTAAAATAGACTTTTAGGAAATTACTTTCGTGGTTAATGAATGTTTTACTTTAGAATGTTTAGGTTTGAACTAATATTTGATTTATTTTCAACAAAATTCAACAAAAAGTACTGTGAAGATTGTTTACATAATAGGACAATTAAGAAAAAATGGAGTTTACACGGAATAAATCTGCCATTGTGCGTGTCATTGTTACGTATTTTTTTACTCGTACAATAAAGATTTTACAAACAAACAAACAAAATATTTGACTTGACTTTGCCTTAGAAACTGCAAACAGCAAACACATCTCTACCTCTACCATCACACGCGCTCTTCGGTCTAATCTAACCAATAGCGCGCGTATTTCCTGTTACACACTTCCGTTCCTTTTCGCGCCATCAATCCCGCAAATTGCAGAAAAGTGAGATATTATTTATAAGACTTCAATATTGTTTGTGTCTATTCTATTGCATTGGATGCAAATCTGTAAAATTTAATTGGTTAATAAATACATAAATAAAAATAAAAAACGAAATAAATAAATCAATCAAAATGAATTCTCACAAATATGACAATTTTTTGAGTAAATTATTACTAGAAAACGCCTTAAAGATTTCGAACAACTTAATTTCCTGGATTCATAAATTCCCCGACTGTCATTGATTAATGCTATAGTTCAGAAATTTACCGGGTTAATGTCGTAAGCCTTTGGACTTTGTTATACGTTGATAATTAATTTGAACTCTTTGGACTCGTTAAAATAAGATTAAGGCAAAAGCTACCTTACGTCTTGTGACTCCAGTTGGATTGTTCGTATTTTTGGACGCGGTAATCTCTAGGACTACAAGTTTCATAAAAAAATTGAGTGTATGATAGCCAAATTCATCAGAAAGGTTTAGGCTTTGCCGAATCAAAAATAATCACTTTCACATCAACTTTAAAGTTAATTTGTAAAGTCTAAGTTATGGAAAACCTCGTCAGTAAATGTGCATAATGTTGTCGAAAAATTAATGGTTTTGCGAACGTTGGCAAGATTTAAGCAATATAGTTACTATTGTTCATGATTTATGAAGTTCTCAAATGTGTTGTATGACAGACACGTGAACATGTTCTGATGATATATTATATTCTAGTAAACGAAACTAACTTTAAATAACTACTTTACTACTACTACTTTACTTACTTTTTTTAATTACTAAAATTCTTCTAATGGTTCTAATGGTGGTTAAAATGGTGGTAATGCTTCTAATGGTTGACTGGTAGAGAATGCCATATGGCGTTAAGCCCACCATTTGTACATTTTTTTTTTTTTAATTTTGTGCAATAAAGTTTTAAATAACTAAATGTAGGAAAACCACGGGAAAATACATACGGTACTTTTTATTATGAAAATCCTATAAGAGGGAAGCCTCAAGATATCAGATCATCCAGTAGATTATAAACTTAGTTATAACTTGTCCGGTTTTTTTAATGCTTATGTCAGAATGTCACTATGCTAATCATTTCAAGTACATAACGATTGGTTTTAAATAAATTCATATTAGGTACTACTAGAATTACTTGTTGCAAGCAACTGTTGCGCAACTTTCACATGCAACTCATAGAAATTGCTTGATCAGTGTTATTTACTTGACTTTCGAGTCGTTGAATGACAATTGCATGCTATATTTTGTACATTTGCATAAAATTGTAATTAAGTGTTCAATAATAAGTAAAGTGAAATGGCAACTACAAAAAAAAACTATAATGGTGCTCTAGATAAAAAAGATTGACATTGAGTTCGATAGGACTAGGTTTTAAACCAACCAGGCTAAAAGGGGTTGTATCCCAATCTGACTCCATGTCTTTTGTTCTAAAAGAAAACATGTGTTTCCAAGTTACTCCACGAAATTATTATTATTTAAAAATACATACAAACCACTCCATTAAAATTGCCAAGATAGTCGTTGTGTGTGTTTCATTCCATATCAATTCTCAAACTACTCCATCTAAATAATTATAAAATATAACTATAAAAACCCCTTAGGCGAAAAAACAACAATCTCGTTCTGATTAAATTTCTAAATAAGGTTCTAAATTAAAGAGAAAAAAGTTGAAAGCAAGTTTGAATTGAAAATGGGTGCTTGTTAGCTTGTTACAATAGACGAATGTGAGTCGCAACCTAACCGCTAAGACATCCAATTTCCGATGTTTCTTTTTATGTAAATATTTGAGTTTAAAAAAATATATAATTTTATCAGTTAAGCTGTTCTTCTTCTTCAATTTCTTCTCAAGCCGAATTCCTACATAATAATCACGAATCTCTTTGATGAAAAATATGTAAAAAAAAAACTCATTTATGAATATGTTTTTGATTGTTGATTTTTGAATATGTTTAATTATTGAATTAAAATATATACTTAAATGTTGATTATTGAATTGTAAAGTCTTTTATTTAAAATTGTCTTTATACATCAAAATATTGTTGCAAAGCTTTTGAGCCTGACTGTACTATATGTCAGCTACACTTTTTATTCTGATATTAAAATCCCGTGGAGTACTTTTTGAGAACATTTTAATATTACCGTGGACAGAATACTTAATTTAAAAAATTTTTTTTCTCGTACTTTGCCTTTTTTGGAGTAGTTTGGGAATAACCCCAGAAAAGAACCTGACTCTCTTTAAAACCAGAGTGAAATGGCTGCTTCTGGGTAAGCTCGCTACACCGTAGACCTCATCTCTGTCCTGGAGAAAGATGTAGTCGAGCAAATCCATCTTTAAAAAAAAACCGGAAAGTGCTATTTAAAATAAATAATGGGCCATCATCATTATCTATGCTACAAAAGAAGTCTATTACTTGGCCTGACATCTTCCTTTTTCCCAAGCTATTATTGTCCCACTGCTGGCCAAAACCCTTTGATCCTTTCCCCCCATTCCTTGACAAATACGTTAAAATCACCCGAACATCTCGTACTTTGCGCTTTTTATGGTTCCGTACCACAAAAGGCAAACACGGAACCCTTATAAGACCATTTTTTTGTCTGTCTGTCCGTCCAAAGTGTTACCAACTTATTTTTGCGCTCGATTCAGTATAAATTCTAGGAATCGAACTGCAAAGTTAAGTTTGTTTTTGAAACTAGTAGGTATTTTAGTTACAGTTATATGTGAGATACTTTGCATGTACGGAACCCTCGGTGCACGAGCTGACTTGCACTTGGCCGGTTTTTTTTTCTGTAACCATCGGTTGGAGCGTGATTTAAATTTGTGTCCATCTCTCCGGGTTCATGCGGCAGACGTCCCGTCCTACTTCAGCCTACTCTCTCTCTCTCATCTGAGCGCTTTCCCAGCTGCATCCTCAGCGTACGCGTCGGAGCCCAGGGTCCACTTTCCTACTGTTTCTTCTCCACTTAGCTCGATCTTCGACATCCTTAGTTGTGAGACCATTGGCACGCATATACTTCATCCTATTCACTTCTTCTGTGTTCTTGTCTAGCCTCTTCACTATCAAGAGAAAACTTAGCTGTTGAACAAAAGGCGAGCTACGTACGAGAATTAAAGGCACAGCTTGTCAAACCACTTTCAGTTACCACGTGTGAAAGAAGCTAAACAATTGAACATGAATTGAGGTCACATTCATACAGATTACATCTCAGACCCGATCTTAATGTCGTGTGCCGAATTCGACACGTCAAATGGAAATTTAGTTTGAGTATTGTCTTTTCGGTTGGTAATTTAGCGGATATGTTGCATTGTTTTAAATAGAAAGAGAAATCTGGCTTTTCATGCCATTTTATCAGACATATACAAGTAATTCTCTGTTCGGTCTGGCTACGTTTGTCTAGACTCTTCATACCCAAAGTGACTACTTCGGGTATGAAGAGTCTAGACCGCGACAGAATAGTCATTCTAGTACTACTCAGGGGTCGACGACGACCTACAAAAGGTCCTTTGAGTGAAAATTTTAAATTTAATCACAGGGATCTAGTCAAACCCGCAAAATATAAAAGAGCTAGTGATGTAAAAGACAATAAAGTTTGCGAAATTCTGAGAGATCCCTACGCGAATATCTTCATCACTGAATTTGAAATAATATAAGCGAAATAGAAGTGGCATACGAGCGTCATTTTATCGCCGCTGCTGTGTAGGATTCGACCGTGAGCCGTAAGAATCTGAAACTGCTAGCTCACGCACGAAATACTCGTTTGAATTTTAACTATATACTTACCCTTATTTTTAGGAGCATCAGAGATACAGAAGTTTCTTACTATTCAAATTTCCGTGCACTTTTATAATAGACTTCTTAACATACGAGACCTCGAAACAAGTGGAATTTGTCCAGTTTTTTCTAAATACGTACAAGTTAAGTACATGTATGTGTGTCAGGTTTATTGCAAGACGTGTCCCGCTTCGGCAAACAATGATTATCGGTACTCCGATGACGTCATGACACCAAAATGTCCTCAAAGTGGGACGGTGCGACTGAGGTCTTTGTATTAGGTAAACTTCATTTCAAGATCAATATGTTTATTTCTTTTTGATTTTGTGCCAATGGCCTGTACAAGGTCCTCACTTAGAAATTGCAAAGCACCGCACTTTGTCCTATACTCCTGCGCTGCGTAGCTTCATGCACGATGTAAAAGTTTTACAAAGTGCATTTCTTGTCAGCAGTGGTCGTTCCGAAATGCTAGTAGTTTGTAGCTTTGAGACATATATTCCACTATGATTATATACTTAATTTTCGATATGAAAAAGCGTTCTTTGAAGGCCAAGTTTCTAAAAATAATTTTCGATTTTGATTTTTTTGATGCAGTAAAACTACATTGGGCTTAGTTCTGTTCTAACAGCTATGTTTTCTATATAATAATGTAAGATACAGGATTAATGTTGCAATTTTAACACTTTCGCGTGAGCATCAACTCTTCACTCAACATTATGCCGTGGCGCATATTTTCCCCATACAAATATTTTTACGTATTTAAACGTTTTGTTTTAAATTATGTCTTTCGATGTAACATATAATGGCACTGACGTCAATATACGTCAACGTTTTATCACGCTTTTGCTACGATTCATAATTGTTACGTGCTGCTTTATAGCAAGAACGTCTAGTTACGTCAACGTTTATACGCGTTCTGTTCTAAGTTATCTATTTTGTATGTTACTTAAGTGTAAAGAACGTCTAATTACGTCAACGTTTATGCACGATCTGTCATAATTGATCGATTTAACATATTACTATAGTGTAAGAACGTCTAGACACGTCAACGTTAATAGACGTTATAACCACAGACGAACAGGAGATACAGTTTAAATTGTTAACAACGTCTTATCACGTTGACGTGTATAAACGTTCCTTTACAAAACATAGTTAATAAGTCATATTATATACATCAACGTTCTATAACGTCAACGCTAAATGACGTTGTGCGGTAAAGTGTAAGTATTTATGATGTTTCGAAATAACTACGTTTAGCCACGTCAACGTATATGCACATTCTGCCTCTTTTTATCATATTATTCATGCGCAATTTTATCAGCAACGTCTACAGTTACTGCAACTTTTTGAATAAAAAATAGTTTAAAAGCCCTAAAAATTTTACCCATCTAAAACAATACAAACCCAACATAACTTATTGCAGGCTACTTACAACATAAAAATAAGTACACTTTTAAAGTTTTAGCAAACTTTTTTTATAAAAGTCATTTATGCAGCATAAGGGTTAAGGTTGAAGGTCATAAATTGAAACACAAAATAATAATATTTCAAAATAAACACTTACATTTTGGGAAGAAGTAGAAGGCTCTGGAGAATCTATTGCATTACTATGCTTTTTTTTTCCTGATCGTTTCTTATCCATCTATAACAAAATTATATAAATAATCCATTTATATGTCACAAATAAATGAAAAATAATGTATAATTACATCTACAGACATCATTATGTATTAATAAATACTCATAACTTACATTAGCGATTATTCGTAAACCGCGCAGAGTCCGCTCGCGCACAGCCTCGCACGCACGGTGACGCAGCTAGACTGTTGTATTGGAACTTGTACGCAGCGCGCCGTACAGTGACGTTGTGTGTCCGTGTAGAGGTACTTTGGATGTGTGCGAAGCGCTCACATAGTCATGTTATTTTTTTTATATTGCGTGGCGCAAGATCTTTGGGATTTTGATATATTATGGCGCAATGACGTCACTATAAGGATTTAGTATAGCCAACTAACGTGCTTGTACGTTGTTGTAGTAATAAAGGTAAAAAGTTCGACGTAGTCACACGTTGTTCTACATCGTACAGACTGTTTTTGGACGAGATAAGACGTTGCTCGCGCGAAAGTGTTAAGATAAACGTGGACTATGACTAGCCTATATATACTTAGTTATAAATTCTTATAAAATAATGGCTGTTTTACTGCTTGATTTAGAGTGTCATAATTTCCGACGTCGGTAGTATCCCAAGTTGATTCTTAACTTATTTTATTTTATTTTACATACATAGAATCACGTCTTTATCCCTTACGAGGTAGACAGAGCCAAGAGTCGTAAGACTCGAAGGTCACTTTTAGCTGAGTAGTGGGCTTTTCGATGGAATGGAGATTCAGATATAGTGACAGGTTGCTAGCCCATCGTCTATTATTTTTTATTTTAACTATGTCTATCATAACCTCAAAACAATTTAACATAAAAACAATAAGTAGTTGAGGCCAAATGAGATCATTCGCTCATCATTTATCATTACACATTTCGATACATCAATCAATTTGTCTGTCCATCTATCCTTCATTTTGATACGCCCACATTTTTTTTATTATAACAAATTGATTACTTACATTGTTGCTAGTTTTAAATCTTGTATTGGGTTTTTTAAAGGTCCCAATATGGATGGTATTAATTTGATAAGTATTTTTTCGTGTTCACTAAGATTGTTTGTGTAGGAAGTTCAAATATTATTGCGTAATTACCTATGTTTTTGTGGCTGAAGCGGTGGTGGCCGAGTGGTTAAGACGCCCGCCTATGAATGAAAGTTCCAGGTTCGACTCCTACTCGAGGCTTATGAGTTACTAGCTTTTTGCCCGCGGCTTCGCCCGCGTGAATTTCCCACGGGAACAGTGCTTTTTCCCGGGATAAAAAGTAGCCTATGTGCTATTCCAAGTCATTATCTACCTCTGTACCAAATTTCATCGAAATCCGTCCAGTAGATTTTGCGTGATTGAGTAACAAACATCCTCACAAACTCACAAATTCACAAACTCACAAACTCACATCCAAACTTTCGCATTTATAATATTAGTATGAATAACAATCTGACTCATGTGTGGTTTTCATAGACCACCACTTGCTTCCTCATCCTCAGGGATGAGAAATACTACTTCAGGCGTTCTTGTGTCTAAAAATATACTTATGTACTCAATAAGCATTCTCTTTAGGAAAAACAGAGACATATAATGGTATGTATGTATTAATTATTAATATTGTATATACGTAGTAGAAAAAAATAAACTAAAAAAAAATACTGCCGACTTGAAAACCTCCCGTTTTTGATTTTTGAAGTCGTTTAAAAATGAAAAACGGAAGACTAGGAAACTTAAAAAATCAAAAAAATTGGATAATCTACATATATATAACTCAAAGGTCATACATCTATACATCATAGGTCTGACATAGTGATCTATCAACGCACAGCCTAAACCACTGGACGGATCGGGCTGAAATTTTGCATGCAGGTAGATGTTATGACGTAGGCATCCGCGAAGCCGCGGGCGCCAGCTAGTAACTTCATAAAATAGCGAACTCGTTTTTAACTTAGTACTTTTTTTAAGTAAATCTTTGGGATAACACAAGACATCTAAAAATACCACGCATTATTTATTTCTCTTAAGGAATTTGATAGTTATCACCATAACACCAAACAATAAAAAATTCGACCTACAAACGTGAACCCTGAAAACATAACACTCCTTTTTGAAAAGCGTGAAAACATCTTCATATGAAGCCTTCATATGACGTTTGACATTGTTAGTTAAATCAATAAATGAGATAGAAAGTGGAATAAGTGAGAGTGGTAGGATGACACACTTTGTAATGTCAACCGAATGCTTTCATTAGTCTGATCCACCGAATTAGGAATAAAAACATAGAAGTGTATATGTACAGGAATATATAGAGAAGCGATGTACGCACGCGAAATTAAAATTCGAATTGAATTTTGATTTAAATTTTCAATTTACGTGAATGATGTGATCCTGGCCGGTTACGGCTTCGGCGACCTTTTCCCTTAATTGTTTGAGTTGTTGCTTAAATTAGCTCTGTAGTGCTAGTATAGCCCAGCTTGTTGCAGCAAATCTGTTTTTTGTGCATCAAAAGGATAAAGATTATTAAAAGACAATATTTGGAGTTCTAATTGTATTATTATTTCGATTTCCATGGCTCTGTCTGATCCGTAGAGGATAGTTTGATCTAAATTCCGATGGGATTATATTTTATTAATACATCAACCAAATGTAGATATGTAATGTCAATCAAATGGTTTCATTGGCTCTCTCTTTGATATATATCGGAGACATTAAATGATGGGAACTTCACTCTATAGAGAAGATATTACCGCACTAAAACATATTACCAAGACGTCCCATATGGTTTGCACTGTCAAAAATAAATCAGATCTCATGTACAGCCAAGCTTCTTACTCAAAACACTCTAACTCTACTAGACTTACTTCACAAACACACCTTAGTATAAACATATGGCTAGATCCTTAACTTTCACATTCCAAATGATCCCACTAATTACAGACCCATTTCTATATTACCCGCTTTAAGTAAAATATTTGAAAAATTAATTTTAACGCAATTAGTCTCTTATTTTAACGTAAATAAAATCTTACATAATCGTCAGTACGGTTTCACTAAAGGTCGTTCCACTACTGATGCAACATCTACTTTCGTTCAAATAATCTACGAAGCGTGGGAATCCAGCCAAGATGTCATAGGTATTTTTTGCGACCTTTCAAAAGCCTTTGACTGCGTGGATCATAATATACTAAAAAACAAGCTTAAATTTTATGGTGTTACTGGGACGGCCCTTGAGGTACTAGCTTCTTACCTGGACAACAGAACTCAGAAAGTAGAAGTTAACAGAGCTGCTTCCAGCAGCGCGGCGGTAGACATGGGAGTGCCTCAAGGCTCCATAATCGGTCCTTTTCTATTCCTTGTTTACATAAATGACCTTCCATGTCTTGCCCAACAATTGTGTGAAGTAGTTTTATTTGCGGACGACACATCTTTACTATTTAAAGTCAACAGAAATAGTCAAAATTATGACGATGTAAGTAATATTATGACACTTGTGCTTGACTGGTTTACAACCAACAACCTGGCTTTAAACACGGACAAGACCAAGTGTATAAAGTTTTCCCTCTCGAACGCACCTCACAATGATATACCTTTAATAGTTAATGGCAAAGTATTAGAGTGGGTACACAGTGTCAAATTCTTAGGCGTTACCGTTGACTGTAAGTTAAAGTGGGATAAACACATTGAACTCACGGCCAAAAAACTTAGCTCGGCGGCTTATGCAGTGAGAAGGATAAGACAGTGCACAAACATTGAAACAGCTAGACTCGTGTATTTCAGCTACTTTCATAGCATAATGTCATACGGATTATTGATATGGGGAAATGCAGCTGAGATAGGAAAAATTTTTGTATTACAGAAGAGAGCAATTCGTTTTATGTACGGGTTAAAGCGACGCGATTCTCTACGAGAGCTCTTTAAATCAATAAAAATTCTTACTGTTGCATCTCAATACATCTTCAATGTACTTATTTTTGTTAAATCCAATTTAAACCACTTTAAAAAAATTTGCGATGTACATAGTATAAACACCCGCAATAAGAATAAACTTTATACGCCCTGCTTTAGGCTTAAAAAGGTTCGGCGGTCTTTCGTGGGTCAAAGTGTAAAAATGTTCAACAAGCTCCCTGACCAGGCTATAAATTTGCCTATGCAAAAATTTAAAACATATCTTAAAAATACTTTGATGAATAAAGCGTATTACACAATAAGTGATTATTTGAACGATAAAAAAGCTTGGTCTCTCCCTACAACTTCGCCACTCCACACTTGATTGCATTCTTTTGTTATTGTGTATAATAACCTTTCCTTTCTTTTTTAAATTTAATAACATTGACATTTAATTGTTAAACATGTACGTGTATTGTGATCTTCAAGTGACTGAAAGTATTTATTTTTCTAAAATGTTCAAACTGTAGACGGCGTCGTGGGCCGGGTCGTAAGGTTCCCTCTATTATGGTTGAGCTTTGCGATGGCTGACCCTCGCGTCAACTCGTGAACGGGTGTTGCCAGGGGATCCTGCTTCGATCCTGATTCGAATTGAATTTTTATTTTTTGTTTTTAACCAATTTATTGTGGTTACTTGATCACAAACATAACATGTTTTATTATATTATTTTATTTATTTTCTTATATTTTATTTTTGACTGTACACAATCTAGTGTATGTATAAAGTTAATAAATAGCCCCTCTGGCATATTAGGCGACCAAGACTGTTTCATGAGTTTCTTTCGGCATTTCTTCTCAACAGTGGTCGTTCCGAAATGCTAGTAGTTTGTAGCTTTGAGACATAATATATTATGATTAAATAATTAGTTATCGACGTGAAAAAGAGCCTTCTTTGAAGGCCAAGTTTCAATAAAAAATTTTGACTTTGACTTTGATTTATAATGTAAGTGGGATAATCAAGGATTAAAATTATAATAAGGAAAGAAGATGGAAGAAGGGGCCCAGGAAGACCAAGACAGGGCTACATGAGGCAAATAAAGGAAAAAGTGAGCGTGTCGGGTCGTATCAAGAAGTAAAACAGTTGGCAATGGAGAGAGAAAAATGGAAGGAACTCCACCGACAAGAGCCTCGCTCTTAAATTTGATGATGATAATGATAATATCATTAAAACGTAGACATTCTAGTTAGTTACAGTACGTGAGTGACCCTTTTATTTTAACTAAAATATAATAAGACTCGTACGCATGTCAAATAGCATACAATCCGTTCAGACATTTTGCGCACTGTAGCACTGTACCAAAAAGTATAAAACTTTATCAAACAATCAGCATCGTGATACAACACATCGTTAATCGTTAACTTAATAAGTCATTGCGAAAAGTGTTATTCAATGTTGTTATCGCTAAAGCCATAATTCAGAGTACGTCGATTGATAAACTGATATAGATGTGATGTAAAAATATTGTTTGAGTTATGACTTTGTATGTCAACACTTTTTTAGATGGCTTGTAAACTTGCTCTCGACTTACAACAAACAAATTCAAAAACAAAAAAAAAAAACTGACTAATAAATTAAAACTAAAAGTATAAAATGTATTTTTTTTTAAATTAAATTTTAGTTACTTTAATTTTTAGTTTATATTTTAGTTATTTTTAGTTATTTTATACTTTAATACAAAATTTACCGAGGATTAAATTTAACTCCACAAGTTACACAATCTACTTACAATAGAACACACATAAAAAAATAAGAACAACTTGTGGGAGCCCTAGAGACTCAAACTAGGCCGAAGCCTGTATCTGGGGCCACCAGGTCCCCTTGCCATATCCGAACAAATAGGTTATACCCATGCAACTGAAAGATGCTATAGTGAGAGCTCCCTAACACATCTAATAGTACTCGTACGTCTTTATTTCTATAGAAATAAGTAGTACCTTTGTACATAATTCTTAGTTCAAGTATTCTTCAATTCAAATTCAATTCAAATTCAAAATTCTTTATTTTTCTCCACAATCTAAATTTAACAAAGCAGAGCTTGTATCTCAGTACACCAGCCTCTCCCCACGAGATGAAACAGCGTAAACATAATTATAATAAATGTCTGCAAATGCATATAATAAGTACGGAAAAGCTTCTCATTAACAGAAAACAGGGTCTGTATAAATAACAAAAAAATAAAAATTACGATAGAATGGGAATAACTTCTCCATTAGGAGAAATATTGAGTATAACGAGTAATCTACCTATGATGTACATAAAACAAATAAGTGAAACAATGTGTTACCAAGTGATACATTGAACAAAATAAATAATTATTAGATTAGACTATTTGTAGCAGTAGAGTTTCTGTATTATGGTAATCAAGACCTAGTAGGTAATTTTGAACAATTTTTTTACATGAAAATTTAGTAGATGTAGTAGATGTAGTTCCAAAGTACGATTTATTTGATTATATAAGTAAGGGCCTAGAAAGCAGTAAAAGCGATTAGAAAATTTCGTTTTGAGGGTAGTAGAAAAGATTAAGGGGGGGCGGCGGCGGGCAGAACGGGGTGGTATAGAAGAAGGTTTTTTATCTTGATGTTGTTTGAGAATGATATTTAGTATAAAGAGCTGACGAACAGTAAGGACATGGGATAGTTGATAGAGATCTACTGTAGGGAAGAGAATAGGCTTAGACAAACAAACTTTTGGAAGTGTTCGAATTCTTATAATTATTCTTAGTTTTACTATATTTTACGTTTCATAACTATGTATTTGTTGTGTACAAAAATTTATAAATAAATAAATTTTGGATTCAAAAACGTTGGTATCCTTTATACTAATGAAAATACTCATGTATACGATCAACTTTTTGTATGGGACCAACTCACCCTGACCGAAAAAAAAAATCAGCTGTTCGATACCATTTTACAATACTTACTCGCCCAAAACATATGGAACAGCTGTTTTTTTTTTCGGTCGGATTCAGTCGGTTCCATACTAAAAATTGCTGATATTTCATGACTACTTTCACCAGTAAAAAGTATGCCAATGTTTTTTTTTTTATTTACCTTGTAAAAACCTTAACTTATCCAAATCCTTCCACTAATATTCTTACTTATGCTGTGCTTATGAATTTTGTTACTGACTGTATTCTCAAATGGACAAAGGTGCCATTAGCGCAGTGAAAGTGCCACAAATTGGACACTTCGTTTTGTTTAACGCTAAGTATTACGGAAGCTGACTGTTGCTGAAAGTGACTATATAAATAATACTCCAATACTCCTGTATTTTGACAGCTATTGGAAAACACGAGATGACATTGACAGCTCTGAGAGAGACACAAGTTGCACTGAATCACTAAAGAATAGAGAAGACACCGAGGATTAAAACTATTTATTTTTATTCCTAGCCTTCAATTGTTTTATCACATGCCCTTATTACTTTCATCCTAATTTGAGTTGTCGTTTTCTTTGAATGAGGATTTACAGACCTGTTTGCTCTCTTAATCCTTCTAAAACTATCATCATAATATGACTCATTGCCGTCTCCGAGTGTACATAAATATTGACGTATCAAGTCAACGCACTTAACATTCTCTCTTATTTATCTCTGCCCTAGATATGGTTTGTCTTTACATAACTTGTTTATTTGGTAATTAGATAATATGTGGTAATTGTGGGAAATGAAACGTTTAGAAATTACAGTACTTATTTAATTTTCTTTTTTTACAGGTAAGCTGATTTGGTTTTGGAAAGTTTTTATTTTTTTTTTGGTAAGTGTTCTACCTCTTTTTTAATGACACTAAGACATAACTCATTTATAGAACTTTTGAGGAAGATTTTGATATTCATGACTTAGAATATTAATGCTTTAGACCAATATCTCTAAATATCTGAAAATATAATTAGGTATTTAAGCGTAAGCTATATGTTCAATAAATACAAAATTAATGTTATATAGTTATGATTCTGAACGACAAACAAAATCATTCGAAATATGATAATCGCAACTTCTAAAACCGATACTAAATCTTTAACTGCTTACCTATAATTTGACCTTACATAATTTAATTGTACGCCATAAAAACCCATTTACATAAATGTCACTTTAGTTGACCGCACTTAATGAATTCAAAACACATGATTCGCTTGAAAATATTTGAGGTCGACTCTAGGGTTAATGTTCTGTGCTAAGGCATAGGTCTTAGTGGACCCGAGAGGCGTTATTCGAAACGTGTCCGTTTTGTATATTTAAGTAATATAGAAATTAGATAAGATGAAAATATTTCATGCAAGCAGGATTTGAACCTGCGATCAGGTCTTTATACGACCTCGCATGGAATTTTTTCATCTTATATAAATTATACATCCATACTAATATTATAAATGCGAAAGTTTGGATGTGAGTTTGTGAGTTTGTGAGTTTGTGAATTTGTGAGTTTGTGAGGATGTTTGTTACTCAATCACGCAAAATCTACTGGACGGATTTCGATGAAATTTGGTACAGAGGTAGATAATGACCTGGAATAGCACATAGGCTACTTTTTATCCCGCGAAAAAGCACTGTTCCCGTGGGAAATTCACGCGGGCGAAGCCGCGGGCAAAAGCTAGTATTAAATATTACTTAAATTATTATTACATACTCTTATGAGTTGATAAATATATGTATTTAGTATTTAGTACTTGAGTGCACAAAAAATCCTTAAAAAACAAATATGTAGATATATTTAAAGTATACTTAAATATTGTTCCTTTACATTTACTTGAATCTGTGTCATCAATCATTTTGATCACAATGATCATTTATAGACTCAGTATCATTGTACAAATTACAAATGTTTTACCAAGCTTAAATTTCACCGATATGAGCATAGCTCTTAAATATTATAACATTTATACTCCCAAATGCTGGCACCTAAGAAAAAAAAAGCAATATCAAAGAACAAATTAATGTCGTAGCAACAGAAATCGCTTCCTCCCGTCACACAAGCCGCAGCCTCAATTTGTACCGTCGCTAATCTGCCAGTGCGGTTAAAGATAACCATTAGAACCTCATAAACCGAGGCCTTCGGATGACCTTGTGGATGAGTTAACCACTTACCGTTTTCTTTTGCTAGTAAACATTCAAATAGAATTAGAGATATGAGTTTTCTTACACGCCTTATTTACAATTGTTTCTAACTTACTAAATTTGACTTTGATACCAAGAATTTACATTTTATATTATACTTTAATATTCCTAAATAATGAATTATACTTAATGATCGTTTTTCTATTGAGACTTGTTTTTATTTTTTCATATAATGGCAATAATCTGAATCAACTCAAAAATGCATAATAAAATTGATTGGACTTCCATATAATGAGACAATTTTTTTCTTCGTGTAAGTGCGAACGAAACCCTTTTTCCAAAAACAACACTTAACATCTTTTTAATCCCAAACAACTGTAAAACAAATATGACGCACTGGCTCAAAAAATCTCGGCCTAAAAAAATAAAAACAGCTTTTAAAGAGTTCGTCGAAGAAGAGCTTAAAGCTTTCGGAGAATTGCCGGGTGTGCGAGACACCGTAAAATTACATGACTAACATTGAAATTTGGATATTTTAATTATATTTAGTTTTATTTTGAACTTAACTCTAGTTATAATTAAGTATGTTTTTGCAATGGATTAACTCTGTAATTATAGTATATGTAACGAATAAATAAAGAAATAAATAATAATACGGTAAAATTTTAACACACAATGAAATGTCGTCATTATCAAATTTTGACTTAGGCAAAATATTAAAATAAAAAAATAATATTTCTTCACAAAAAAAGAGAAGTAATACCTATACATACTCTTATCAGAAATATGGTACAATATTTTTTTTTAATAATATTCTCCATGATATAAGGAAGAGGAGCAATATTGTAAAGATTTTGGACGTAACGATAAATGTATACATAACCTGAGGAAGGCATTAGAATGATTACATAGGTTATGACGATATCATGTAATTATCATAATAAAGACAAAAATATATAACCAAACATTTTTTTTCTCCTAGTCAGTATACGATAATTACAGATTTTAATTACAGTCAGACAATGACACTATGTAGTGTCATTGTCTGACTAAAATCTTGGAAAAAGACCATTTATTACAGTGTATTATACTACGACGTTGCTTCCTCGATATTTATTCAATCAATTCACTATGCAGCTCGCTCTGCTATGTACTAGGCATGACACAATTTTTAGGACCTAGGGATAAAATAAAATAAAATAAGTCCAAAATTTACATCCGACTCTCGTCCCACCCTTACCTGTCACCGGCGGAGGCGCCATACTTCATTCGCTTTTTGTGTGCGGGCATGGCAACACACACACTACAACAATATTTTTATTTTCTTTATATTCCAAGTATCTGGAATATCTTTAAATTAAATTAATTTATAACCTCAGTGTCAGTGGAAAATGACGTACTTTAAATTCATTTCACTCGTAAACAACAAAAAATGTAAGTATTTTTTCATTACCTGAATATCTGGTTTGAATATTAACGATACTTTGAAAAAGTTATAATGCCTAACAAAATGTTAGATAACTACGTATTTATGTTGCATTGGCTACTATTACTCGTACGTAATCGTGATTTTACATCACACCTGTGTGCCCCTGCGGGTACTTTGATAACATTTAATCATAAACTCAACAAACAACGGTCGTTAGACCAATTGAATTTTATTTTTTCTCCGCTGACCCAACTATGCACCTACCTTCCTTTTATCTAGGAATTGTCTGTGCATGATGTTGCATAATACAATATCGCGAATAGTATCTCGCGTCCTGAGTTGCGATTTTACATGAATCGTAACCATAATATGCGTCACATGTTTAAGTCTTACATTTGTAAAAACATTTTTTCGTGGCAAAACACGAATCTACATATGTATTGATAATTTTCTTCTTATTCCTTGATTGTTCTGACCGTCGTTAAAAGTTAAACGCAAGGCCCAATTGGGTTATTTGTTGATGAAAGATTAATCATATTGAACTACGATATAACAAGTATGTTCAGAATAAGTCTGGGTCCAATTCTATACTGAAGACCCTGGAATAATTGTGTAAACCAGATTTTAGCCAAGCATAAGCTGTCATCATTGCAACATTTAAAATTAAACTTTTATCCGTTACGTCAATTGCTTAATTGTTTATTGTGATAAAAACGTACGTACCTATTTTGTACGCATTCGATTTTTTTCGATTTTAACGTTACTTCGTTAGTCACTGGATGGGTCTGTCTCAGCTGTATTCACAGTCTTAAAAACCCATCAAACCCCATTGGGCCCACTTGGTGCCCTAATCCTCCTTACCCATCCATGGGAAGGACAGTGCCCCAATATTGGGGACATTAAAATAGCTATGATGATGGCGGTTGGTCTACGGGTAGTCAACGAGGAGTCTACAGGCGATCTACGGGTACTCTACGGGTGGACTACGGGTGATCTACGGGTGGACTACGAGTGATCTACGGGCGGACTACGAGTGATCTACGTGTGGACTGTGCTAAGCACATACAGAATTACAATGCGATTGTAGTCACGTGTGCTCCGACCCAATAGATCTACAATGCGATTGTAGACGGGGTTAGAATTACAATGCGATTGTAATCAGGGTTTTACACTATAGTCAAGCACATACAGAATTACAATGCGATTGTAGTCACGTGTGCTCCGACCCAATAGATCTACAATGCGATTGTAGACGGGGTTAGAATTACAATGCGATTGTAATCAGAGCGACTATAGTCAAGCACATAAAGTCCGATAGAAGAACAACAACAACGCAGAAGATATGCAGCTGCCCAGTTTCCTTACGCAAAATGGGCCCAATCAAGAGGCCTAACTACAAAATCTTCGCGCAAAGTAAAGTATTACCCAATATGACTACGATATAATCGTAGTCTAGTTTATATACTACACCTATATAACAGCACATATAGAACTACAATGCGATTGTAGTCGCGTGTGCACATGTAATTTTAATAAGTCTAATTTTTGCCATTTCGACTCGAGATGATGATGATGATTATTACCTTATGTAACTACAACGCGATTGTAGTCAGGTATACACATTATTACCCATTAGAACTACGACGCGATCGTAGTCTGGTTTATAAGTATTTTTACTTACTTACTTATTTTATACACACTTTTATTGGCATAAACAGAACTACAATGCGATTGTAGCCAAATCTACACATTATCAGCCAGATATACGCAATAGAACTCCCAAGCTATCGTAGATAAACTATTATCCGAAGTATAACTATGCCAATAGTAATATTATCAGATGATAACCATGTAACAAAAGTGTGTATCTTACTATACATTTCGAACACCCTTTAAGTATCTCATATTTACCAAAACTTTACTAGACTGATACAGTCAAGTATTATTTTTTCTGGCTGCGTAAGTTCTTGGAACTATAGTGATGTTATAACCATGCACTGTCAGTATTAACTCAGCTCTGTTAATTTCAGCTAAACACGGACTTCGAGTCTCAACTCTTGGTAGTGACAGATTATCTGTATGTATCTGTTGTTATAAATGTTTGAACATCAGGACTGATGAAAATCGCTGACCATTGCTGGTCATCATAACAGGTATGTACTCATACCAAATATCTAAACATTGGGGAGCAGATAGAGCCCAAGAGAAAGCTGGGAAACGGAGTTCGGTAAACTGAGGAAAGGAAATCCACTCATCAATCGAGATGATTATTCGCCAAATATACATAATTTAGATAATTTACAATATACACGTCTGGTACATTTATTCAATACTTTTAATAAATCGACTGATCAATCGATCAATCAGTTATTGCCTTTATATTTCATATATATTAAACAGGTATTCTATGTCACTATTGAGTATGGCGTCAAATTTGACAGTATTTTAAATAAACTGTTCCGGCGATCAATTTTCTCCTAAAAGTTTGTATAATGAAATATTTTCATTGTCAGTCCGGGTGACTCCGGAACCACCCAATATCGGGTCAATATCCGATACCGGTCTCTTTTATCTTTTTATAATTAGCAACTCGCTTCACTGACAGTTGCCCATGTATCTTTATACATAAAGAACACATACCTACATAAAGTTTTATACATAAAGATTATAATACATAAAGATTCAACTTCTTGACTGATTTTTTTGCAGATTGCATCCAATCCATCCAAAGTAATGATACCTAATACAAACTGAGATTATGTACTTACTTATTATTACATACTTTATTTCAATACTTACATATGATCAAGCTTATCAATCCAATTAACCGGCTTCTACGCTCACTATAGTTGTACAACAGCAACGCTCTAAAGCACCTTATAAATGGAATATAAGTGCCTTAAGCCAGTAAGAGCAGTGCTTTCTTTTTTGGGCAAATTAAAGTAAGATAACAAAGCACTTGTTTCTTAAGAACTAGACATTAGCCCTTAGCTCTAGCTTGAGCAAGCAAGTACTGAACAATATTAGATACTCAGTATGTTGTTTTTTAGTTTCTGTCTATGGGGATTTATTCAAATAGCCAATATGGCAATGGATTTTTTTCTGATCGTAAATGTGTTGAATGCTCTACGTAAACTCGAATCTTTGGAACTAATATCCCCATCATTCTATTAATAATTCAATTTCCTCCGCAAATTTAATTCAACAACTGGATGCATAATTATAGATATCTATCTTAGTGATTTGGATGCAAATTTTTTGATCAATAAAAAAAAAAAAAAAAAAAAAAAGAAGACGTAAAGTAGTATAATATGGACCTTTTCTTTCTACAGCTACTCTGTATTTATTACAAATAACTCCTAGCCAAGGTCATCTGCAACGACTTGCGCGAGTAAGTTACCATTTGGAACAAGGAAGTAATCTATTATCGAGAATCTAATCACAATTAAAGACTCTCTTGTCATTACACGGCCTTTGCCTATACGTTACAGAACTTTTAGATTCTTCTTTTGGAAAACTAAGCATCATAACTATTTTCTTTATAATATGTATTTGTTACTGGAAACATAATAAGCTTGTACAGAAAGTACACTTGAATTTCGTTTGTTGAATTCAGTATTTCGTTAATAGTTCTAACTAAAGGCTCGTGCATACGAGTACGTACTCATAACAAAAGTTATATTAAAATCATCGTACTGTGGGTAGGTACCTAATACTACCTATAGTTTATACTCTATGACTGTAGCCAATTCACCTATATATTCGGCTAAGTACAGTCTATAAAAACAGTGTAGTTTATATAAACAGTATATTTCAGCAGAAATGTACCGACCTCAAATTTGCATATTCATGTTTTTTCTCTTGCAAACTAATATAGGTATATTTGTCAGGTGAAGATATTCCTCGAGTACTTATAGAAAGAATCCTAAATTAGTATAGTGTCCTTTCAACTCGACACATTAACCATCTAGAAGTGTATGTTCATAATCAATACAATAAAGATTTCTAACATTAGGTAGTCAAAATTCTAGTCGCTATTCGTAAAATTAACTCTGAGCAAGCACCTCTGCCTGCGTTGAGTTTGCTATTGCAGACTAAAAAATGTTCATTCATCACATCTCTCTTAGTAAATATTTACCTTTTAAAGTTAACATATCTTATTCCCAAATAAGCCTGTTAAAATATCCTGTCTCACAGGAAATAACTATGATAGTGTTAATTTGGTTATGTTAATTATTGTCCCATAAGGTATACTCATAGAACTTTTAATCTGTTTCTTGTTAACTTCTTTTTCTCCCAAAATATCAAGGCTAGCAACCAAAGTCTGTATCCTACAGAACTTAAACATTGTATTTGATAAGCTTTAATATTTTTCACCATTTTGCATTACAAAATGAAAAAACCGTAATGGCATTGCATCACATAGCCTACTCGAAGAATTTTTTTCTCAAATTTCGTATTTTTTTTTTTTTTTTTTTTGTTTATTACTAATATCTTTTTGGAAGATAATCGTAGATGCAACTACATTTGTATTTATTCATGTAATTAACCATCCTATATCAAAGTATCTAAGGATCCACTTTTAATAGCTCACATTAAAGAATAATAATAATTAATATTATTATAATGATATAAAAATAAAAATCTTGCAAATTTCGCAATGGTTCTAAACATCTGCATAGTGAATTGATTGAATAAATATCGAGGAAGCAACGTCGTAGTATAATTGATGGTTAAACAAACTTACCTTAATGAAGTTTGACCATAATTATACAAGACGTTGCTTCCGAAGATATTTATAACCCGCCCGTCCCAATCAATATGTTAAATACATATTACGCGATATCCCAAGCGCCACATTTCGAAATTTTGTTCTAAAGGAATGAAGTATGGCGCCTCCGCCGGTGACAGGTAAGGGTGGGACGAGAGTCGGATGTAAATTTTGGACTTATTTTATTTTATTTTATCCCTAGGTCCTAAAAATTGTGTCATGCCTAGTACATAGCAGAGCGAGCTGCATAGTGAATTGATTGAATAAATATCTTCGGAAGCAACGTCTTGTATAATTATGGTCAAACTTCATTAAGGTAAGTTTGTTTAACCATCAATTATATAAGTCACAGAAATCGAAATAATAATTAGAACGACAGATATTATGAAAAAGAAAAGTCAACAACTGATGACACTTTCCAATCTGTAGTTATTGCAAATTTATCGTAAATAATAGAATTGCAAGTAACTTAATATCTAAAGATTCTTTAAATTGATAGAATCTCCTTTTATAAAAAGATTTCCGAAGTTTTCCCACAAACACGTCAATGAAGATTGTACTTTATAATCCGGAAAACAAAGATTATATTTCAGATAAAAAGTTTATAACATTTACTCGGATTACGTTAAATTGGGCGTGAAAATACATGTCGGAATTCGACATTCGTTTTGCATTATTTTTTGGTTCGTCAAGAAAAATAGTTATTTCGAATAAATTATGTCAGAAGTGTTACAAATTTTGAGTTGATTTTTATACCTAGATTACATTAAAGGGTTTCATAAATTTAGAAAAATATGCTTTTGGGTTGTCCCAAATTCCTTTTATGTATATGTATGTAGTAAGTAGTAACCGCAGATTTTTTTTTTAACTGTGTTAGCTGTATTTGTTTACATCTATGACACAGCTTTTGCCAAACAATAAAAAAATATGGTGGTCTCTTTACTCTATAATACTAAATATTTAAGTCAGATTCTTAAAAAAATGTTGTAGTAGTAGTAAGTGTGATATTTTTTTTAAGACAGTGACAGTGATATTCTTCGTTATTTCTGAATTTGGAAATAACGAAGAATATCAGCAGAAATCGCTAGTCTCTGCCTACCCCCACGGAAAAAAGTAAAATAAAGTAAATTTATTTACATCCACATGAACTCTCTGCTCAACCCTAAGGTTTGACTGTCAGACAATGCTTTTAGCATTAAGTCCACCTTTTGTACTGTACTTTTGTATGTGTGTACAATAAAGTTTAAATAAAATAAAAAAAGGCTTGATAATATGTATGTATTTCTGAATTTAAAAATGTAACATTTTTGGTACAGTAGGAGACAAAGAGCTACGTCACTTCTACTAGACATAAAAAAATAATCTAGTCTAGGATACAAACTATCATTGGACAAAGGGCTAGGTAAGCCACTTCTACTCAGTGTACGAGCATTGATATGTATCCAATTTTAGACCTTACCACATTATCTTAAAGACTAAAGTGTGTACCTGATTGTATCTCCCTTCGACGTGCCCTATCATCTTCACCGTGAGGAAGCCGGTGAAGATATGATTTCTGAAGGAGGCTTCAACTTTTTGCCTACATCGTCCTTTGTTCAAGCAGTTTTAGAGTGGCACTACGTTTTAACGTGAAAAAATACAGGACTTTTTAGGTCTTCCACAAAGTGCGAAATACGTTGTTTGTCATAAATTACGTTTGAACAAACTTTTAAATAAAATGTAATTTTATTTTATAATTGCTTAGATATGAAATGATATTGATTAATGTATTTATTTATTTTTTACATAAAAATATTAATTTCTATAAATTTAGTGTAGTGTTTTTACACGGGAACATTAGATATAAGCTTAGAATACGAAATTCTAACCACAGAAAAGGGCAATCGGTAGTCCACGATTTATTTCAGTCAACCGCGCGAAGTAATTCGAGCCTAATAAATCATTATAACTCACTTTTAAACCCATATATGCCATAATATTACTTGCTAAGCTAAGCCTGGAGGTTTAGAAAGTAATATTATTTATTTGTTTATTTTTTCATTTCATTTAAATTTAAGAACATTGTTCTTGTCGGTGGAGTTTGTTTATTTTATGCAACTCATAAAAGTCTTTGGTCTGGGAGCGAAGAAAAAACAGAATGTGCCAGCTGCTTCTCTTCCCGCACAGATTGTAAAAGTCAATCGAGGAAAAGGGCTTTAAACCGGGGATTCCTCCACTCATAGGCGATGGGCTAGCAACCTGTCACTATACCTGAATCTCCATTCCATCAGAGAGCCCACTGTTCAGCTAAGCGTGGCTAAGTCTCATGACCCTTGGCTCTGTCTACCCCGTAAGGGACAAAGACGTGATTCTATGTAAGTCATAAAAATAAATATCATAAAAGAATCACATGCATTCACTCATCATGAAACAGGCCGCTGTATTTTTTGCTCCAAACAATTTTTTTTTGCGAATCGTTTCTGCTTGACGAATTTAATTGAGGTGAACAGGAAACATGCGATTAAATAATGCCTTCTTTAATTAATATGACTTTAAGGCTTGAAGCACGCATGGCAGAAAAAATATATTGTGCCTAGAAGCTATAGTAGCTACTATACATATAATAAAACAGTAAAAATATTTTGTCTGTACATTAAGTATTTTTGACTAAAATGGATAGAGGGACACTTAAAAAGAATAATAGAAAGCAATAATTTTTTTTTGGAATTTCTTGTCTGTCTGTATGTATGTACGCGTTTCACGCAAAAACTACTTGACGGATTTGAATGAAACTTTTTTTGTTGTATAGCTATAAAGTCTGGGCAACATATAGGCTATAATTGATTTTGAAAACTGGAACACCTGATGAAGAACCATAACAGAACAGCTAAACTATAAGAAATATGGAAATGCGCCTTAGTAATAGTCGTTCAACCTGATGAGCATTTTCTGCTGACGTATAAAAATTGAAGATATGGAACATCTGATGAAAAGCTCCAAGAGACCAGCTACACTATAACATATTATATGGAAATGGCGCCTTAGCAAAACTTGATTAATCTAATGAACATTTTCTGTAGACGTATAAAAATCGAAAATCCGAAATATCTGAAACAGTTTGGAACACAAAAAGATTTTTCATCTTAGCAAAACTCACGCGGGCGAAGCCGCGGGCGAAGCCGCGGGCGACAGCTAGTATATCATATGCTGTTAAACCTCCTATACTCTTGTTCCTCATGACTGAGGGTCGTGGTCATTATATGGAATGAAACACACACATCGACTATCTTGGCAATGTTAATGGAGTGGTTTGCTATTGCCTTCTCCACTTCACACACTAGCTGATAATCATCAACCAGAGAGCAGGTTTCCTCACGATGTTTTCCTTCACCGGAAGCAAGTGGTGGTCGATAAAAACTACTATACATGAATCAGATGATACAAACTCAGGTAGCACGGGCAGGATTTGCACCTGGGACCTTTGCAGCTACAGACGGACGCCCTACCACTACCACTCGGCCACCACTGCTTCTAGCTTCTTTCCCCTTCAATGCTGTTAACAGCAATCGCAAGGCTTTGTTGGTATATGGATAATTACTCGTATGAATCTCTCATATTAAATGACACGACGGAATTATATGAATACTAGCTGTTTCCCGCGGTTTCACTTGTATGCGAAATTTCAGGAAGATTGGTTCAGTAGATAAAGCGTGAAGAGGTAACAAACAAACAAACTCACTTTCGCATATTTATAATATCTATTAGTAAGGATTTTTTAACTAACAACAACCATAATCTAGAAATGAGGTGATAATTTCTTTACTGAAAAGATTTCCTATAAAAAACCTCATTCAAATCGGTTCATAAGTTGAGAAGCTACGCCACAGTCATACACATAGATACAGTCAAAGTACTTGTCAAGTTACCATAGGTACGTACATGAACACCTTTGGGGCAGTAATAGTACGTAGTTGCAAGAAGGCTAGATTGATAGACTATTTACGGTACAGACACACACAATAACCCCTTGTTTTTGCATAGAGGGTTCGCATATTATTTTAAAAACATGAATATTATTAAAAACAATATTTCGTCACCATAATGCGCCTTGAAAACTCTAATTAACAGATGAATGAACAATGTATGGGAATGTTTATAATTGTGAATGAAACAAAAATGCAATCTTTTTGTGAAAATCTGCGATTGTTTTAAACAATTTGTTGAGATTTACGCGTTGTGAAACTAATAAATACTGCTAACCTACAATAGAATAGATTAAGTTAGAATTCAAGTTATCAGCGAGTATTTAAATGATCTTTATCATCATCATGCCTTGTGACCTAGTGGTTATCATGCCAGGCTGTCATAGTGGAGGCCCCGGGTTCGATCCCCGTTCATGTCAAGATTGTAAAATTTACCATTTACTATTTAATAGTACATTACGGCTGAGGCCGGAAAGTTAGGAATTGCTGGACGAGTAGTTTTACGGCCAAGCCACAAATTTTGACTAAGGTGTTAGAGTTTATGAAGTTAGGGCTCGTAGAGTGTTAAAAGCTTGGGTCTACATGATATCTGATAAATTTTTGACGTCGTGATTTTTGGTGGGATGATATTTTTCAGATTGACCTGAATGTTGGATGTTTATCTATAGGTAAATGTATCCTTATCCAAACTTTCTAATCCTAACTAATATTATAAATGCGAAAGTGAGTTTGTTTGTTTGTTACTTCTTCACGCTTTATCTACTGAACCAATCTTCTTGAAATTTCGCATACACATAGTTGGAAGTACTGAGAAGGACGTAGAGTACATTTCATCCCGGAAAAAAGCACTGTTCCCGGGGGAAATTCACGCTGGCGAAGCCGCGGGCAAAAGCTAGTTTATCGACCGAGCGAGCGCAGCGAGCGAAGCGTCTCAGTTTCCACTAGCCGAAAATTCTTTTGTCTGTCCGGATGTTATCGCCTACAGGTCGCATTTCTGAACAGATTCTTATGAAATTTTGTGAGCAGGTTCGGTAATTTTATAGAATTTTTTAGTCGAGCCAGTTTTTCGAAATTTTATAAAATGGCGATAATATATAAAAAAACCTTATATCTCAGCTATTAAAAAAAAAATCAAAAATGTCATTAGACATTTTTGTTATCCTTATTAAGACGCAACTTTTTTGTATGAACAACATAGTGAAATTCAATAAAACCGCTATAAATCCATATATTAAATTCTTATACGATAGTTCACAAAACAATTAATAGATGGCGCAGCAAAGCTTTTAATACTCGCAAATTAATTTAAGAGTGACTTGATTTATTGATTAAAATGAGATTATTTGAATTGCGTGTATTTTTTTTTAAACTGAGTGCGTTTGAACTATATCTTGCCTGACACGCAAACTGAAAAAAAAACTAAAGTACCTATTTATTTGGTTAATGGTATTGTATTGTGGATTACTTTGCTTGGTGGAATTATCTTGAACACTTTAAATAAATCTGATATCAAAAAACTTAATTGTATGATTAGAATCCTATTAAAAAAATGTAATATATACGTATATGTATATAATAGATTCGATTTCAAATTGAACTTTCTTTTTTGAACTTTAATTTTGTTGCGCAAATTAGGTACATAAATATACATACCTATAACCAATAGGTCAAACCATGCATTTCTGACGACTGACGACCTCCGTGGCCTAACGGTCATCACGCCAGACGGCCACACCCGAGGTCCCGGGTTCGATCCCCGGTCGGGTCAAGATGGAAAATAATCATTTTCAGATTGACGTGGGTTTTGGATATTTATCTATACATATATGTAATAAAATATAGTATTGTTAAATTAGCATCCCGTAAAGTCTTGAACTTACTCAATCTGTGTTATTTGTCCGTAAATATTTATTATTATTATTTATATTATTTCGAGGCGGAAAAGGCAGGTCTCAGTCAATTTTTTAGTGGTATTGACCAACCACAAGAACTTTTTACTTTTTTTACAGCATTGGTAGGTTGGTTTCAAAACTCTTCTAAGCCAGGGACACGGTAAAATATCGGTTACTTCGTGGAAGGGCTCGCGAGGTCTACTGTTCTCACAGAACCACTAGTTATAAAATATATTATCGTTAAGTTAGTATCCATAACCATAACACACATCGTCGTCTCGAACTTACTTTTGGGCTAGCACAATCTGTGTGATTTGTTCGTATAATTTTGGAATAATAGCGATAAGGGTGCATTTTATCCAGAAATTCCTAATAAAAAATGGATAATGACATGATAATCTAACACCCATCTTTTACGCCTATGTTCAAAAATAAGATGAAGACGGAACACCTCATCCTTAGGCGTAAACACTGTAATTACGTTTTTTACCCGTCAAACCGTTTGACCTTACTCCTGGCTTCCTCGTAAGTAGCTTCGTGATTTGTGATTTTATTGCGTGATTATTATAGGCAATTATTTACCGTTTGTCTGTTTATGCAGATCTCAAGAAATCTTGAAGTTTACTGTTCAAGAATGTGTTGATTTATAAATCGCTTAAACACAAAACAAAACCTTATCGCAACATGATAACTATCTAGAGAATGTTTGAATGGAAAAGTATTTTTCCAAGAAAAGTGTGGTTAAAATGGCCACTTTGATGATCCATTTCGCATTTACTAAATATTAAAAAATGAACCTTATACGTGGTTTTATAAGGTTCATTTTTATATATATTCATCGATGCCCATTTTAGACCCTCAGTGAAGTCTTTAAAGTAAATTCATCATCATAGCCATTTTAATGTCCTGGTACAGGCATATTATTTGCTTAAAAGGAGGTTCCAACAACCCAATTGTAAAAAAAAAAAACCCCACTGTTGGGGCATTGGCTTTCCTTATGGGTGGATAAGGAGGATGGGCCATGACCCACAACGGGGGCCCCACGGGAATTGGTGGGTTTTACCGACCACGAAAACAGCCAACGGCTTAACATGCCTTCCGAAGCACGGAAGAGCTTCATTAGTAGATTTTTGGTCACCTATGTGACCCGGTGAAGGAAAACATCGTGAGGAACCTGCACTCTGGTTTATGATTATCAGCTAGTGTGTGAAATGGAGAATGCAATGGCAAACCACTCCATTAACATTGCCAAGATAGTCGTTGTGTGTATTTCATTCCATATAATGACCACGACACTCAGTCATGAGGAATACAACTAAATGAGGGGATCCCGTGACTGACCGTGGATTACGATCAAGTAACCTGCAATATAATTTAGTATACTGGCACTTTTCCCAATATTCCCAGGGTTCCCAGAGGGAACTAATGTCTTACGGTAGTAGTAACATTCGACTATCTGAATTAATAATATTTTTTTATTAATAATCCATACAATTCCAAATTTACCACTAGAGTACCTATGTCCTATTATTATGTAAGTACATACTGACCTCATGAATAAATAGTTTTCCATTAACAGTAACTTAGATTAACTAAAAAAAACCGCAAAAAGTGTAGTTTGTGTGATTATGTAATGTTTCCTACCAACAGTTTAGGAAATCGTAACTAATTGAGCCTAAACGAGTATTAGACCTTCTTAAACTGGGAACTTAGGTAAACTCATAGAGTTAGAATTTTTTTTTTAATTTTCCAAAACAGCTGAGGAAGCGGGATGTCAGAAATGGTTTTTGCCTAGACAGGTAATATCTTCTTTAAGGCTCATTTTTGTCAAGTTTGACATTTTTGGTGTGTTTTGGTTCCATAGAATTTGTGAACACAGCATTATGAACGTTTTTGGGCTTCATTTGACAATCATGTTTATATGTCTTTTATATAATGATTTTTTTTCTACGTCTATGGGTAAACTATTATTATTTTAAACTCTGTCTAAATCAATATCGTAACTAAATGATAGATTTATTTCTAAAAGTGAGAATTTAGGTTAACGGGCGTTAATTTTGGTTTACCGATAGACAGTTGTGCAGAACAACTACGCTCTGCTACCAGAAAATGTGCGCAGAGAATCCGGACAAACGAAGCGGCGGGAAGAATTCTGTACCGGAACTTCACCGGGAAAAAACCACCGGTAAAAATAAGTACCGGGAAAAAATCTCCACGCGACACCACGCTTGTCCGACTAGAATCTAACCTAACCTATACGCAGTCTGCTACCACCGTAGCTTATATAGGGAGCTACGGGGCCCTATATACTAACCTAATTTAATAACTACAATTCAAACCACTTACCAAACTGAATCTTCTTAATCTTCGGATCCAACTTCGAGTGTCTTCGGAAGAGGAGGGGGTTGTTCCCTAAATCACCCAACCTACCCCATGAGATCTCAATCCCCAGAAAAAATACCTGATCCGTCTAGCAGTTCCACTCGGCAACAGATTTCGGCGTCCCCAGGCAGCCACGTTTCGCATCTCACAAGAAACAGTCAAAGTAAAAGGTTTCACAAACACAAATGTTCAATAGTTATTTAACAAACAGGAAATTCACAAATATAACTCAAACTAGTTAACAAGCAAAAGACGCGAGACCTCTCCGCGTATTAAAATCAAACCGATATGTCAGGACAAATGGCGGCCGTCCGCCATGCCATTCACGCGAGCAATTTCATGCGGCGCGGCCTCCCCGCGCGATGTCCAAACAATACTGAATTCAAAATGGTCGCTCGCGACTGCCGACGCCGGCCGAGCGGGCGACGACGCTACTAATATGAAACTACCGCACGCGCTAGAATATTACGGCGGCGAACGGACAAAACAACATAGATTTTATTACAAACATCCCCCCGTCCCGGTCTGAGAAGCAGACCGCTAGCTTACTCTACGGGAAGGCGGGCGAGAGAGGTCACAGCTCTCCTCAAAATCGAACCGTCGACCAACACCTCAGCCACACGCGGAGTGCCATCTCCGCCAAGAATCAAACGTAATATGCGAGCTCGTCGCCAAAGCAATGAGGGCAAATTTGCCTCTTTTAACAATACTAAATCACCCTCCCTGGGAGGCTCAGTCCTGTCTGTCTACTTCACTCTTTGCTGCAGCAAATGCAAATATTCAAGCGACCAGCGACGCCAAAAGTCCTGGCTCATTTGCTGCAACATTTGAAAACGCGACAACCGATATACGCGTTCATCCTTCCACGGGTATTCGGGCAGGGCATTCAACGGCCCTCCCACCAAAAAATGACCAGGGGTGAGAGCTTCCAAGTCATTTGGATCTGGAGATAGCGGACAGAGAGGACGAGAGTTGAGGACCGCCTCCACTTTACAAAACACTGTGGCCAGCTCTTCAAAAGTTAGAGCCGTTTCTCCGATAATGCGGCGGAGGTGGGTCTTTGCGGATTTCACAGCCGCTTCAAAAATCCCTCCCCAATGGGGGCACCGTGGGGGACTAAACTTCCAGGTTATTCCCCTTTGGGCAGCAATTTGACTTAAACTAGTACAATTTTTATCAATAAACACAGAAACATCCTTAAGATAATTTACAGTTCCTTTATAGTTTGTGCCATTGTCAGACCTAATAAGGGAAGGTAGACCTCGACGCGAAACAAAGCGATCCAACGCGGCGACGAAGGCCCCCGTAGTCAGAGCCGATACCACCTCCAAATGGACAGCCTTGGTGGCCAAACAAACAAATACACACAAATAGCCCTTCACAATACGGGCATTACGAAAGGGAGAAGCCTTGATCGAAAAGGGACCGGCAAAATCGGTTCCAACGCCGTCAAACGGTCTCGAAGGTCGGATTCGATCAGCGGGCAAATCACCCATCTGTGGTTGCATCGTGGATGCCTTCAACCTATAACATGCAATACATCGAAACAGGACACTACGGATTGCTCTTCGGGCAGACAAAATCCAAAACTCGCGTTGCAAAATAGCCAACAAAGCATTGCACCCAGCATGGGCGTTACGAATGTGTCGATCAGACACCAAAAGCTGCACCAAGGGTCCGCCCTTGGGCAACAACAGAGGATGGCGAGTCTCATATGGAAGATCCGCCTTCCGGAGCCTGCCTCCAACCCGAAGAAGCCCATCCGAGTCGATGTACGGGTTCAAACGAGCGACCGCGCCCTTCAACTTAGCGCGTCCGTCGCGCAAGATACGAAGCTCTGACTCAAACCGTCCGGTCTGCACGACACGGACCCAATGTAACAATGCGCTCCGGCGCTCTTCTGCACCTGCAATCGGCTCCAACCGCTTTGCCTGTGGGTTTCTACAATTATGTATGAAACGCTTAATCCAACTGGTAACACCCAGAAGCTTATCCAAGCTGCTATACCGAGCAAGTAGCCAATCCGGCTCCGACGTCGTCTCAGCGACTACAGCATGTACACGGAGCCCAGTCAAACTCAAAGAAGTAACATCTGTCTGACAGACAGGCCAAGAAGTTTCTGATCCCATCAGCCACTCTGGACCCCACCAGAGCGGGTGTGACACCAATTCTGGTGCCGTACAACCTCGGGAGGCACAGTCCGCTGGGTTAAGCTCTCCCGGCACATGTCTCCATGTTATATCAATTCCGATATTCTGGATTTGGGAAACCCGATTTCCCACAAAAACCTCCAAGGTATGTGGGGCCGCGCGCAACCATGCAAGCGCGACCTGGCTATCCGACCAGGCGAAGATGTCCCGTATCTCGACCGTGGCCGCCAGCTCACATGCAACGTGATGCAACAATTTAGAGAGAAGGTGAGCTCCACTCAACTCAAGCTTGGGAATAGTCAGCCCTAGTCCTGATGGGGGCGACCTTGCTCTTCCCTAACAAAAGCGAGACATTGACCCGGCCATCGGCGTCAACTGTCCGCATATAGACTGACGCGGCGTAGCCTCGCTCCGACGCGTCACAAAAGCCATGCAGGCTGGCTCGATATTTCCCGGGGGCAATATTCGACGAGGCAAGGCAATCCGATTGACTTCCTTAATCGATGAAAACAACTCGAGCCAATCATCCAATGGAGAGCCAAACAGCGGCTCGTCCCACGAGACGCCCAAAGTCCAAAGTCTCTGAAGAAGACACTTTTGCAGAGAATATCACTGGACTGATCCAACCGCTTGGATCAAACATACGGGCTATTACGGACAACACCGTTCTCTTAGTCCAGACCTTTGGTATTTCCAAGTCCACTTGGAATGTAAAAATATCGGTTAGCGGCTGGTACTGCATGCCCAGCACCGCTATCCTGTTGGGATCATCTACATCCTCAAACAGGTGAGGGTTCTGTTGGTGATCCTCCGGGATCCCTTCTAGAACTCTAGGCTCATTGGACAACCACTTACGTAGCTCGTAGCCACCTGTCTTCAATATTTCAATCAATTCATCCCGCAGTAGGAGAGCCTCCTCAATACTTTGGGCTCCGGTGCACACGTCATCAACATACAAGTCACGTGACAGCACGGAAGCCCCACGGGGAAAGCGGATCCGTTCCCGCTCTGCCAATTCAAGCAATGATCTGATGGCGATATAGGGACTAGATTTCAAACCATACGTGTTTGTGTTGAGTTCATACACCGTCACAGGATCCTCAGGGCGCTCACGCCAGAGTATCAACTGGAATCGCCTGTCCTCAGGATGTATGACTGTCTGGCGGAACATCATCCGGATGTCCGCACCAAAAACCACTTGATGTCTTCTAAAGTTCAAGATGATGTCAATTATGTCCCTATGCAATTTGGGACCCGAATGCAAACACAGATTCAACGAAACCCCGTTCGAAGTGGGTGCGGACCCATCAAAGACAGTCCGCAACTTGCCCGTTGAGGCCTTCACCACCGCGTGGTGGGGCAAAAAATAATGCTCAGTTGAGCTCAAATCGACTCGAGCCGGAGACATGTGACCCAAATCCTCGTACTCGCGCATAAATTCAATATATTTATCGCGAAGTACGTGGTCACGCTGCATGCGTCGCTCCATGGACAGCAGTCGTTTCTCCGCAAGCGCCCTACTTTGCCCTAGGCTAGGACGAGAGGCAACAAAGGGTAACCTAGTTACAAACCGACCGGAGGGCAACCTCTCCGTGGTCGATCGAAAAAGGGCTTCGCACTCAGCGTGTTCCGGATCCATCCTGGAACTCATAGGTGGCTCCTCCACCTCCCAAAACCTTTGCATGGTCTTGGCCAAGGACGCAGATGCGACAACCGGTGGCTCCTCCGCGGTGCCATTATCAAACACAGGGCCCATCAGGGCAAAACCAAAAATCGTAGACACTGCCATCAGTGAAGACGAACCCAGAGCCTTCTGTGTACCCAACAAAATCCAACCCAATACGTCCGAGCCCAGGAGCAAGTCCACTGGGCCGGGATGAAAGACAAAGGGGTCGGCCAAATCCAGACCCGAAACCAAAGACAACACACCCGGCGGTATGTCTGTCGAGGGGTGCCAACCCGCAATGGTATCCATTACCATAGCCGAAGTCGTGATCCTCATTGTGGAGGACTTCAGCGAAGAAAAGGTGACAAGTGTCTGGCCCGTCAGACACTTCACTTGTATGCCACCAACTCCAAGAAGTGGCACAGGCGAGTCTTCCACGACTAAACCTAACTGGTGTGCCACTCGAGTGGTAACCAAACTGCTTTGAGCCCCTGAGTCCAACAGAGCTCTCAAATTAATGGCTTCTCCCCCACGACCCCATACGCGGACCACCGCGGTAGGGACCAGAACCGTCCGCGGCTCTGTCCCAGCAAGGGAGCAAGCTAGTTACGGGCTCCCCACTCTCTCCAAACCAGGGGCGCGCCACTGACCCGGATAATATGGCGGGCGAGTGCACATCCCCATCTGAGGGGGGCATAACCCGCGGCCCGGCCATACCTATGGTACGGCGGGTGGTACTCCAGCCGTGGGTACTCGTGCAGCGGCGGAGAAAACCGCTGCGGCTGCATGTGTTGGGTATTGGGAACCCGCGTGGAGGGGGGTGTCCCCACTCTCCCGTCCGATCTAGGGCCCCCGCCCATGGGCGGACCGAAGAGCGTAGTTGTTCTGCACATTGTCTGGTAGCAGAGCGTAGTTTATCTACCCTCTATTTGTTCGTTTGTAAAAAATAATTAATTGTTTGTAAAAATTATTAGATTTTTCTTAGTTTGTTTGTATAAGAATATTTGTAACCTTTTTGTATTTGTTTGCGGTTTGTACCGTGCGTTCCGGGTTTGTGCCATTCTCATACCTACCGCGGTTCTTCGTGTAGTTGTTTGATTTTGTTGTTTTTTATTTACCTTTTGTTATTTTTTGTTTGTGACTTGACGCGATGGCGAAGGTCCCCAATGCTAAGGCGACACTCGCCAACGAATTGAGATGGTTTGTGACGGCCGGTGGACTCCTGTCCCGGAAGGACAGGGAGGCCGCTATACTGGAAAGAGCGGATCAGCTCCGCTCACGATTGAACAACGCGGAAGCGGCCATGGCGGCGCTTACCGAAGCCGACCTTACCCCGGAGGTCTACGCAGGTCACGTGGCGGACCTGGACCAGATCCTGAGTCTGCACGATGACATCGTGGAGGCGGCGGCCGCAATAAGGGCGAGACAGGCTGGCGGACCAGCCCCTCGCACACCTGTTAGACAGGAAGGACCAGCGGTTACTGGTCGGCTCCCCACCCTTCAGCTGTCCCACTTTGGGGGTAGGATGGAGGAGTGGGTGGCATATAAAAATATGTTTGAGTCCCTGGTCGTAGCACGACAGGATTTGTCGAAGGCCCAGAAGATGGCCTACCTCCTCTCCACTCTTGAGGGTGAAGCGCGGTCGCTCATCCAGCACCTCCGGGTGGAGGACGACCAGTACGACACGGCTTGGGAGTTATTGAACTCCCGCTACCAAAACTTACGTTTGTTAGCGGATGCGCACGCCGCACAGTTGATGGCCCTGCCCAAGGTGGCCAACAGGGCACAGTTGCGCCTGCAGTTGCTCACGCCCGTTACAGTGGCCTGTAACGCGCTCCGCACACTGGGGCTGCCGGTGGACCAATGGTCCTTTTTGCTGGTGCACATTGTATTGGGCAAATTACCCAATGACATCCGCTCGCGATTTGAGCGCGAGAATGCGGAACGGGATAGCACCACCCTACCAACATTCACTGACTTGGTGAAGTTTTTGGAGTTTGAGGCACGGGCGGCTGAGAATACCATGACGGACTCAGCGCCATCCAGAGCGCCTGAACGTAGGCCCCAACAGGGACGGCAACCGCCACCGCGTGGAGCTGGTGTGCGGGTTGCACACACGGCAGCAGTCGCGGGGGACGCGGACTGCCTGCAATGTGGCCGGATGGGCCACAGCCTGCTGCAATGCAGGGACTGGCAGTACAAGATCGGCGCCGCATGGCAAAGCGGCATGAACTTTGCTTTTATTGTTTGGGCGGTCACTATGCACGTGACTGTCCCAGGGCCATACCATGCAGTGCATGCCGTGGGCGGCACCACGCGATGCTCTGCATGAACCGGAACGGGGATGGCCCCCGGTTGTTGAGGCAGGGGTCCCCTATGGGCGGGGGCGCTCCTGCGCGAAGCCCTCCACCCCCGGACGGAGGACGCGGCTTCGCTCGTCGCACCCCCCTCGGGAGGGGGTCGCGTACCTGCGCGGGTCTTGGCGGACCGGGACCACGCGCCCCAAGGTCATGGCCAGTATGTAGCTGGCCAGGCCCCGGATAGGGCCCCCATGGGCGGGGGCCCTAGATCGGACGGGAGAGTGGGGACACCCCCTCCACGCGGGTTACCAATACCCAACATTAGGTTAACTAAAACATTACTGGAATCAAATTTAATATAATTTCAAATGTTATTTAGGTAATACAAGAGTTTGTATCGATATGACTAAATAATTAAAAAAAACACATTACAATGTAGCGAAATGTTTTCATGATAGCAACGGCTAGGTTATTACATAAAATATTTTTTTTAGTTAAAAAAAAATCCACTCATTTTAAATGAAATAACATAAAGTTTGAAGAAAAAAATATATTTTTTACAACATTGTGTTTTTTATACCCTAACTTTGACCCCCCATTTCAGACTGTTAGGGGTAGATTTTTGAAAAAAACAGTAGCCTATGTTCGACCCTGGGTCTTCAACTATGTATATTCATAACAAATTTCATCAACATCGGTCCACCGGTTTAGCCATGACAGACAAAAAAACAGACTTTCGCATTTATAATATTAGTATGTAGTCATAAGAAGCTCCTTGTTGACTAGGAACCATTTTTTCCCAAGTCCACACTTTTTGCACCTCAATTACAAATTATCCGTGACGGAATCAACCTTAACCGCATAGGTTATAAAAACAAAGATGGTGCAGCAGGAAGCTATGACGTCATATTACCATGTATTATCGCTATTATTGAAATTATACGGAAGATTTATAATACTTTTGAGATGGAACAACTAATTCTGCATTTAACAGTACTCAAACAGAATTGATCAATCGAATCGAATTAGCTGCTTAAATTTATGATTTTCTTTTATGATAGATACAGACAATATGGCGTCTTTATCTCTTACGGGGTAGACAGAGCCAAGAGTCGTACAACTTGAAGGCCTAGCTGTTAGTGTAATTTATTGGTGGAATTAATCGTAGTGACGTGTACTATCTAAGTGACGTTTCAAATCTAAAAATCAAAACTTATTTGTAACACCAAAATCAAAATTGAGAAAGAGAGAGAAACTTGGCCAATACATACTCCACCCACGACAAATATAAAAAAAAAAGGATAAAGTTGTAAAATAAGAAAATAATAATGACCTTTCATTGGTTGTCACACTGCAAATTTGTTGAAATTTAATACATCGATAGAATAATCCCTGAAATACCACACGGGATACTTATTATCCCATTCCTAACGGAACATAGCCCTAAGGCACTGAAATGAACAATGACGAAAAGAACAAAACTTCTGAATAAATTAAGGAAAAGCATTATTCAAATTTGAATAACTATACAAACGGGTCAGTCCGTAACCATTTGAATTGAATGGATCGATCATAAAATCAGCAGCTAACGGCTCAGAATGAATTATAGGTCCAAAACGGCACACTTCGATAACGTAGTTATTGATGCAGTTGCACCTTAGTTGCATAACGCGATCTCTCTATTACTGAGAGGATTACGGCGACTGGGACCGAGTCTCACTTGAACCGCGGTCCGAGTCGCCGGATTTTTTTTCCTTTCGGCGGTTGGGACCACTCGCAAATTTAAAATAAAACAGGCCAAGTGCGAGTCAAACTCGAGCACCGAGGGTACACGCAAAGAATCTCTCTTATAGCTCTAACTAAAAGACCAACAAGTTTCAAAGCATCGAGCGTAAAAATAAGTTTGTAACGCTTTTTTTAGAGTTTTAACAACATATTTACAACTTTCAGATTTATTCAAATACAAGTACTGTTAGACCTTTCTTTTTGCCAAATTTCATAATTTTAGGTCAACGGAAAGTCCTAATAGATTTTGATTGCTGTCTGAAATTGCAAAATATGCAAAAATTGGCAACATCTCCTGATCGCGTTGACGTATAATTTTGATTATTTTTTTGCTGAAAGAGACCATGGATTTGAGTATTCGATATTAATTTCAACTTGATACTTTTAAGCGTTCCTGAGAAAAAGAGTTTGACAGACAGGCTGACAACAAAGTGTTCTTATAAAGGTTCCGTTTTTGCCTTTTGAGGTACGAAACCCTAAAAATCAAGATTTCGATGACTCAGACATAAATGACATCTATCTATCTTTGTGATTCAAACCTTCATCACTTTCGCTCAAGTCGGTCGTCCTAACTGTGCAGAGCAACTACGCTCTGCTGCCAGAAAATGTGCGCAGAGCGAATCCGGACAAACGAAGCGGCGGGAAGAATTCTGTACCGGAACTTTACCGGGAAAAAATCTACCGGTAAAATTAAGTACCGGGAAAAAATCTCCACGCGACACCACGCTTGTCCGACTAGAACCTAATTAACTTAACGCAGTCTGCTACCACCGTAGCTTATGAAGGGAGCTACAGGGCCCTATAATAACCTAACCTATAAATTAATTACAATCGAAAACTTACCAAATTAAATCTTCTTTCTCTTCGGATCCAAACTTGAGGGTCTTCGGGAAGGGGGAATTCCTAATCACCCTACCTAACCCTTGAGATCTCAATTCCCCAGGACAACTAAATAGATTTCTTCCCGTAGTTTCACTCGGGAACAGTCAGATGTGAACAGCCAGCCACGTTTCACCTCTCACAAGAAAAAGTCACAATAACAGAGTTTTTCACAAACACAAATTCAATAGTTATTTAACAAACAGGAAATTCACAATTATCACTCAAACTCAACAACAAGCAAAAGACGCGAGACCGCTCCGCGTATTAAAATCAAACCGATATCGCCCTGGACAATGCAATGGCGGACTACACGATGCATTCCACGCTAGCAGTGTGAAAACCCCGAACGCCCTCTGGCGGCAGCAATGCGAAACGCCTGCGTTTAGTTTTACCCAATATATTACAAACATCCCCCCGTCCCGGTCTGAGAAGCAGACCGCTAGCTTACTCTACGGGAAGGCGGGCGAGAGAGGTCACACCTCTCCTTAAAATCGAACCGTCGACCAACACCTCAGCCACACGCGGAGTGCCATCTCCGCCAAGAATCAAACGTAATATGCGAGCTCGTCGCCAAAGCAATGAGGGCAAATTTGCCTCTTTTAACAATACTAAATCACCCTCCCTGGGAGGCTCAGTCCTGTCTGTCCACTTCACTCTTTGCTGCAGCAAATGCAAATATTCAAGCGACCAGCGACGCCAAAAGTCCTGGCTCATTTGCTGCAACATTTGAAAACGCGACAACCGATATACGCGTTCATCCTTCCAAGGGTATTCGGGCAGGGCATTCAAAGGCCCTCCCACCAAAAAATGACCAGGGGTGAGAGCTTCCAGGTCATTTGGATCTGGAGATAGCGGACAGAGAGGACGAGAGTTGAGGACCGCCTCAACTTTACAAAAAACCGTGGCCAGCTCTTCAAAAGTTAGAGCCGTTTCTCCGATAATGCGGCGGAGGTGGGTTTTTGCGGATTTCACAGCCGCTTCAAAAATCCCTCCCCAATGGGGGCAACTTGGGGGACTAAACTTCCAGGTTATTCCCCTTTGAGCAGCAATTTGACTTAAACTAGTACAATTCTTATCAATAAATTCACAAACATCCTTAAGATAATTTACAGTTCCCTTATAGTTTGTGCCATTATCAGACCTAATAAGGGAAGGTAGACCTCGACGCGAAACAAAGCGATCCAACGCGGCGACGAAGGCCTCCGTAGTCAGAGCCGATACCACCTCCAAGTGGACAGCCTTGGTGGCCAAACAAACAAATACACACAAATAGCCCTTCACAATACGGGCATTACGAAAGGGAGAAGCCTTGATCGAAAAGGGACCAGCAAAATCGGTTCCAACGCCGTCAAACGGTCTCGAAGGTCGGATTCGATCAGCGGGCAAATCACCCATCTGTGGTTGCATCGTGGATGCCTTCAACCTATAACATGCAATACATCGAAACAGAACACTACGGATTGCTCTTCGGGCTGACAAAATCCAAAACTCGCGTTGCAAGATAGCCAACAAAGCATTGCACCCAGCATGGGCGTTACGAATGTGTCGATCAGACACCAAAAGCTGCACCAAGGGTCCGCCCTTGGGCAACAACAGAGGATGGCGAGTCTCATATGGAAGATCCGCCTTCCGGAGCCTGCCTCCAACCCGAAGAAGCCCATCCGAGTCGATGTACGGGTTCAAACGAGCGACCGCGCCCTTCAACTTAGCGCGTCCGTCGCGCAAAATACGAAGCTCTGACTCAAACCGTCCGGTCTGCACGACACGGACCCAATGCAACAATGCGCTCCGGCGCTCTTCTGCACCTGCAATCGGCTCCAACCGCTTTGCCTGTGGGTTTCTACAATTATGTATGAAACGCTTAATCCAACTGGTAACACCCAGAAGCTTATCCAAGCTACTATACCGAGCAAGTAGCCAATCCGGCTCCGACGTCGTCTCAGCGACTACAGCATGTACACGGAGCCCAGTCAAACTCAAAGAAGTAACATCTGTCTGACAGACAGGCCAAGATGTTTCTGATCCCATCAGCCACTCTGGACCCCACCAGAGCGGGTGTGACACCAATTCTGGTGCCGTACAACCTCGGGAAGCACAGTCCGCTGGGTTAAGCTCTCCCGGCACATGTCTCCATGTTATATCAATTCCAATATTTTGAATTTGGGAAACCCTGTTTCCAACAAAAACCTCCAAGGTATGTGGGGCCGCGCGCAACCATGCAAGCGCGACCTGGCTATCCGACCAGGCGAAGATGTCCCGTATCTCGACCGTGGCCGCCAGCTCACTGGCAACGTGATGCAACAATTTAGAGAGAAGGTGAGCTCCACTCAACTCAAGCTTGGGAATAGTCAGCCTAGTCCTGATGGGGGCGACCTTGCTCTTCCCTAACAAAAGCGAGACATTGACCCGGCCATCGGCGTCAACTGTCCGCATATAGACTGACGCGGCGTAGCCTCGCTCCGACGCGTCACAAAAGCCATGCAGGCTGGCTCGATATTTCCCGGGGGCAATATTCGACGAGGCAAGGCAATCCGATTGACTTCCTTAATCGATGAAAACAACTCGAGCCAATCATCCAATGGAGGACCAAACAGCGGCTCGTCCCACGAGACGCCCAAAGTCCAAAGTCTCTGAAGAAGACACTTCGCAGAGAATATCACTGGACTGATCCAACCGCTTGGATCAAACATACGAGCTATTACGGACAACACCGTTCTCTTAGTCCAGACCTTTGGTATTTCCAAGTCCACTTGGAATGTGAAAATATCGGTTAGCGGCTGGTACTGCATGCCCAGCACCGCTATCCTGTTGGGATCATCCACATCCTCAAACAGGTGAGGGTTCTGTTGGTGATCCTCCGGGATCCCTTCTAGAACTTTAGGCTCATTAGACAACCACTTACGTAGCTCGTAGCCACCCGTTTTCAATATTTCAATCAATTCGTCCCGCAGTAGGAGGGCCTCCTCAATACTTTGGGCTCCGGTGCACACGTCATCGACATACAAGTCACGTGACAGCACGGAAGCCCCACGGGGAAAGCGGATCCGTTCCCGCTCTGCCAATTCAAGCAATGATCTGATGGCGATATAGGGACTAGATTTCAAACCATACGTGTTTGTGTTGAGTTCATACACCGTCACAGGATCCTCAGGGCGCTCACGCCAGAGTATCAACTGGAATCGCCTGTCCTCAGGATGTATGACTGTCTGGCGGAACATCATCCGGATGTCCGCACCAAAAACCACTTGATGTCTTCTAAAGTTCAAGATGATGTCAATTATGTCCCTATGCAATTTGGGACCTGAATGCAAACATAGATTCAACGAAACTCCGTTCGAAGTGGGTGCGGACCCATCGAAGACGGTCCTCAATTTGCCTGTTGAGGCCTTCACCACCGCGTGGTGGGGCAAAAAATAATGCTCAGTTGAGCTCCAATCAACTCGAGCCGGAGACATGTGACCCAAATCCTCGTACTCGCGCATAAATTCAATATATTTATCGCGAAGTACGTGGTCACGCTGCATGCGTCGCTCCATGGACAGCAGTCGTTTCTCCGCAAGCGCCCTACTTTGCCCTAGGCTAGGACGAGAGGCAACAAAGGGTAACCTAGTTACAAACCGACCGGAGGGCAACCTCTCCGTGGTCGATCGAAAAAGGGCTTCGCACTCAGCGTGTTCCGGATCCACCCTGGAACTCATAGGTGGCTCCTCCACCTCCCAAAACCTTTGCATGGTCTTGGCCAAGGACGCTGATGCGACGACCGGTGGCTCCTCCGCGGTGCCATTATCAAACACAGGGCCCATCAGGGCAAAACCAAAAATCGTAGACACTGCCATCAGTGAAGACGAACCCAGAGCCTTCTGTGTACCCAACAAAATCCAACCCAATACGTCCGAGCCCAGGAGCAAGTCCACTGGGCCGGGATGAAAGACAAAGGGGTCGGCCAAATCCAGACCCGAAACCAAAGACAACACACCCGGCGGTATGTCTGTCGAGGGGTGCCAACCCGCAATGGTATCCATTACCATAGCCGAAGTCGTGATCCTCATTGTGGAGGACTTCAGCGAAGAAAAGGTGACAAGTGTCTGGCCCGTCAGACACTTCACTTGTATGCCACCAACTCCAAGAAGTGGCACAGGCGAGTCTTCCACGACTAAACCTAACTGGCGTGCCACTCGAGTGGTAACCAAACTGCTTTGAGCCCCTGAGTCCAACAGAGCTCTCAAATTAATGGCTTCCACCCTACGACCCCATACGCGGACCACCGCGGTAGGGAGCAGAACCGTCCGCGGCTCTGTCCCAGCAAGGGAGCAGGCTAGTTACGGGCTCCCCACTCTCTCCAAACCAGGGGCGCGCCACTGACCCGGATAATATGGCGGGCGAGTGCACATCCCCATCTGAGGGGGGGCATAACCCGCGGCCCGGCCATACATCTGGTACGGCGGGTGGTACTCCAGCCGTGGGTACTCGTGCAGCGGCGGAGAAAACCGCTGCGGCTGCATGTGTTGGGCATTGGTAACCCGCGTGGAGGGGGGTGTCCCCACTCTCACGTCCGATCTAGGGCCCCCGCCCATGGGGGCCCTATCCGGGGCCTGGCCAGCCACATACTGGCCCCGACCTTGGGGCGCGTGGTCCCGGTCCGCCAAGACCCGCGCAGGTACGCGACCCCCCTCCCGAGGGGGGGTGCGACGAGCGAAGCCGCGTCCTCCGTCCGGTGGTGGAGGGCTTCGCGCAGGAGCGCCCCCGCCCATAGGGGACCCCTGCCTCAACATCCGGGTGCCATCCCCGTTGCGGTTCATGCAAAGCATCGCGTGGTGCCGCCCACGGCATGCACTGCATGGTATGGCCCTGGGACAGTCACGTGCATAGTGACTGCCCAAACAGTAGAAGCAAAGTTCATGCCGCCTTGCCATGCGGCGCCGATCTTGTACTGGCAGCCTCTGCCAGTCCCTGCATTGCAGCAGGCTGTGGCCCATCCGGCCACATTGCAGGCAGTCCGCGTCCCCCGCGACTGCTGCCGTGTGTGCAACCCGCACACCAGCTCCACGCGGTGGCGGTTGCCGTCCCTGGTGGGGCTTCCCTCGCCATGAGGGTTCCAAGGGCCTACGTTCAGGCGCTCTGGATGGCGCTGAGTCCGTCAGGGTATTCTCAGCAGCCCGTGCCTCAAACTCCAAAAACTTCACCAAGTCAGTGAATGTTGGTAGGGTGGTGCTATCCCGCTCCGCATTTTCGCGCTCAAACCGCGAGCGGATGTCATTGGGCAATTTGCCCAATACAATGTGCACCAACAAAAAGGACCATTGGTCCACCGGCAGCCCCAGTGTGCGGAGCGCGTTACAGGCCACTGTAACGGGCGTGAGCAACTGCAGGCGCAACTGTGCCCTGTTGGCCACCTTGGGCAGGGCCATCAACTGTGCGGCGTGCGCATCCGCTAACAAACGTAAGTTTTGGTAGCGGGAGTTCAATAACTCCCAAGCCGTATCGTACTGGTCGTCCTCCACCCGGAGGTGCTGGATGAGCGACCGCGCTTCATCCTCAAGAGTGGAGAGGAGGTAGGCCATCTTCTGGGCCTTCGACAAATCCTGTCGTGCTACGACCAGGGACTCAAACATATTTTTATATGCTACCCACTCCTCCATCCTACCCCCAAAGTGGGACAGCTGAAGGGTGGGGAGCCGACCAGTAACCGCTGGTCCTTCCTGTCTAACAGGTGTGCGAGGGGCTGGTCCGCCAGCCTGTCTCGCCCTTATTGCGGTCACCGCCTCCGCGATATCATCGTGCAGACTCAGGATCTGGTCCATGTCCGCCATGTGACCTGCGTAGGCCTCCGGGGTAAGATCGGCTTCGGTAAGCGCCGCCATGGCCGCTTCCGCGCTAATCAATCGTGAGTGGAGGTGATCCGCTCTTAGCAGTATGGCGCCCTCCCTGTCCTTCCGGGACAGGAGTCCTCCGGCCGTCACAAACCATCTCAATTCGTTGGCGAGTGTCGCCCTAGCATTGGAGGCCTTCGCCATCGCGTCAAGTCACAAACAAAAAATAACAAAAGGTAAATAAAAAACAACAAAATCAAGCAACTACACGAAGAACCGCGGTAGGTATGAGAATGGCACAAACCCGGAACGCACGGTACAAACCGCAAACAAATACAAAAAAGGTTACAAATATTCTTATACAAACAAACTAAGAAAAATCTAATAATTTTTACAAACAATTAATTATTTTTTACAAACGAACAAATAGAGGGTAGATAAACTACGCTCTGCTACCAGAAAATGTGCAGAGCAACTACGCTCTGCTGCCAGAAAATGTGCGCAGAGCGAATCCGGACAAACGAAGCGGCGGGAAGAATTCTGTACCGGAACTTTACCGGGAAAAAATCTACCGGTAAAATTAAGTACCGGGAAAAAATCTCCACGCGACACCACGCTTGTCCGACTAGAACCTAATTAACTTAACGCAGTCTGCTACCACCGTAGCTTATGAAGGGAGCTACAGGGCCCTATATGATAACCTAACCTATAAATTAATTACAATTGAACACTTACCAAATTAAATCTTCTTTCTCTTCGGATCCAAACTTGAGGGTCTTCGGGAAGGGGGAATTCCTAATCACCCTACCTAACCCTTGAGATCTCAATTCCCCAGGACAACTAAATAGATTTCTTCCCGTAGTTTCACTCGGGAACAGTCAGATGTGAACAGCCAGCCACGTTTCACCTCTCACAAGAAAAAGTCACAATAACAGAGTTTTTCACAAACACAAATTCAATAGTTATTTAACAAACAGGAAATTCACAATTATCACTCAAACTCAACAACAAGCAAAAGACGCGAGACCGCTCCGCGTATTAAAATCAAACCGATATCGCCCTGGACAATGCAATGGCGGACTACACGATGCATTCCACGCTAGCAGTGTGAAAACCCCGAACGCCCTCTGGCGGCAGCAATGCGAAACGCCTGCGTTTAGTTTTACCCAATATATTACAAACACTAACCACTAGTCCACTGCCCATTCAACTCGAGCAGAAAATTCCGCCTGCCTTGCTCCAAATTTCTCAACACGAAAAGCGTAACTATGCAAATGATTTAATCCTCAATGACATTTCATAAACTCACTAACTTATCTCGTGAACTAGAGTTGCAGATGAAAATATCGATATCGATAATATCTTCACTTTCCATCAATATTATCGGTATTAAAAAAGAAAGTGAGTTTGTTAAAGAATTAAAGGATAGGATCTTAAAAGTAAAATAACTGGAGCGACTCTGTTCTTTAGATAAAAACATTTCAAGTACTCAATACTGCAGCAAAGGCGCTCTCGTCGTCGTGGTCGAGTAACAAAATGAATGAAAAACTTAAAAAAATTCTGCAAATTTTAAGAATATTTTTCTATCGATAGTCATATTTTTCTTTTTTTTTCCATTAGATAATCTTTATCGTCCATGGACTCTATGGTTCATACATCGACATTGTAGGTTCAACATTATCGACTATCCAACATATTGTTACATCACTAGTGTAACAATAAACTCACTGGTTTCTAGACAGAATGCGGTTCTGGTCAGCTTAATATTAATACTTTATGATCAATATTTTAAGGGTTAAGTAGTTCTAATGCTAAATATTGTAAGTGATTGTTGATTATTGAAATAAATTTCGTTATTAGATCCAGTGTTGGGATTACTGTCAGCGTTGGTTTTGCCACGCTTATAAATGGATTTTGTAATATAACTATGAGTTATTTAGTCATTAAATTACCGCATTTCTGGTACATTATCTACCAATTTAAAGCTTTACGTCAACGTTATGTACATTGATGCAAAGGTTCAAATTTGTAATGTTTTGCAAATTTGAACCTTTGTAAAAAATCCCGTAATCCAAATCTCGTATGCTTTGCAGACATAGAATATAGGAATAAATCTGCAAGTTGTAAATATTGTTGTTGGAAGTCTAAAAAAAAAGTGTTACATACTTATTTTTGCGCTGGATTCATTTATTTTTGAAACTAGTTGGTATTTTAGTTAGAGCTATAATGTGAGATGCTTTTCGTGTACGGAACGCTCCTCGGTGCGCGAGTTTGACTCGCACTTGGCCGGTTTTTCTGAATTAAGAATCGTCCAAAATTTTTGTGTGTAATGTTTGAATGTATTTTGTTGAATTTTAGAAGTGCAATAGCGAATAATGAAATTATTATTGTTTTTGAAAATAATACAGATTTAGGTCACAATTAAAAATAAAAACTAATCGATAAGGTCACTAGGGTGCGAGTTTTATTAGTATCAACTATCGTAGATAAATTGGTACCATCAAGGTCTGTTCCATCACGATGTCATTTAACCAGTTGACCGACTGCTTTCAAACAAAAGGATTTAAGATGATGTATTCAGTCCGGCGTTTCAAATTAATGTGGGTTATCGTATTTACTCACTAGTTGTCGCTATAAGATAGTGTAATCATGTCTATGGTACAATACTGTCATTTGAATTTGTCACATTGACATTGACAGCATTGTACCATCTGACAGATATCTTTCCTTACTCGTATGTGCTGACACCTGGCGGAATATTTGAACGCGATTGATTGTATCTCAATAAAGAATTGAACACTAACCTAATTTGAATTATGATATACCTGATGTTAGATGTTAGACTATAAATTTGTTTGTTGTGTACTCGCGGACACAATACTCGCCAGTGGAAATATAAGATCGTCTGAAGGAATTTCAATATACAAAAAAGCAAAGTTTTTAATCCGAACTCTAACGTGTATTCTCTTATTTTAGAAGAATAATTTAGGGTACTTGATATTGTGTCATTTAGGCCCCTTTATATTGAAGTGAAAATGCATTCGCATAACAATGTCTCTTCTAAAAAATTCTTTGACCTAAGGGCAATTTGATAAAAACCTTAAAAACAATTTTGTTTCACAGATTTCTATAAAACTAAGAAGAAAATAATTAAAAGAGAATATGAAACACGTCAATACTCGAAAATGTAATCTTTGAAGGCACAAAGAAACGTTTCAGGCGATCACAGCGTTGCACATACTGCCTTAACAGTTGACCAGGACCACTTTCAAACAAAAGAATATTAAACAATGATCCATTGATTGATTGCATTAGAAATTTTGAGTTATTGGGGCTAATCATTCTGATCTGAGAACTGGTTTTCATAAACATATTTGATGATATGGCTTTTTGATAGAGGTTCTTGACTGACATTTAAATTGATAGTTAAGTTAAAGTTCTACCGTCATTCCGATAATTATAATATTAGATATGTATGAGTTTAGGGAAAAGTATGAGTAAAATATGTATGAGTTTGAGTCAAAATTCAATTTCTTTATTTCTCATTAATTTTAGTACCAAGTATATTATTTTTTAAGATTTTTTAAAGAACTATACTTTTCCGTTTCTGTTTTTTTTTTTATTATGTACTTTTCAAAAATTTGATATTTATAGGTTTAAAACTTCTTGCACCTTCCTCTACCTGTGTTGATTTTATAATTTAGAACCTTTTGAAAATCTGATAGTATAAAAAAAATGTACATAATTCGATATATCTCGTAAACAAAACGCATGTATGTACTGTCTGACCCTGGTCAAAGTTGTATCACGTAAGGACCATAAACGGAGTCGCGTGGGCGAACTAGTCTTAAAATTAACAAGAAACGGGCGCCTTTGTTATGCATTCCAATGGTTTTATGGTTATATGCTTCCTGATTTACCTACATTACTAATTTTATTGCAAATGGAGTATTGAGTTAAGTTAAGGTCCCAGGTTCAAATCCCGGTGACCTCGCTTGTAGCTAAGTGTGTCAAGTTACTGCCTGTTTTGATTGCTTTTTACGGATATTTACTCGGAGAGCGAATCTTTGTTTACGAATATAATAAGTTTTATTTATGAACGCACTATATATCGCCTGATTTTCATCAGGAATTGGCCCAATTATTGGGAATTGCCAAAAAAAGTTACAAGCTGGGACCCGCCATTTTAACTTATATCAATATCAAATTTAACAAAAATTAAAATAAAAACACGTCTGTGCTGTCTAGAATATATAAATCAATAGATACCTCACACATCAATATGTGTCAGTCAAGTCGTTTATAAATTAAAGTGAAATTAAGAATCTCATGACATTCTTAGTTCCACTTTAATTTGTGTGTGCCCACACATTAAAAGCACGTAGGTATATGAACCCTGAAAACATAACACTCCTTTTTTGTACAGTCAAGTAAAATGGCGAGGCACAAATAAATTAAAGTTAAAAACGTTAAAAATGTCAGTTGTTTCTATTCCAGCAGGATTCTCTTTTGAAATACTCGTACAACCGCGAACAAAAGCGAAAGAGATACGCGGGCTTTTAACTTGAAACTGTTACTAGATAACAAAATTATGTGAAAGTGAGTTTGTTTGTTTGTTCCACTTTCTCGCCTCAGCCGTTTAAGCGCCATGAAACTGCCATAGACGCGTGTTTAAAAAACAATTAGACAATAGATTTTTCATTTACTTGCAAAGAAATACTTACTATTTATTTGCAAGAAATTAGTTAAAATAACTGGATGCTGATCAGCAGGTTTAGCCAAAGTTTCATTTGATTCGTAGCGATACGATATCTAAATTCCTAATCGTTTCTACAGATGACAAAATATTCTTCCGTCATCAAAGCGAAAGCGAACGTCAAATGTATGGAAGTAAGCGATAAAACAGTTCGTTACTCTATGGTTTCGCTTCGTTTTCTCTATGAACTTGCGATGACGATGGCGATCGACCACGTGATTTAGCGCGGCCTTATGTCATCCCATACATTTTAGCGTTTTTGAACTTCGTTTTCGTTTTCAAATTCTGACTTTGTCTAAAGTTTCAGGTATATCATAGCCAGAGATGAAACCGCTGAACGTGGAATCTTTAAATTTTGTAGAGGTTTTTTATATAGCGTATTAAGTATTAAACTTTGATTTTTACTAATAAATAAACTAATCAGTGTTTTCAATAAAATTTATAATTAACCAAACCAACCGCTTAACTTTCTAACTACCTGCCCACGTATATTAAAAGAGGTTAATGTTAAAAGATTCACTTTTATACGTTATTTTATATCTATCTGTTAATTAATTTTTGAGGTGTGTTAATGTGTTAATTTATTCGACTTTGTTGATTGATCAAATGCACGATGTTTTTTTTTTCAACCTTTTTAAAGTACTGACATTATTTTTAATTTCTAAAACCTCTCTTCTAGTCGTACTTCCTCATGACTGAGGGTTGGGTCATTATATGGAATGAAACACACACAACGACTCTCTTGGCAATTTTAATGGAGTGGTTTGCCATTGCCTTCTCCATTTCAAACACTAGCTGATAATCATCAACCAGAGTGCAGGTTTCCTCACGATGTTTTCCTTAACCGGAAGCAAGTGGTGGTCGATGAAAACTAACATGAGTCAGATTGGTATACAAACTCATGTAGCCCGGGCAGGATTCGAACCTGGGATTTTGCATCCACAGGCGGGCGCCCTACCACTCGGCCACCACCGCTTCAATACTTTTTTTATGTTCGGTGAATGATTTATCAATACAACATCAATTTATTCATTCACTTTTTATTTTTTTATTATGTCTGTGCATTTAGATTTTGGAATAACAAAATTGTATTTTATCATTAACCGAATATAGTAGGTAGATGTTTTTTATATGAAAGTTTATTTCTTGGCATTTTAATGCAGAAAAAAACCCTTCTTTGTTATTTCGTGAACATTGTATTAATTCTTTTTTACAATCAAAATCAACAACTGTCAAAATATTATACACATATAGCATTTAACATAACATTTGACTGACATGACAGCTGTATGATATAACCTCGTTGCAGTTATGTTCTTTATTCCGTCATTTCTGTTTGATGTAATCATTTTTATTATTTTTTGTTATATGTCAAATTTGAAACAATGTATTCACTAATTCACACCTAACCATAACATCCAATAATACGAATATTTTTTTAATATTAAAGTATGGATCACATTTGATTAAAATTCTGACACGCGAATTGCACAGAGAAAATAGAAAATTGTAAAAACTATAAATTAATTTATAATGTTGACAAACTCCATATAAAAAGGCCGGAGTTATTCAAAAATCGAAATAAATCGCGATATATTTTTTTTTTAATAAAAAGTAAACAGCGCTTCGATTTTTATATAATTTTTAGTTAGCAATGAGGTTCTATCACTACTTAACATTATTAACTTTATTATTCTTATTAACCATAAATTGTTTCTAGATATTGCGATTATAATAAAACAAAAGAATTTTCCATATCATAACTGGGGTTTTTGATATGGAAAATTCTTTTGTCCTACTTTCCCGTCTTTCTTTCGATTATTTCGTGAAAAGGGATTGAACAGAAATGATTAGACCAATGAACGTGCGCGGTAATAGAGTCAGATTTAGACACTAGCTAAAACAAAAATAATTACTATCTATCTCACTAGTATTTTTTTTTTTAAACCTTTAATTTAATCATTTAAATTACTCAGCCATGCAACTTCGACGTTAGTTTTAAGTGTTTCGACTCCCAAAATATTTATTGCAAACGACAATACTAGGTATTTTTCGTATGAATTATACATAGCAAATAATTATTATGGACTATAAAGCCTATACATAAAACATAAAGCTAAGGTTTGAACTCAGCAATCTCAGTACAAAATGCGACCTATGTACATATAATGACCAGGTGTGCAACATAAAAGCATACGCTAAATATTGGAGCGATCATGGAAGTACAATTAATAGATGGTCTTAAGTTTTGTTGGCTTTTACTGAACAATCGGTAACATGGAGACAACTTAGTATACCTCATAGAGCTAGTTTTTTTTTAACTTTACTTAGAGACACAGACAACTAAAGAAGAGGGATGTCAGATATAGTTTTTGCCTATGTTGGTGACGGACAAGTTATATCTTCTGTGAAGCTCATTTTTGTCAAATTTGACATTTTTGGTGTATTTTGGTTCCATATAATTTGTGAACAATCTGTAAAAAAAAATTGAATTTGGAGCACACCATTATGAACTTTTTTGGGCTTTATTTGACAATCAAGTTTATAGTCTGTTAAATAATGTTTTTTTTTCTATGCTGTTTACTAAAGTAGTACCAATAAGTCTTGTGCGTTGAAATAGTAGCAATAGCTACTGCTCAGCCCCGCTTACTTCCAAAATCCTCTTAATTGATGTCCTGCGCAGGGGATAGGGGACTTTTTGTCTGAAAATCACAATCGAGGCAGGGGATTTCTGAACGGATTTTATTCTAGAAATCCGCTCATTTTCCCCAGTGTAAAATAGGCATTTGACAAGCAAGTAGACAATATAAGCGACTAGTATGTGTTTGGGTTATTGCTTTCTCAAATTCTTCAAAATATGTAACTTAACTAAAGCTTAACATAAACTTCGCTGTTGAAAAAGATTACATTCAAAGTCAAAGTCAAAATGCTTTATAGAAACTTGGCCTTCACATGTACATTTTCACGATAAAAACAAATTATGTAATCATATTGTATTAAAATATCAAAGTTATACAAACTACTAGCATTTCGGAACGACCAGAAGAACCACGCTTAAAAACATATACATTTTTTTCCACTCATTCTGTCGTCACAGAGGATTGCCCAATCGATATGGCAATCACAATGACAGTAATCTATTCAAAATTGTGTAACGCTCGATGGAAAACTGTCACATCTAGTAATCACGATCCGTGCTGGATAATTACAGCTTTGTCGGTCAGCTCGGCCACGTGGTGAAGGAATGAGGTCGCGTTCGCTCACTTTCGGTCACTAAAAATTAGTTGCAATTGACACTTCCAGTTTTTCAAGGATATAAGGCTCTAGTTTTTTTTTTATTTATACTCCGCTCGCGCAGTGACCCTAAAGTGGACCTTGACCTGAGTTGAAAAAGTCTATAAATCGGAAAAAAAAGTTGTAATAGTATCATCCATCAGCAGTCTATTTTTACTTTTTGTATTCATTTATTCATAAAAAAATATATTCACAACTAGTTTCGTCGGTATAAATATTCTTAAAAAAATTGTCAAAAACGCCACCCCGGACTGTACCCGGCTCAAAGGTACCCATAACGCTTGCCGCGTTTCCCCTTTGAATAGCTATAGATAACCTTTGAACCAGGTAGTCACAGGTAGGTTTGGTACAGGTAGGTAGCAGTCTATTTGTCGATTATATTTCAAGTCCAATGTTAGACATAAGCAATTCCGAATGGGTTATCGTATTTCCGCTTACTAGTTGGCACTCCTGGCGAGTGAAATCTCTCAGATGGTATAATCTTCTTTCTTCCGTGCTTGGTCCCAATTTACTTGGGGTCAGCCCTCCTAGTAAGTCTGCGCCACGCCGCACGGTCGTAGGTTGTCACGTCGTCTGTGTTATATTTTAAATCCTTTTGGATTGTTTGTGTCCAGGTCGTTGGAGGTCGTCCGGGGCCACGCTTTCCATCCTCAATGGCGAGCACCGTTCTTGTTATATGGTCCTTCTTACGTCTCATGATGTGGCCGTACCAGCGCAGACGGGCCTCTCTCATTTTTTCCGAAATACTAGCGACTTTGAATGTACCTTTTTTGTACTTTGTAGGTATAATACTGTCATTTTAATTTGCTGGTGACAATGTTGTACTATCTGACAGACACCAACCAGTGAGCGGGAAAACGTTAACCCTCAAAAATTCGCATAGTACCATGAAACTAAAGTCCGTTTATTCATAATAGTCCTATTATGTAAACAATCTTCACAGTACTTTTTGTTGAATTTTGTTGAAAATAAATCAAATATTAGTTCAAACCTAAACATTCTAAAGTAAAACATTTATTATACACGAAAGTAATTTCCTAAAAAGCCTATTTTAATTTATATTATTGTAAAATCATAAAAAGACATGGTAAGATTGTTAACATTATAGGACAATTATGAATAAATGGATTTTAGGCAATGAAACTAATGCGAAACGAAGTTATGACGTTTAGATGTGACTAGTATTCAAATGAAAATATTATACACACTATAACCTTGAGAAAATAACCGTTGTAAATTGCCCAAAAATGTTAGAATAATAGGGACACCCACTTTCACTTGTTCAACCCAAACAGACCAATTATGTGCAAACAGACACCGATTGTCTCAATTATATTGACGTAATCTAGCATGGATGGGAGAAAATTGAGTTATTAAAATCATGCAAGATTTTAATGATGTCGATTGTTAAAAAACTTGATGATACTAAAACAGGGTCAGTTGCGAAGGGGGTCAAAGAAGCATCTTTTAAAAAATGCTAACTAATATTATAAATGCGCAAGTGAGTTTGTTTGTTACCTCTTCACCTTTTATCTACTGAACCGATCTTCCTGAAATTTCGCATACATATAGTTAGAAGTACTGAGAAGGACATAAGGTACCTTCCATCCCGGGAAAAGGTACTATTCCCGTTAGAAATTCACGCGAGGGAAGCCGCGGGAAAAAGCTAGTCTAATCAATAAAGCTAGCTTTGTATATTGTTTGTTTTTTTTAATGCGCTAATCTCTGGAACTACCGGACCAATTTGAATAATTCTTTCTGTCTAAGATAAAGGAAGGCTATAAAGAAAATTCCCACGCAAGCAAAGCTGTGTGGCATAACTAGTTAAAAAAATAAACAGCCCGTTGAAATTCTAGGGTAACGTAAATACAGTCTAATAATACCTTACACAGTAGAAGATACTATCATACATGAAGAATAATTGTTTAGAAGATTTTTAAAATAATAAAAAATGTTTTTTTTTTCAGGTCTGCTAATTTTCCCGCTGACAGAAAAAGGTACGTCAAATTAAAGTACTTATATTATTATTATAATGTTAGTGATGAAACCATTGCATTGAATACGTGTGAAGTCGGGGCGTGGCGTAGTGTTGCGAGTCAATCACATGTCGGCAAAAATTGCTTTTTCCAATTTGCGTACAATGGACGACGAGTGTAGTAACATTAATTTATTCATTAGTACAGTCGTTTGCAAAATTCCATCCTTCTTTTTATTAAAACGCGAAAGATTTTGAGTATGATTGGATCTTCTTCTTCTACTCTCTGGACGATCTACAGGATAAATTTCAATTAAATCTAGGCACTTCTATGAAACATTGATATGAATAGCATATGGGATACTTTTTATCCCGAAATTCCCATCGTTATTTTTTAACATCCTCCAATTTTTATCGATTTTCTCACTCTCGGGCGACTTATTTGCGACTCTTGCCTTTTCACGATAACTTTTGCGTCCGTCTTATTCTTAATATTATTATCATATTTGTACCTTCTTATAGCAAAAAACTTAAATTTATTATTCACTAGCTTTTGCCCGCGGCTTCGCCCGCGTGAATTTCCCACGGGAACAGTGCTTTTTCCCGGGATAAAAAGTAGCCTATGTGCTACTCCAGGTCATTATCTACCTCTGTACCAAATTTCATCGAAATCCGTCCAGTAGATTTTGCGTGATTGAGTAACAAACATCCTCACAAACTCACAAATTCACAAACTCACAAATTCACAAACTCACAAATTCACAAACTCACAAATTCACAAACTCATTTCACAAATTCACAAACTTTCGCATTTATAATATTAGTATGGATTTTATTGAAAATTTATTGTTTTTTTTTTATATTTGTAACTTTATGCGCCTGACTGTACCAAGGCTCTTGTAGAAAGACTGTACGAAGGCGTCGCCGATGCTAGATCTGACGCTTCATACAACCATTATCGTATGTTACGGTCATAATTACGATTATGCAAGCTCCGACAAAATCAATCGATGCTATTTTAGTCTCCCTTCGGTACTTTAAAACAAAAACAAATTAACGCTATTTCAGTCCATGAAAATGATCAACTGAATCCCAAAAATTATACCTTTCAGGGGTTAAACATTAACTTTTAATTACTACCGATAGCTCAACAAGATAATATAATTCTCCACTAAAATATTCAAAAGTATTTTTGGGCAAGGAATTGCTCAACAGCGTTAGTAATTCATTAAAGTTCGGTTAATTTTGCCCAGGATAGTGACGGGTGGGAAAGTAAGGAGACCTTTGCCCAGTAGTGGTTGGTATATACTGTTATTTATATACATACATTACATACATATATATACTGTTATAGCTAATTATTAAAAAATAAAAAACACAACTGACAACTCACATAACCTATGTCACTCAGAGAAATGCAAGGAATCAAAAAATACCTCTCACATCAAAATCTATTAAGCCTTTCAGGAGTTATGGTGGAATAAAGAAACTTACATACATACATGAACCCTGAAAACATAACACTCCTTTTTTGGTCAGTCGTGTAAAAAAGAAAAATCTTACAAATAATGTTTTTTGTAACAGAAGATTAGACAACTTGGCGAAAGTCCCATTTCACAACCCGCCCGCGACGTAACATTTAGTCATCGGAATAACAATTATGTATAATACCATTGTCTTTATTCAAGAGAAAGGGCGTGAAAATTGGTGCAGCAGCGAAAGTTGACATTTCGACAAATGCTAATTCGTCTATATTGTGATAGCAAATCGTGTTGTAAGCTTTCGTAATGTTGATCAAGTTGTAAACTGTTGTATTGACAGCTTTTTTCTTAGTAGCGTGGTATTTCGTCAAGTTGCGAATAACTTTCTCCCTTTTGGCCCTTAATTCCCAATGACATTTCCGTTCCCAATATTGTACGAACTTCCTAGTTGTAGAGGTCAACAATCCTCCGTCGACTGGAGGTTCAATTTCGAACTCGGTCAATTAATTGTACCTACTTACCAACCGTACCTAAAGTAGGTACAACATAGGTAGTATCAACATAATGTGTATCTACGTATCCCTTAGTGGTATCAACACGAAATGAGTTCAAACTATAGGCCATGTTGACATTAACATAATTGAATATAATAAAACTTCCATGTCTCGTAGGAAACGTAGATAAGGCGTTAAAAAGATGCCAAACGAAATGTTACCATTGCTACACTTGTTAGTCGTAAATAAGTTATGAAATTTGCTTCAATAAATAACTATTTGGCTCCAATACATATCTGAATTGAAGTCAATAATAAATTCATGACAAAAATAGATGTAATCTTTATCTTTTGCCGTCAAGTAAAAGTCAAAATGTCAAGGAGATTAGATCTGTCAACTTGACAATTAGAATGTAAGAACCACGTTCAATCATTTCAATGAGTAGGTAATGAACTCATTAAATAATTTTGTTATATTGTATGATATGAAAGGTTAATCATACTATAGCTTCTAGAATACGTCACTACGTCACTCAATTACATATGAGATTCATAAATCCAAAAAATAAATCATGCCTATATCAAATCAATTAGAATTGGTTATGCTTTCAAAATTGCTTATTAATTTGTTATATTGGTCAGGTAAATTTGACATTAATTTGACTATAATATCTCTGCAGTGGTGAGTATGGCAAATCCCCCCAAAATCTTGGGGGAGACCTTTATCCAGCAGTAGATATTTTGCGGTTGTAATGATGATGATGATGATCTCTGCATGTATAATTGCTAATAAATAACGAAACATTTGACACCTAAATAAGAAACCTTTTTTCTGAATCTTTACATCTGTTAAATGAAATCTTATATTTAAAAAAAATAACACATTTAAAAGAAGAAGCAAATAATAGAGATGAAGAAGTAGATGATAATTCAAAAATTTCTTGCAATTAAATACAAACGACTGATAAGGGAATGCTAAATTACACTTTCACACAACACGTTAAAACTACAGATAAGAGTTTTGTAAAAAAAGTAGGTAGGTATTTTGTTTTTGACGATCCAAGATTTTTTCATGAAGTTCAAAACTCTGTGGGCCAAATTAAACCATCCACCAACCGGAAACCATCTTCTATAGTTTCTAAGTTCAATAAATTATATACTGATCTCAAGTCATGAGTCATTACAAATCCAAGTAATTTTGATTCGTGTAACGAACCAAGCAAGGGTATTGCAAATACAATTTAGCTGATGTTTAGATCCTGTCATGACAGTGCATGTCTGAAGGGACCACCGCGGTTATGTTTAGACGGACAGAAATCAATATTGTGAATATTATTGGCAATATTGTGAATATCATTGACGATATTGTGATTATCATTGACAATGTTAACTTGCTTTGTGAGGATATGAAAGAAATAAAAATCAAAATCGATGAAAAAATTTACATTTAGTACTTGAACACACATTTTTCTTATTTGCGTCATGTAAACCAAATTTGAAGAGATATTTTCTGCACTACTTAATATGCCGTTACTATTCTTGGATATTTTATTTTTTAGGGCGAAAATAGGTGACCCTTTTAAGGTACGTTATTAAAGCCTTTACCTTTATTGAAAGAAACACTTTCAGTAAGTGCTTCAAAACGATTTCCTTTCTTCCATTATGGAACTAACATTATGGACTAGGATCGAAATAGAAAACCTTGTAGTAGCTGCTTTTTTTCTTAACAAATCGTAAAATCATGGTCAAAGGAAAAGCTTGAAAATAATTTCTTGATCGACGATGAGCTGGCAAACTTTTGCAAATTTAAAATGTTTTAATGTTTTTTTTTATAACATAGGGCGACAAACGAGCAAGTGGGTCACTTGATGGTAAGCGATTACCGCTGCCCATCGACAACTATGTCCGTTTTAAGACCCTCCAATGAACCACACAAGAATTAAATTAACGTGATTTTATTTTCTCTGTGTTTTTATGTTTGTGTTAAAAAAAATTTTCTGTTCAATAGTACTGGCATGTCATCGACAAAAGCCCCTCAAAAAAATAAAGAATAAAAAATATGAAAAGAGAAGAAAAATACCTTCACCGAATTTAATTTCCAAATTCCCGAGGCTCTGTCTATCCCGCAAGGAAAACGAAGTAAACTAACATGAACATTTTCTCCTGAGGATGTAGTTTCTAGTATACAGTTCAGTGAATTCAACTAATAATGCACTTGGCATCCCACCTACCATTACTGGTCCAAACCCGTGGTTATTTCAAACGCTTCCTCGGCTACCGTATACTGAAGTAATGTTATCTGTTTCCTTATTATTAGCCTTAGCAGGTCTTAGCAAAGCGGACGAACTTTGATTTTTGTTGTTGAATTTCTTTACCCTTTTATACATTCATACAAATAATTTTAATCAATTATTTATTTATTTTTTTTACAAATTTATTTTATTATTTTATTTTTTTTTAACAAATAGTTTACAAACAAACAAAGGGTTGATATACGATTACATGACATTCAAGTTTATGTTGCAGTCAACTTGAAACCCACTTGATCCATTTAAAAGTCTTGAAAAGTATCACTAAAGCAGATGCTTTCATCGACTCCGCTACGGAATGTCTAAGTCAAAGTCAAAGCCAAATTTTTTTTTATTGAAACTTGACCTTCAAAGAAGGCTCTTTTTCACGTCGATAACTAATTATTTAATCATAATATACTAGTGGTTCTGTCAGAACAGTAGACCTCGCGAGCCCTTCCACGAAATAACCGATATTTTACCGTGTCCCTGGCTAAAAAGAGTTTTGAAACCAACCTACCAATGCTGGAAAGAAAGTAAAAAGTTCTCATATTTTACCCATAAGCCCAAATATGTTCTTGTGGTTGGTCAATACCACTAAAAAAATTACTGAAACCTGCCTTTTTTGCCTCAAATAATATAAATAATAATATAATAATAAATATAGACGGACAAATCACACAGATTAAGTTACCCCCAACGTAAGTTCAAGACTTTACGGGATGCTAATTTAACAATACTATATTTTATAACAAATATATATAGATAAATATCCAAAACCCACGTCAATCTGAAAAAGATTATTTTCCATCTTGACCCGACCGGGGATCGAACCCGGGACCTCTGGTGTAGCCGTCCGGGGCGTGATGACCGTTAGGCCACGGAGGTCGTCAGTCGTCAGAAATGCATGGTACCTATTGGTTATATGTATGTATAATATGTTATTTGCGCAACAAAATTAAAGTTCAAAAAAGAAAGTTCAATTAGAAATCGAATCTCTCTAATTAGTAGGTATTATATATATTACTTTTTCTTATAATAGGATTTTAATCATACAATGAAGTTTTTTGATATCAGAATTATTTAAGTGTTCAAGATAATTTTACCATGCAAAGCAATCCACAATATAATACCATTAACCAAATAAATACACACAATTCAAAGCCAAGCAAGACAAAAAAAAGCCATATGATTTTTAAAAACCATTTAATTTTATTTAATAAATGAATCAAGTCACTCTTGTAAACGTATTAGCGATTTTGCGAGTATTAAAAGCTTTGCTGCGCCATCTATTGATTTTTTTGTGAACTATCGTATGAGAATTTATAACATATGGATTTATAGCGGTTTTATTGAATTTTACTATGTTGTTCAAACAAAAAAAATGCGTCTTAATAAGAATAACAAAAATGTCTAATGACATTTTTGAATTATTTTTTAAATAGCTGAGATATGAGGTTTTTTTTATATATTTCGGCCATTTTTTAAAATTTAGAAAAACTGGCTCGACTAAAAAATTCTATAAAATTACCGAACCTGCTTACAAAATTTCATGAGAATCGGTTCAGAAATGCGACCTGTAGGCGATAACATCCGGACAGACAAAAGAATTTTCGGCTAGTGGAAACTGAGACGCTTCGCTCGCTGCGCTCGCTCGGTCGATTATGTCTCAAAGCTACAAACTACTAGCATTTCGGAACGACCACTGCTGAGAAGAAATACTAAATGTCTATGTACGTTACTTCTAAAGTATCCAATGTATGCAAGAACGATGTATGTTAGTTCTAAAGTATCCTAGTACTACGTACTCCAGTGCTAAAGTTTACGTGAGCGAAGTATGAAATGCCGATGTTCATCCTACCTAACCAATCTATTGACAATCTATCTTATTGGTCCATTTTTGTCATTGTTATTCCTTTTTTAATCTCTACCTTTAGACTTTAAAGCCATGCTTAGCTGCATAGTAATGACGGAATGGAGATTCAGATATAATAACAGTTTGCTAGCCCATCGCATATGACAGGAGGAATCCCCAGTTTAAGGCCGAAAGGGCTCGATTGACTTTTACAACCTCCACATTCTATGTTGTTCGCTTCCAGACCAGTGAAAGCATTATTAGTCACTAGCTTCTGCCCGCGGCTTCGCCCGCGTGAATTTCCCACGGGAACAGTGCTCTTTCCCAGGATGAAATGTTCTCCGTACTTCTTACTATTTGTATGCAAAATTTCAGGAAGATTAGTTTAGTAGATAAAGAGTGAAGATGTAACAAATAAACAAACAAACAAACTCACTTTTTCATTTATTAGGATAGTACATAGAATCACGTCTTTATTCCTTACGGGGTAGACAGGGCCAAGTGTTGTGAGACTCGAAAGCCACGCTTAGCTGATTAGTGGGCTCTCTGATGGAATGGAGATTCAGGTATAGTGACAGGTTGCTAGCCCATCTCCTATGAGTGGAGGAATCCCCAGTTTAAAGCCCTTTCCCCCTTGACTTTCACAATCTGCGCGATTATTAGGATAGGATTAGGGTTTACTTATATTTATTAGTCCCTTAGCAAAACGTATCAACGTTGAACTCCTTTTCAACACCTTTAACTAGTTTAAAAGCTATTTCTATACCTTTAAATAACATAAAACATACAATAATATATCTTAGTAAATACCTTCCTCGAAGTGTCGAAGTTAAATTTAAAATATATCTGTACGTGTATGTCAAATTGTTAGTATTTGTATCGCAATGGTTTTCGATATATAAAGTGAACATGCGGAAGTATTGTAGATTTAGTTAAGTGGTGACAATTTAGACGGTACGGTTGACAAAATGAGCAGATTAGCATATAAAATTATATGTATTTTCTTATCTCTTATGTTGCTTCTCACGGTGAAACTACCGTTTTCTATGAGATACCGAGTAATCTAACTAATGTAACAAAATTTATGGATTACCAGCTAAGCCTTTGTGCCACGCCTGCGTGGGAATTTTTGGGTTACAATGAATGGATCATGTTTAATGAAAGTTTATTTCTGACATGGATAATTGCCCATATGAACTTAATATCTACGGGAAATTATCCTGTGTAATTATTGACGTCAATAAGCGATGTTTTTAGGTTTTGATTGCTGCCCGAAATCGCAACATTTGCAAAAATTCGCAACTTTCACGGTAATATCTCTTGATCGCGTTGACGTATAATTTTGATTATTTTTTTGCAGGAAGAGACCGTGGATACGAGTATTTGATATTAATTTCAACTTGATAGCTTTAAGCATTCCTGAGAAAAAAAAAGTTTGACAGACAAACGGACAACAAAGTGATCTTATAAGGGTTTTGTTTTGCCTTTTGAGGTACGGAACCCTAAAAAACATACAATTAGTAATTTCATTTGCAAATTTCGTCTACTCAACACTTCTCACTCTTCTTGAGTTACAATTTATCATCAGTTTCGTACATTTTATTAATAAACGGGTAGTATGTTAAAAATCTATATTAATTTGGAAAAATTAAGTTTTGGTAAGTAAATCTGCGTACCTACTAGTTCTTTGTTATCGGACGTGTGTAAAATGGAAAATAAAATAAAAGACTTAGAATATGATGATTTTGAAATTGTAAAAGGTTTGGATATTGAACTTGATGAAATATTTTACTTACTTTATTTACTGGAAATAACGATTGTTACTACCTTTTTAATTCAACTGCAGCTGCCATTTTGATTATACAATCCTTAAAAGGCAAGGTGTACTAAACTATGGCTCCCTTAATTTGCACCAAACAATGTCGATATTAAAGTCTGAATTTATAAAATTATACTGTTTAATACCGATCGAGATAAGATCGAGATAATGTGAAAAAGAGAATTAAAACTAGATTTTTATGCCGACCCTACAAGGTGAGACCAGGGAAGTTAGGGCGACCACGCGCAAATTAAATGAAGGAAGTAAGTAAGTAAAAATACTTTATTGGCAAACAATTATTTTTACTATATTTTTGCAATAAATTATTGCACCAAAAAATTTAAATGAAAAAGTTTGATCTGTTCGCATTTGATCCTCATTCGATTCTTTTCATTCAAGTAATCATTTTCTATCTACGATATGATAAAACTTCTTCTATGTGGGTACATTTTCCTTCTATGTGGAGACAGCAGTTAATTCCATCCATTTTGTTCTGCCGAATGCCATTTCACTCGACGCTGCCTTCCTAGTTCTGATGTCTTTGACGTAATCTACCCATCTCTTCTTTGATCTTCCACTATTCCTGATACCCTCTACTTCCATATTTACCTATACGTGTATGATAACCTCCTTAAAAAGTTAAATATTAGGGGCACTCATAACCGGCGAGCATGTATGGTAGTGATGAGTGTAGAGGAAGCGAGAGAGATCTGTAAGGATCGTAGCAAGTGGAAATCGCTAATCTCTGCCTACCCCCACGAGAAAAAGCGTGATAATATGTATGTGTATGATATAACTATTTCATTAATGATTCTTCTAGCCGCGCCCCGGGGCTTCGCTCCCGTGGGAATTTCGGTATAAAAAGTACCCTATGTGCTATTCCTGGTATTTTTCTACCCGTATACCAAATTTCATCGAAATCCGTCTATTAGATTTTGCGTGATTGAGTAACAAACATCCTCACGAACTCACATCCAAACTTTCGCATTTATAATATTAGTAGGATACTTATTCGACAAAGTCTTAAGTATATGGACACCCTAACGATCCGATGAAACCGTAATAGCGATCGGCCTTACGTAGATCCCAGATAATAATTATGCGAGACTTTTTGCCGATTACTCTAACCAGTCAGCCCTTATTACTTTTTTTTAATTTCACTCATATATTAAACTGGAATTATGAGTCTTCATCGATTGGAAAATATGGAGCAAATTACGAGCTGGATAACTTTTGTTTTTTATAATACAGATACATTGTCACGTCTTCATCCCTTACAGGGTAGACAGAGTCAGGAGTAGAGATACTCGATGGCCATATTTTACTGGGCTTTAACAATGTATGTTAAAAAGCAGAGGTAAAATTTTAAAAATTAAAATAAGTAAAAATATTTTTTGCTAAAAAGCCAATAGCCAAGGCAAAAGACTACTAAAAGTTAAAATTTGATACGAATTACTTAGGTACTAATTTACTTAAATAAATTGATAGATATAAAAGTTATTTAGGAATTAGTAAAATTTTATGGGTACCCATATCTTATGTCAGTTTTCAATATTTTAATGATTAAGTAACTGAAACTTACTAAGTATTCAGCTAAGTATTGCCTTCGAGTCTTATGATCTTAGGCTCTGTGTAAGGTTTAAAGTTGTGATACACACTATATAAGTATCTATATAAGTATTAAATACGTAAAACCGTTGATATACGAGTACTAATATAATGTAGAGCAAAAATATATTATTTATTAAATTAAATTAAAAAAATTAATATCATTGATGTAAGAGTCACGACAAAGTCAAAATTAAAAAAAAAAAGTCTTTATTGAAACTTGGCCTTCAAAGAAGGCTCTTTTTCACGTCAAAAAATAATTACTTAATCATAATATATTATGCCTCAAACCTACAAACTACTAATATTTCGGATTCACGTGTGTAGAGTCTAATTTTATTGATCTTTGCCTTTCAGCAAATGCCATAAAAGTCGTTGAGAAATGCCGTAAAATGAAAACCCATCTTTGTACAACATTTGATCCTGTCATGTTCGTTTCCGATTCGACGCGGTTTTCTATAAAAACTAACGTGTACGATACTTGCGTATGCGCATACGCAAGTCTCGTACAAGTCAAACAAGATCTAGCTTTCTACCATGTCTAGTTTTTCTCCTGTGCTCGGTAGAAAATTGTTCAGTGGTCATCTTATTAGGAAAGATATGATAAATTGCCTTTTCATTTAAGGTAAAAAACTCAAAATGAGGAAGTTGGGAGAAAATTGTTCAGTGCCCATTTTGTCAGGAAAAATATGATGATTTATTGTAAAAAAAAACCTAAAAGTGAGTAAGTTCGTATTCAAACAGACAAATTCAACTCAAAAATCTCTTTTATTTTTATTAGTTTTATTTGATAATATACTAAACCTTAACTATACTCTAAAGGCGAAAACGTAAAGAGCTTTTTTTCTGGATTCCCTAAAATTAAGTACTAGTGGGATTAGACAAATTTTTTTTTATTTGATTAAAACTAACTTGAGAAATAAAATCCGTAGGTATTAAAATCTAATAATCTTTTTTTATCTATACATATAGCCTAATTCATAAGAAAAAAGTACTTACACTATAAGCAACCAAACTCTCCCAAAATTCCCTTACAAGCGAAACTCTGTGTCTGTGTGTATGTTTGTGTGTCTGTGTGTCATAGCTAGTTTAAATAGATTCTCTAATCATTTTTCGAAAACTAGGAGCCGCTAATCAGAGATGGTTAGGAAATCATGGTAACATTACAGCATCAATTCGGTAGCCGATCGGTTGCAATAACCACAGGTTTATACAATGTAATGGTTGCAGGAAGCAGGGATTAGCTTGTGATGCACTGGGATTTAGTAACTTAAGGTAGTTGAGTGGTTTGCGTCATAGAGGTGGTATATTTTTAAGAGGCAGACACCGACTCTATTTCACTTTGAAAAAACCGGCCAAGTGCGAGTTAAGCTCGCGCACCGAGAGTTCCGTACACGCAAAGTACTTCACGTTATAAAATACCAACTAGTTTCAAAACAAACTTAACTTTGCAGTTCGATCACTAGGATTTATACTGCATCGAGCGCAAAAATAAATTTGTAAAAACAGATTTTGATATACTTTTAATCTAAATCTGTGTTTGTAATACTTTTTTTTGACTTCAACAATATATTTACAGCTTTTAGATTTATTCCTGTGCAAGTACTGTTAGCTTTTGCTTTTTGCTAAATTTCATAATTTTAGGTCCACAGGATTTGATTGCTGTCTGAAATCGCTAAATATGCAAAAATTCGCAACATTTACGGTAATATCTCCTGATCGCATTGACATATAATTTTGATTATTTTTTTGCTGAAAGAGACTATGGATCCGAGTATTAGATATTAATTTCAACTTAATATCTTTACACGTTCCTGAGAAAAAAAGTTTGACAGACAGACGGACAACAAAGTGATCTTATAAAGGTTACGTTTTTGCTTTTTAAGGAACGGTACCCTAAAAATAATAGGGCCACCCAACTATGTGCGAGAGACGTGACGTGACCCCCCTAAGATAGGATTTTGGTTTGATAGATAGAGGTCAAGTTTCTCTGCAGGTGACTGTACCTATTTACAATATTATGATAGAATATATACTTGTTTCATTAATTGCGATTTTTCATATTTTGCGGTTTTTCAACGTACTCCCAAGTTAGAGATCTATATTATAACAAACCATTTCCTACATTATGACGTTGTAATAATGTATTATTAAGTAAGGATAGTTTGTACCTATATCGTTGATATCTATCTATATTTTGTCTGTTTCCGTTAGGTACCTATATGCTAAAAATAGGTGTAGATTCCCAGGTGAATAATCTTTGTTTGTTTGTTTGTAAACTCTTTATTGCACATACACACAAGAAAAATACAAAACATAGTGAAACAAAAAGAGAGGCGTACTATGACGGACTTATCCCAAAAAGGGATTTCTTCCAGTCAACCAAGTGTTTGAAAGGAATTTTTGAATGAAATAAGAAGGGAAGCGTGAGGCAAAAATCAGAAAAAGAATAGAAGAACACGAAAATACATACACCAAAGTATACATAAACACATACAAAAATATATATATATATATATATATATATATATATATATATAATATATATATACTCAACATGTCTACATAAGAATCTTTATACTCAAATGTCATAAAGAATCTTTATAGAAGGACTCTTTATAGAGTTGAGTTGAGATTTGAAGGAGGAAAGCAAATCTTATTCAAGAATGGGTATAAAAAATCGGAATATTTCACTTCTTCCACATTAATTAATTATTATAGAACTATCATTACTCTCATTTACTAGTAATTAATCTTGATACAATCCTACAGGTACCCTATTTATAACAGATGTGTCATCTACAGCTTTTTATCCGTAATGAGCTTTTTTTTGCTTCTTAAACTTTTTTCGGCCTGTCTTGTCCATATGTTGGAGGCTACTTTTTACAATAGGCGATGTAGATAAAAACGAATCGATTACTCATACTATTACACAATATTAAGACACCTTTTCAACTGTTTGTTCTACAAAAATATTCATTTTATTGTTTGCTGAGAGGTTTTTATTTTCATTTATTTATTTTATTTATTTGTTAGTTTTTATACACATCTATGTAATAGATAGGAAACATAAAATAAAGTAAAACTAAGTACAAAGGTACTACTTATTTTTATAGAAATTTCTTCCAGGAGATCCGCGAAAGAAAAATAGGAAAAAAAGGCATTGGCGTGTACTAAAAAGAAAAGAGAATAGCTAATAGAGATAAGTAACAGATATAAACAACACATGTAATGTAAGAAGAAAATTATACTATATAAACCAAAACCATATAATACATACAATATATACTTACCTAACAAATATATATATGTACATATACACAAAAATATATATTTATTTGCCTTATTTATAAAAAAAAATAAATGAAATTATACGCGTGCAGTTAAAAAAAACTAACTTCTTTATGTATAATTTCTTGCACCAGAATAGTTCGCAGCTCTATGCTATATTAAGAATAAATTACATAATTAACATACAGACAACAAAACAAAAATAAATTAACAGATCCATCCACTCCACTAGTAGAGTATACAGGGTTCGTTACCGCACCGGCGCAGTGTCATCGACCGGGGTCCAACGTGATCAGAATTCGATTCCTGCCGTTAATTTTTATGACAACCCATATCTATTGTAACCTGTCCGTCAGGTTTGCATGAGAAATTCGCTATGTCTTATATACTTTAAGCCTTTTAATGAGGTAATATGCTTCAACTAAGATATATTTTAAGTGCTTGAACTCATAAATATTTAAAGCGATGTTTATTGTGTATTTTATGAGTGTATGTATGGGAAAGGTAATTTCAGAGTGTATACTTTAGTATAACTTCAATCTGTGAGAATATATGAATGACTCAAGAAAAAGATTCTCTTCAGTCGTTTGAAGATGACTTTTCTAGATGATGTCGGAAGATTTCGTAATTTTTTATGTGTACTTAACACCTTTCCTGCCATATTTGGGAGTAATTTTGTAAAAGGTGTGTGAAACAGACAAAAAAGGCGCCATTTGATTTAACCAATGAGCACGCGCGGATCACCGTGTACCATATATATCAAATGTCAGATGTTACAGGTCATAAACGTAATGTACCTAAAAGTAACAATAGGATTTTTGATAATTTATAGGTATACATAGTTCAAAAAGGAATTCCAGATGTCTAACAACATTTACCAGTTGTCTAACTACATTGCAACAACTGCAATCGAATCAACTGATTCAGAGCTGAAACATCCAATTTTGTAAGGACCAGACCGATCTTAATTTGCGACATTAGCCTATCAGAATTCATGACAAAAAGGCCATTATTACCACTGCATAAGGATGGTAATCTGAACTACAGTTGAAGCAGGGATTTTGAAATTTCCAATAATATTACTTATTTCTTCTTCTTTTCAAGTCGAAATAGCTATTAATGTAATATTATTTGTAGTAAAAATTACTCAACAAAAACCACCTTTATATAAAACCACAGTGTTTTTTTAATCTGATTATTTTTCTAGAAATCGAATGGTCCAGTTAAAATCTATGCGTATCGATAAAAAATCGATCATAACAGCATGACGTAACGTATCGAATCGGTTCATCGACTTTGATCTGAGAGCAAAAAGTTAGATACATGTAATATTGCAGCCTTGATATTGTTGATCTAACGAAACATCTTGTTCGATTTTTATGTACGGTCAACACAAAAATATCTACGCATACCTATTTTAAGATTTTGTTTTAGAACCACAACTACAGAATGACTCACGGCTCTTGGCTCTGTCTACCCCGTAAGAGATAAAGACGTAATTTGGTAGTTTTCTACTGACACTGTTATTAAATATTGGATCTAATTGTTCTTAGTTCAAGAGTCCTTGAAATTATTTTTGATTCTTTTAATTTCAATCAGACAATCATCATAAGCTTGACTTATTTAAGCAGTACTCTGATTACCCATGAAACAGTGTAAAAGACTCATAAATACGTACGTTATTAACTAAACTATTTCTTTAACTAGCCTGTTGGTGTTGTGTCCCACGGCTGGGCAAAGGCCTCCCCCTTTTTCTTCCACTCGTCTCTCTCCATTGCAAGTTCTGGCCACTCAAGTAAAAATTTGTCTATGTCGTCCAGCCATCTCCTTTTTGGTCTACCTCGTCCTCTGCGGCCGTCCGGTAACCAGAAGGTAGCCAATCTCGCCCACCTTTCTGGCCGCATACGACAAACGTGTCCCGCCCAGTCCCACTTCAATCTGGCAGTCTTTGCACCTACTAAACTAAACTAATAGAAAAGAGAAAAATAATTGTTAATTTATCAAAAGCTACCCAGCGGATTCAAATGAAAGACATCATGTTTATTGACCGAGCGAGCGAAGCGAGCGAGGGCTATAATTCAAGTTGGAGCGAAAAACACATTGTTTGTATGTATGTATGTATGTATGTATGTATGTATGTATGTATGTATGTATGTATGTATGTATGTATGTATGTATGTATGTATGTTTGTTCCGCGATAACTCTCGAACCGTTGTTCCGATTTTGATGAAAGTTGGAATATATGTAGGGATGGTTAATAGAATTTTCAAGTTCGTTGGGCATCAAAATCGGTCCAGCCGTTTTTGAGATATTTATTTTTTTGTGAAAATAAATATTGTATTTTAATAGTCGCGAGGTCTACGTTCGCAGCGAACGACTAGTGTAGTGGAAAATAACATTGGAATAGGTATCTTTATCCCGAAAATAGGGTTGGTTTCCACTAAGACATAACTTGTACCTAAACAGGATGAAGGAACAGCTAATTTCTACAAAACAACACAAAATACAGTTATTAGGTATACTGTATTGTAAGGATAGTTTTGAATAAAACATAAGATAATCCATGTCGAAGCCATTAGGCCCGTTGCCAAGTAAGCTGGCAGGATTCAGCAATTTGCGAAATTAGTCAGTTTTGCAATGCGGTAACTATTAGCGTATTAGTTCAAATTAGTGCAATTGCTTGTAATGATCGTTGGAATGGAAGGAAGTTCAATCTAAAATGAAAATATAAATAGGCAAATTTTAGAAATTCTTTGTAAATAATACATCACTTGTTCCCAGATTGATGTACCCAGATTTTATGAGATTTTATGAGACTAGCCAGTGCCCGCGACTTCGTCCGCGCATATCTCAGGTTCTAAGCGGCGTATCAAGATGAAACTTACGCCAGATTTTAAGTTAGACCTTCTATAATACAACAGTGAAAATCGCATCAAATTTGATCCAGTAGTTTTTGCGTGATACGCGCACAAACATATAGACAGAAAGTCAGACAGAAAGACAGACAAAAATTCTACAAAAAAATGGTTTTGGCTTTTATTGGCCCCATGAAGACCCCTCATAGTTTATTATCTTAAAAATCACAGAATGTTCAGACACAGACCAATTACAGTTTTATTACATGTATTGATTGATTGATATTTATTAACTTCAATAAGTTTTTCTACAAAAAAATCATTATCAGGACAAGCTTTTATTATATCGTAAAGTGCAGTGAAGTCTAGTATGCATCATCAGGTTATCGCAGAGACTCTTAAATAATACATCTCGAGGGTCGTTGTAATTATTTTAATGGTAAAAACATAAGACCCTGGACGGGTCTATGTTGTTTTATATATATTAAATATATTTTAGATATATTATTTATCTTTATAATATTAGACGATAAGTGATTTACATAAACTGAGTCAAGAATGATATCAAAATGTAGAATCGAATGTGTATGAATACAGTTTAAAATTTATGACAGGTGAAATAAGTATGTATGTGCCAGCGCACGCATAAATGGATCCAAGGAGGATGAACGCGTCGCCGCGTTACAAGGTCTTGCTTATCATAATTACACATTAGAACTTATTGCTACGTACGACCAATCTGTGGAACCAACTTCCTGCGGCAGTGTTTCCATACCGATACGACATTGAAACCTTCAAAAAACGAGTCTACGTTTTCTTGAAAGGCCGGCAACACTCTTGTAATACCTCTGGTGTTGCAGTTGTCCATGGGCAGCGGTGATCACTTACCATCAGGTGACCCACTTGCTCGCTTGCCGCCCTATATTATACAAAAAAAAATGAAGCCATTCTTTAGGACAAGCGGAAGTTCTGATTTAGCTTGCGAAATTTAACCCGAACATACATAGTTATTAGTCATACCAAATCTTAATAAATCATTTGAACTCAAAGATCTTTATCGATTTATAATCGTTAACAGCTCGAAATATATACTATTGCTTATCATATTTTGATCATAATTAGTGTTTTAGGAAGCTTCGTGATCAATTTCGGGTCAAGGCACTGTCTCCGATCGTCGAGGAGGGTTTTGAAATTAGTTTGAGACAGCTGGGCTCTCGGCGCAAGTTAAAAGATTGGAAGAGTGGAATATTTACGCTGGTCGGCGATATACAGTCCGAATCTAAACTTGGGTTGGGCTGTACCTACCTGTAACTTCACTCTGGTCTCTTTGACAAATGTATATAAATTTACATGTAGTGAAGTTAGTTTCGAATGGTTTGAAATGGTTTAGAATGACAAGCTGACAACTTGACAAAAATAACAAAACCCGATAGCATTTAAATCGCATAGTACTGGCAAATATGGTCATGTCAATGGTACAATACTGTCATTTGATTTTGACACATCGACATTGACAGCGTTGTACCATCTGACAGATGTCTGTCCTGGTCTGTCCTTACTCATAGGTAATGACTTAGGTGGAATATTTAAACGCGATATTGTTATTTATTTATCAAAAAGCTGTACCTATCATTGCAGAAACAACTTTTAATGCAATAGGGTAGCAATTTTATAATTATCTATGTATAACACAGAACATTTAAAGGCGATTGTAAATTCACTCAGAGAACATCAATTCTCTCAGCGCAGTCCTAGCGTCAAAGGTACCTTGCGCTGCAACTTGGTGATATTTTCTTCAAGATGAGGTTTAGATCGACTAATACCATGATTCAAACTGATCCACAGTCAAATATAATTTTTATATCCAGTCCAATCCACTGTGTCAACTTTACCAGTCCCTCCTGTTCCTATTTATCGGACTGGAATAGCAAATATTTAAAAATATAACTCTCCCCTTGTATATCAATTAAAGGGAACTTCAGGGGTGCCAATTTAAAAATAATCCATGTGGCATGTGGCAATCCTTCATTGTATCGTCGTCAATAGTCGACCAAACCCCTGCATAAACCAATCCGCGTTCCGCTCATAACTTGAACCGCAAAACTCATTGTTGTCGCAATCAGTGACTAACTCGAATTCCTAGCGCATTCAAATAAGTACTATTATTGAGATTTTAGAGATAACAATCAGTTATTGTTTCGACCAGTGTACAGCAAAGAACGCAGCTTCTGCAGCCGTTGTGCGAGATAATTAAGCGAGCGGACAACTTGTTGGTATGGCTGTATGAGTCAGTGGGGAAAAAATGCGCACCTTATTACACAGATAATGTAACACCAGGTAAGTATTATTGTTATTAATAAGTTGATTGTGTAGTAAGATAATTAAATTATCACGGTGATGTTTGTATTCGTATCAATATTTATCGTCTGTTCTCCGTTATCATATAGGTACTCAAGCAAGTAAATAAATATATACGGACAAATCACACAGATTGAGTTAGCCCCAAAGTAAGTTCGGGACTTGTGTTATGGGATACTAACTCAACGATACTATATTTTTATGACAAATACTTATATAGATAAACATCCAAGACCCAGGCCAATCTGAAAAAGATCATTTTCCATCTTGACCCGACCGGGGATCGAACCCGGGACCTCCGGTGTGGCAGTCCGGCGTGATGACCGTTAGGCCACAGAGGTCGTCAAAAGTAAAATTAGTGGAGAAATAAATAATTGGAAAAAACCGGCCAAGTGCAAGTCAAGCTCGCGCACCGAGGGTTCCGTACAAGCAAAGCATTTCGCATTATAGCTCTAACTAAAAGACCAACTAGTTTCTAAAACAAAACTTAACTTTGCAGTTCGATTCATACTGCGACGAGCGCAAAAATAAGTTTGTAACACTTTTTTTAAACTTCCAACAACATATTTACAACTTGCAGATTTGTTCCTGTACAAGTACTATTACATCTTGCTTTTTTGCCAAATTTCATAATTTTAGGTCAACGGGAAGTACCCTATAGGTTTTGATTGCTGCCTGAAATCGCTAAATATGCAAAAAATCGCAACATTTACGGTAATAGCTCCACGTTGACGTATAATTTTGATTGTTTTTTTGCTGAAAGAAACCGTAGATTCGAGTGTTCGATATTAATTTCAACTTAAAACCTTTAAGCGTTCCTGAGAAAAAAAAGTTTGACAGACAGACGGACAACAAAATGATCTTATAAGGGTTCCGTTTTTGCCTTTTGAGGTACGAAACCCTAAAAATGGCTAATCAGCTGATTGGACTTAATATTGTAATTCAAAACTTTGTTAACTCTTACATGCTAAACTTTTTTTTTAATTTTTCACGGAAATAGAGTTTTCTCTGACAGTGACAGTAGTGGAGGTGAAATTGCACAATAACAGCTGACAGTTAAACGCTTTCTACTCCCGCGTGTCACTTGCCATTAGCACTAATGACAAGTGGAGAGTTAATTGTTCTAAACGTACAATAACTTGTATTAAACAAGATAAAAGATTGGTTCTGTTAAATGATTTGTAATTTAATTTTTACTCTTTATTTAAAACATCTTTATATCTACACTTAATAGAGATGTGTAGTATTTAATGAAATATTTTTAACTAGCTGCTGCCCGCGGCTTCGCCCGCGTGAGTTTCCTTAGATGAAAAATCTTTTTGTGTTCCAAACTGTAGTAACCTAAACTCCAGTACTCAAAATTTCAGCTGTTTGGTTATCCCGTGTCCCGCGGGAATATATTAGGTACTCGTAGTATAGTCGCGGTGTTAAAATGAATCAAAAGTGATATTTCATTCAATAAACGATCTTGGTCTGCTCGTTATCTACAATTTCCCGTGTACCACCACTCCCACCCCGAGTCCCTCTTTATCCTATCACGTGTCCTGTCTATTTATACGTCAGTAGAAAATGCTCATCAGGTTGAACGACTTTTGCTAAGGCCCCATTTCCATTTTTTATAGAGTAGCTGGTCTCTTGGAGTTCTTCATCAGATGTTCCATAAACTTAAATTTTAATACGTCAGCAGAAAATGCTCGTCAGGTTAAACGACTTCTGCTAAGGCGCCATTTCCATATAGTAATAGTGTAGCTGGTCCCTTGGAATTCTTCATCAGATGATCCTGATCTTCAATTTTTATACGTCAACAGAAAATACTCGTCAAATTGTTAAACTTTTCCAAAGGTACCATTTCCATATTTCTTATAGTTTAGCTGTCAAAATCAATTATAGCCTATATGTTGCCCACAACAAAAAAAGTTTCATTCAAATCCGTCCAGTAGTTATTGCGTGAAACGCGTAGAAAAAAATGTTTTTGCTTTCTATTATTCTTTTTAAGTGTCCCTCTATCCATTTCAGTCAAAAATACTAAATGTACTTGTACAGACAAAATATCTTTACTGTTTTATTATTATACTCGCGACCCCTTTATGCTGTTAAAAATCTTAAGGGGGGTTAGGCGGTCAGCGAAAATTCATATGAAGCGGCTGAGGCGGGGGGGGACGTCCCGGTTGCGCGCCATTCACATTTTTATCAAAAAGTTAATAGAAATGTTTAGTTTTTCAAAAATTTAAATCAGTCACGAAATCGAAAAGGTAAAATACCTTTGTGTTGGTGATTTTAAAACATTTTTTATTATAAAACACGGATGTTATCTGTATTCATATGAAATTTTAGAGGTAACTTCAGGATTTTTTTCTATCGAGCAAAATTTTTCCCATCGTGTTTTGGAAACAGTTCTCCCTTTAAACATACGTTCTACAATACATATCAGAAATTTCAGAGCGAAAACTCTTCAATTCTTTAAACAGCAGCTTATAGAAAACATACATAAAATATTTAAAAATATATAGAATTCTAAAAAACTAATACAAAACAAAAAAAAGTAAGTAAAAAGAAGTCATGTCTGGCAGGATTCGAACCCTCTACTTAAAAAAAATATTCCGCGACCTTTACCGATAAGCCAACACGCAATGCGTATAGGCGGCGAAATTTCAAATGGGATTTGTCTAAGGTACGCAAATTCACCCTGTACTTGGACTGTAAGGGTTAAAATTGTGAACAACCCTTTCTTATGTGGGCAGTATATAGTATAATGAAGACACTAACCAAATTTCACGTTTATAGCTTTTATAGTTTCGGTTTTGTGATGATAAATTAGTTTACCTCCCCTTTTTTACCCCTTTAGAGGTTGAATTTCAAAAAACGCTGAAACACGCCATTGTTTGTTTTTGTTGAGAAGCATTCTTGCCAAGTTTAAAGTAAATCAGTAAAGATTTTTTTTTTTTTTTCATACAAACGTTGCCCTCAATTTTAACCCCCTTAGGGGTCTAATTTTGAAAAATCCTTTCTTATCTGAGCACTACGTATTAACATAAAACTTCGGTCCAAATTTCAAGTTTATAGCTTTTATGGTTTAGGCTGGGCGTTGATTTACCAATCACCCTTGTTCTTTTATATATATAGATTAAATTTTTCTTTTTGTTTAAAATATTTTTACATCTATACTAATATTATCAGTAACATAGTTAATGAGTTTTTTGGCTGTTTGAACTCTCAAATCTCTAAAACTACAAGAAGGATTTGAAGAATTCTCTGTTTTTGTTTATGGTAGTTACAATAACATCCCGAAATAATCACGCGAGTGAAGTCGCCGGCACAACTAGTGCACAAATAAAATTCAAGATATTTCTTAAGAATGTACAGTAGAGTATGAATGGTTATTTCTTAAATAAATAAGTATGGAAAATGAATCCCGACTGTCACAATGTAAAGTTAAATAAGTATGCAGAAAAAGAACCGTTCGGTTTACATAAAACATGATACTTGTATTGTTTGATGTACAAATAAAGATTAAAAAAACGCTGCCCGACTCCAGACGAAGGCGTTAATTAGAAACAAAATTACAAAATGCTGCAGCTGTAGATTTTTTGTTCTAGTTTGAAAATGAAATGAAAAATGCTTTATTATTAAAAGTTTTTATAATTGTGTTAATATGACATTACTCATTTTAAGTTTAAAACCTGTGAAATCAGAAATCAGAAATTCTATATTGAAACTTGACCTTCAAACAAGGCCCTTTTTTACGTCAAAAACCAATTATATAATCATAGTATAATATGTCTCAAAGCTACAAAGTACTAGCATTTCGGAACGACCACTGCTGAGAAGAAATTCTGCTGTGTCGAAGTACCGCTCTTTAATTTGGTAAGGTTCTTATTTTGTTATCCCAAAACATCACGGAAGCGGAGACACAGGGCGCTGCTAGTAAACAACACAAGTACAAGCAACGCCGAATGTAAATCTAGTGTTGTCAGCACAACAATAGCCTAACTATGAGCACAAAGGCGTCAAGTTTTGAAATTATCGCACTCGTACGATGTTAAGGTGAAGCGATTCACTAAATTCAGTCAGTAATGGGGGATTTTCCGAGACCCAAATTAAAAAAAAATCGTTCCAGATGACTTCATAGATGGCGCTTAGTAAAAGGCGAGTCCATACAAAAAGCAAAAATTCACGGGATTGGCATTTAAAAAAATAAAGCCTAATAAAAAAAACATCTAAAAAGTATCAATATTGTGATTTGTGCAACTGTCAAACTGTTGGGTGATTTTTTTTCTGCCTCTGGTTATTCTAATGTTATGCCAATTTGTCTCATGTAAGAAAGTTTTCTTCAATTTCTTCAACCACGTGCTTCGTGTGAAGGAAAACATCGTGAAAAAGTAAAAGTTTATAACACACTTGATAAGAATTCAGTACCTAAGCAGTACTTTTCTGAATCAAAAATGTCATTACAACTTTAGTACACTTCCACTCTACCACTCTTCCACTGTATTAATCTACATTTGTGCTTTTATAGGGTTCAATCTACCACTTTGCCCACTTTGCCTAATATTATTGAAATCTGTCCAGCCGTTTTGATTTGTTTGTAGAACAAACAAACAAACATTCATACTTTCGCTTTCATAATATCAATAGGAAGTCGATTAACTTTAATAATACTCGTGTTAAATTTATGATACAATACGAGAGATAAAATCGACGGAAAGTTATAAAACCATATATCCAACAGAAATGATATCCATAAGATATCACAAGACGCAAGAATAAACCAACAATAGATTCCACATTCCTTCCATAGACTCAAATAATATAATAGACAGGAGTAGCCGACCTTCCTTATACCTCCTCTAAAGTTACCCAATGTAATATTACCCTGGATAATTTGTTACGCCTGTATCGGACAATATTAAATGTGTAACTTATGTTCGCTTTCTAGTAACAATATATTTTGTACTATTTGGTTTCTTGCTTTGTACACACAAAGCGTAAGGTAATATCTTCAATATATCATTGGTTCAATTGGTTGTAATCTTTAGTTCAGAATTTTTCTTACACAGCTAACTATATTTATAAATTACAATAAAACTTTTACTAGTCTATGTCTGAAAATAAGAGATATTAGGGAAAAAAAATATGAGAGTCTTTATAGCGCAAATAAAATAATTTGCTTGTCTTTCTATGTGCTTATACGCGCATCGCGCCAATACTAAATAGAAAAAGAATAAAATTTAATGTGACAAAAACTAGTATTAAAAAAACTATTTGACACATGAAATGATTGAACTTGGCCTTAACAAAACAAGATCTCGTCGCGTGCGTGCCCCACATTTAGCACCACGGAATTATTCTGTCCACGAAATGAATCTGTATATAATATTATGTATCAAATGAAGTTCTTTATACAGGGTTATTTTTAATTAACTAGAATCCTTCCTAGGGGTGAAAGTACTCATAAATATGAACATCTTTTTGTATGGGACCGATCCTGAAATCTTAAAAAAAAATCAGCTGTTCCATACATTTTGCCCATATAAAAAGTTGCTCATATTCATGAGTACTTTCACCCCTAGAGAGGTAGCAGGTGTTTACCCAAACACCCTGTATGTTAAAATATAGTATCGTTGAGTTAGCATCCCACAACTCAAGACTCGAACTTACTTTAGAGCTAACTCAATCTGTGTTTTGTCCGTATATATTTATTTATTATCTGCGCCCCGGGGCTTCGCTCCCGTGGGAATTTCAGGATGAAATTCATTACAAGTTATTAGGTACTCCACACGTATATCATACAGTATCTCATTCTAGTGTTCTTACAGACAGGTGTGTCGTATGAAAGTAGTTCCAAGCGGATGACATTGCCTTGAAGTTTTTTTACAGGCCTTTATTTTTCTGGGTCTTTCACACCACAAGCGATTCGAACCGCGGTCCGAATCGCCCAAGAGCCATTTTTGAATGGGTTATTTTGCACCGTAGTGGTTGGAGCGGTGCGAATGGCCCAAGGTACCTTACTGGATACATTGGGCCATTCGCATCGCATCAACCACTGCGGTGCGAAAGAACCCATTCAAAACTTGATACCAAATACCCATTTTTCTTAACTTTATAAAAATGAGATCTATATCCTGTGTGAAGTATCCTCGAACCAAGTTACATGCAAATCAATCCATAAACGTCGAAGATATTCTGCTGTGACAGACTAGGACGGACGGACTGAACGATCTTATAAGGTTTCCTTGTCGGACTACGGAACCCTAAAAAGTATATATTTATATATATTTACTTAGGTCTAAACAATGAAATTGAATGGTAATGACTTATTTATTTCACTTACAAATAGCATAATTAAACTTAAAACACAATAAACAGCTGATTAGGACTTGATGTATTTATTACGCAAAAGAAAATTTTCTTATTGTAAAAACTCATATTTTTCCTTTATTTAATGCTTAACCTTTGATTACTGCTATTTCATCTAACAACATTCTAAATGCATGACACATAAACAAACGCATATTACGACCTTTATTTGTGTTAAGATAGAATTTATTCAGAGACACTTATGACATGCAAGGACCCCAAACCACAGCTTGATATTTCCATTCAATTTTGATTCTTGTTAGTATAGAATTAGCTTCCAAAATTGCTTGAGGTTTTAAGTGCGTGTGCGATGCAACTCATACAATACGAGACTTGAATCAAATCCGTGAATGGAATTAAAATAATACAAAAACCATCGAGTAACTTAACATTCAGCTTTAGCATTTGGTCGTTAAATTTCTTTAAAAACAAGATATTTCTCGTTTTATTTTTATCAAATTATATTAATCATAAGAAAAAAAACTTATAATCTGTTTTTTGTGGTTTTTCCAGCTTAAGAGGTTAGAACATAAAAATCTTCTACTCTTTTCCCTTTCTACCATTATTTTATTTCTCAATGCTGCAGTTCGAATTACGAATTACCTATATTACATAATAATTAATAATATTCAATTACTTACGTGGAGGTTACCTCTCGGTATTTTCGTTCACCACACAGGTAGCATATGGCTATACATAATATCAACTAATACATCAAAGCGAAAGTTTGTATATATATGAGTGAGGGAGTGAGGTTATATCTTTTTTACTCAATCACGCAAAATCTACTGGTCGGATTTCGATGAAATTTGTTACACCGATAGAAGAAACCAAGAATAGCTTAAAGGGTACTTATTATCCGAAACAAGCCCCGGAGCGAAACTAGTTTAATATAAATCAATCAAATTTGAAAAGATTAGTATATTGATTTCACATTTTTAGGGAAAATAAGGGTTAAGGAAAAAAATATCATTTTTAAAGGATTCAAAGCGAAAGTTGTTGAACGCATCATTCCATTTACATGACTCACGGGTTTTTATTTTACACCAAAGACCAAAGACGATATAAAATGGCTACTTTGGAATTCATGTCGTGCGTGACGCATGCGTAGTGGATTAAATTATTATGAAGAGGGTAAAGCACCCAGTGACTGGTATGTATGGACATGTTATAAGGTACAACACAATAATATGGGCCATCAATTTTTTTTTATCTTTAAAAACATTTTTATTTACTAGTAAACATCAATAAAAGTACATATGAGTATCCAATGGTACCAGCGTGTATGTAGGCATCCACCCCTCAAAGTGCGTAATTGTCAAACTAAAGATGAACAAGGATCGGTAAGCCATTCTAGATCAGGCAGACTTGCAGCCCTCGGTAAGGACAAGGGAAAATATACTGAGGAAACCGCCACCACATTAGAAACCTCTTGAACACATTTATCATAAGACAAATAAAAATCCAAAATTCAAATATGATTATCAGCAACACGCTTCGTCAAAAATCTTCACTAATATTTATCAGCAACGTGCTTCGTCAAAAATTCCATAGTTATACATTAGTTTCATTTTTTTTACTTTTGTGTTGACTTTAATCACTTACTTCGATAGCTCGACGACCCAAAGAAGATCTTGGCCTCCGATACCACTCCACTCCATCTAATTCTTCTTCCCTTGTGTACCAAAGTAGGCAAAGGACTTGGGCCTCCCCCTTTTCTTCCGCACGTCTTTTTCTATTACTAGCAATTTATTTCTAAAAACAAAAAGAAAATCAAACGAAACAAGCTAATTATTAAAAATAAAAAACACAACTGCCAAGTTTTTACACAAAAAGTACATACAAACATATAAGTTATATACATTTTTGAAATCGCCTTTTGAAGCCCTTCAATTTGATACCCCACTCGATAAGATTGATCAAATTTTATTTTTTTTATCTGCTATTTATCGCATATATAATCCGCCATTTTGTTTTTATGATGACGTCATATAGCCTATGTCACTCGGAGGAATGCAAGCAATCTAAAAATACCTCTCACATCAAAATCGGTTAAGCTGTTCAGGACTTATGGTGGAATAAAGAAACTAACATACATACATACTTACATACATACTTACTTACATACATACATGAACCGTGAAAACATAACACTCCTTTTTTGGTCAGTCGTGTAAAAGAAGCGAGGGGAAGACGAGATAGAATTCTGTTATTTTTTAAACAACTTCGTCAATATCTGTCGTATAATAACAAAGAATTTATTGCAATTTAATTTGTGCAAACGACACACCAAAGTTTATTGCCCTTTTTCATAACACTAGTCATACGTTTCATTTTGTAGTTAACAAAATTACAGAGCGACTTTACGCATCGTTAACCACCCTATGTTACTCTCAGATATCTTCAAAAAGCACCTTACCATTGTAAAAATAAGTTTCACAATTCATTGATAAATAATAAATGGTAGAATCTCTCCTTTGGTAGAAAAATAAGTCATAACAACTCAAGAAAAAGGTTTCTTTCTAAAAGTTAAGAATAAATTAAAAATTTTGCATTTAGTTATGGGATAATTAATGCTTGGCCTGAAATAGTTAAGCTAGACGCCCTAAGGATGTAAAAGTCTATTTAATTACCGTTTTTAAGTTACAGAGAACTAACTAGCTAAAGACATAGTTTAAGTGGAGTCAGACACCATATTTCCGGCTTTTTAGAGCGGTAGATATTAACTTAAAATATGGTAACTTCACATTTATCTCCCTTTCATGAGATCGATAATAGCTAGAGATGATGCCTGCAAGTTGGGGCGAAAACATTTTGTTTGTATGTATGTATGTCTGTACCGCGATAACTCTCGAACCGTAAATGATATTAAGAATACGTGTAGCAAACTATCCATAATGTTTTTAAGTTCGTTGTGCAACAAAATCGGTTCAGCCGTTTTTGAGATATACGCATTTTTATAAAAATAAATATTGCTCTATAACTTTTGAATCTTTTTGCTCTTTTTTATTCGCGAGTTCTAAGTTTGCGGCGAACTTAAATGTCCTTTTAATGTGACCTATTCTCTACATGGTCTATTATTTTTCAGTTCTCATAATACTCGTAATATAATGAAGAAAAAGTGTTTGTAAGTTTGCGAGTTTGTTTGTAGGGGACAATCTTCGAAACTACTGAACCGATTTTAAAAATTCTTTCACCAATAGAAAACTACATTTTACCTAAGTGACACAGGCTACTACAATTTATGTATGTACCTCCCGAACGAAGCCGGGGCGGGGCGTTAGTTAAAGTATATTGGTAACCCTATTTGACTTCTCTTAAAAGTTTTGTTTTTGTAATTTTTTTTATAACATAGGGCTGCCAACGAGCATGTGGTTCACCTGATGATAAGCGATCACCGCTGCCCATGGACTACTGCAACACTAGGGGTATAACAAGAGTGTTGCCAGCCTTTCAAGAAGACGTAGACTATTTTTTTAAAGGTTCCAATGTCGTATCGGTTCGGAAACAATGAGTATCTGATTTGACTTGCTGGCGTCTACCCTATTTGAAGATTACTGATAGGCTGAGCCAATAAAGCCAGTGACACACCGAGTCGTGGCATTCATTAGGGTGCGCGCACACGCACGACGCTCGATAAGGGCGCCCGCGGACGTCCGCCCGTCATTCTCACATATTAATGGCCTTATCTGTCCGTCTGTCCGGTTTTATGTCACGAATCCAGGGGAAAGAATCAGATTTATTTGTTTTTTTTTTTATTGAAATAAGACGCGGTAGAGTCTAATATTCAATCTAAAAGGGTACCTGTAAATAAATTTAATCGAATAAGGGTTATATTTACGCTCACTAGTTGGCGCTAGTGGCGAGTATGGTCATACTAGCTTTTGCCCGCGGCTTCGCCCGCGTGAATTTCCCACGGGAACAGTGCTTTTTCCCGGGATAAAAAGTAGCCTATGTGCTATTCCAGGTCATTATCTACCTCTGTACCAAATTTCATCGAAATCCGTCCAGTAGATTTTGCTGATTTGTGATTGAGTAACAAACATCCTCACAAACTCACAAACTCACAAATTCACAAATTCACAAACTCACAAACTCACAAACTCACATCCAAACTTTCGCATTTATAATATTAGTATGGATTAATGGTACAATACTGTCATTTGAATTTGACACATTGACATTGACAGCAGCGTTGTACTGTCTGACAGATTCTGATGTCTGTCCTTAAAAAATCTAAAATCTGGTGGAATATTTGAATGCTCATTGGTATAATCCGCCGTATAAATTCAAATGCAATCTTTAAATGCAAAATAATTTTTAATTAGCAATGCAAATTTCAATGTAAAGATCTACCTATCTTGTTTTTTTTTTGTTTAGGTATGTGATTTTGGAAATTTCAGTACTGAAAGGGAAGATAAACGACATGCGCGAAGCAGAGGCACAGAATAAATATATTCTTGCAGAAGACAAAAGCAAGGAAACGATAAAATTTCGTAATATACGGTACATATAGTGTTCTCGGATACTTCAGAATTACCATACATCGGGACTTCATACTTCGCTCTCGTATACTTTAGCACTGGAAAACGACGTCCTAGGATACTTTACAACTAACGTACTTCGACGTTTTATACATAGACATTCAGTAGCAGAGTCATTCTTTTGAGCTTGTTGCTTTATGTAGTAGATGTATTTAATAAAAATCCTTTATTAGGCACTCGGAGTTTATTTTAATATGAATATCTAACAAATTACAAGTGTCTCTTACGAAATCCGTCTAAAGCTAGTTCCGAGAAGTTGGGGTTCACAAAACGACATCAACGTCACAGTCAGTGACATTGACATGTGTGACGTTGACATGCGATATATGACATTACAGAAATGTAGATAGATAGATAAGATAGATCAACACTTTATTGCAGCATTTACAGAAAAGAACATATAATAACACTTATCATATAATGTAGCAGGGATCAAAATCCTGTTTCGTAAAACCCTGCGTTATTAAACAGCACTTGTTGAAAAGTTGAAGCCCTAAGCCCTTCTATATTTAGAGCTGGCCTTTTTGCTCTGGAATCAATCACACCTGACTGATGGGTGCCCGCCCTGGGCGGAGTAACACCATAAAATAAAAACAATACAAAATTTTAACTCTATAATCTGATAGACAATCATCATGTGGGAAGAAGTCCAGGACGACAGAGAAAAAGTTATGTAACACAACTTACTACTACTGCACCCTACATTTTTCACTGGTATACCTCCTACCACCCAATGGTTGGCTGGAAGAAATTGCATTTGCGATAAAGCCCGCCTTTGCGCTTATTTTGATATTTACTTTTTGTCACTTCTTTGTATGTTCTTTTCTGTAAATGGTGCAATAAAAAGTTGATCTATCTATCTAAAAGAGAAGGCAGGCGTCGTTTTTGAAGGCGTCTTCGTCGTCTATTTTCGACACAGTTTATTTGTTTGAGGCGCGGCGGACTTACCCCATGAAGGGATCTCTTCCAGTTTGTAGTTTCTGCCTGTCAAGAAACATGTTCTATTCCTAACACATGGAGGTAGGGATCGAGCCCTGTGGGACCTCTGCCGATAGCCCCGATCCCTTTCGCGCAGGTTCGCTCCTGGATCCGCTTGTGCAGCAGTGAAGAACAATCCCAATTATGGCGAACCCTCGACACATGCCGGCAGGCAAGGGAAGCACTTCCCGAATGGGACAGTCGAGTCAAAACGTCTGCTTAGGCTACCACGAAGGTATTTACGCATTATGATTGGCATAATTACTGGTCATTGTACACTAAATAAACACCTTTACACCCTAGGTCTTACAGACAGCCCACTATGCAGGGCATGCATGGAGGCTGAAGAAACTGCAAGCCACCTCCTTCTGGAGTGTCATGGCGTTGCAACTACAAGAGAAGAGTTCCTGGGGAATCCAGGGAATATGAGCGAAGCCTGCCGTACACCATCGGCGGTTCTTCGCTTCCTAAAGGAGCTGGGCTGGCTCGAATGAAGTTCCGGCCCATCCTCCTCACGCAAAAAGGGCCCAAACTGGAGGCCTAATTGCGGAAAAGTGTCCTCGATGGAAGTAAGAAGTAAACACATGGAGGTATTTTTTAAGAACAGAAATACAGGAAGCTGAAATGGTACAAAACAGTCTTATTTAGAACAAAACATAAAAAAAACATAAAACATGGCAAAAGTCGCTCGTATATCTGAGCCCTAAGGGTTAGTCTTCTGCATCATCTTTACTTTATACCCAGCATTCCTTTAACTTAGTATAATGTATGTCATTAGTGCTCAACTAGTACAGCCTAAAGCTAAGCTGGTGTCATCATCATTGGAAGACATTTTTTAGCTTTTAACTATTTTTTGTCATTTTGTCCGGCATTCGTCAGAAAAAATATGCAAATTTATTAAATATCTTTAAAAAATCCATTACTGACTGCCTGAGTGACTGGCAAACAACGCACAGCCAAAACTACTGGGTGTAGGAAGCTGAAATTTGGCATGCAGGTTCCTTAGGGAGTGGAGAACTAAGAGAGAATTTCCCAAAATTCCCGTGCAACCCGCGACATGTAATTTTAGTAAAATTTGTCGTAAACAACTACTAGTACTAGCAGAATCTGGTTTAAAATCGACAAATTCTGAAACGAATACAATAGGATTTGAACCCATGACCCCTCGGTCTCAATACGAGTTCCCAACCGTCGGACCACCTTAGTTTCGACGTGGTCTCAGCCAATAAGCAATTATAATGTTTCGTGCCAATACATAAACGTCATTTCTTTAGTCGAATGCAACTACGATTATATGACGCTCCTATTCAATTTGATTATTATATTATTTGATTATAACAGCACGGGATTCAAGAATTTTACTGATAGATGAGAGAATTCCATAACAGTGAAATCACTGACTTTTGTCCGCGGCTTCATATGCGTTAATTTTATATATTTTTCTTTTTTGGAAAAAGTTATATTTCTCTAAAAAAGTTTAGGCAAGTTTTTGACAAGAAACTATATTACAACCTTATTTTGACGCCTAAAATTAACATATCACTTGATTTTCTTCTTCAATTAATTCTTAAATACTTTCTTCACTTATTTTTGGGGCACCATTTGAACTGCTTCACATGTCTCTGAACGAAATACCACTAATATTATAAATTCGAAAGCTTAGATGCGAGTATGAGTTTATTTTTGTTACTCTCTCTTTACTCGTATTTCCTCTTGACTGAGGGTTGCGGCAAACACTTTTCATGAGTGGCGGAAACTTTTCGGGTACAATTTTAATTGTTGGAATGGCATCAACACGCCAAGAAGAAGAAGACTGAGGGTCGTGGTCATTATATGGAATTAAACACGCACAACGACTCTCTTCGCAATTTTTTATGGATTTTGAAATGTTACTCATTCACGCAAAAAGGGGGCGATTTCTATGAAATTTGGTACCTACACCGGTCAAACATAACTTGGAAAAGCACAAAGATTACATTTTATCCCAAAATTTTAATACGTGCGAAGCCCTGGCCCTTGATTCTACAAATTACAAATTTAGATGTCGTGCCTCAGTTGTGTCTCAAAGGTAAAAGAAATCGTCGATGTTGTAATTTTATTTCAATTTCCTTGGATCTTGAGACACAATTGAAACACGACATTTACAATTGTAGTTAGTGGAATCGGCCCCCTGGGCCGCATCTTGTATGTAAACTCTATTTTTTTTTAATAGTCCTATTATGTAAACAATCTTTTTACTGTTGAATTTTGTTGAAAATAAATCAAATATTAGTTCAAACCTAAACATTCTCCAGTAAAACATCTATTAACCACGAAAGTCATTTTCTAACAAGTCAATTTAATTTATATTGTTGTAAAATCATAAAAAGACATGGTTAGATTGTTTACATGATAGGACAAATAGGAAAAAACGGAGTTTAATTTATGTTCTAATACGAAGGGGCTATACGTCTCATGGTAGATTCATACTTGCTGATCTCTATTAACCCTTTAAGGCGATATTTCTCCACCGGGTCGTGAACTTTAGACTATGGGTGGTCAATATGAACTGTCAATAATCGGGACTGAGTTATAGGTCTGTAATGAGGTAATATTGGAAAGGAACAGAGAATGACACAAGTTTATAATATTTCTTTAAATATTTTACTTCGTATTTTTTGTGACCGTGTACAATAAAGATCAAAATCAAATCGTTTATTGCTTCCTTAATTTATGATATGAAAGATATAACAAACAAACGAATACTACATATATTTTTAGTTTTATGTTGGCACTATTTCTTCCATTTTTGTCTATCTAGAATTATATAAGTACCTACCTACATTTTTTATTTTTTTAATATTCGAGCTCAGCCGGTTTTTAATTAACGCATTTTATTGTCCTAGAAAGAAGAAAAAAGCAATTCGGTTTAAAAAAAAAATCACAAAAAAAATATAATAATGTCATTTAGATTAGGTAACATATACTTTTTTTACATACTTGCATTATTCTTTTACAGATTTAAATATCAAAAACGTTTTTCCTTCTATTTGTGGCTGTAATAAATACGTAATTGAAATTAAATATACAATTGACCGCAAAGAAACCGCTTAATTCTTAAAACTCCCGTCCATCGCCACACAAGGGTGACCATCTAGCATATTAATTTACGGCTATTGTCGTGAGTACCAGGAACGCATGTTAATGAGGAGACAGCATTTCTAGATACCAGGCGCCTGTGACGTCACGATGGGAAGTTATGACTGAGTCATAATTTGTCGCGGAATTCTAATGATTATTAGCTTTTGCCCGCAGCTTCGCCCGCGTTAATAGTACTTTTTCCCGGGATGAAAGGTACCCTATGTCCTTCTCTTACTAAGAAAGTATAGGGTACCTTTCGAACTAAGTGTATGAGATCAATTTCAGGAAGATTGGCTTAGTAGATAAAGCGTGAAGAGGTAAGAAACTCACTTTCGCATTTACAACATTAGTTAGAACTGGCCTGTATCCGCGAACTTCATCCGCGCGTTATTTACTACTAGCTTTTGCCCGCGGCTTCGCCCGCGTGAATAGGCAATGTATGAAAATTTTCAAAACGCTTGTATATTTTTCTGGTAGTAGGAATAACATCCCTGATTAGCCTGTAAAAATCTTAGAATTTTTTATTCTACCAATTAATTGCAAAAAAATATTGTTTACAATTCGCTCAAAAATGGCGGAGCTGTGGCTGTTTTGGATATTTCCCATGCCATGATATTTTTAAAAATGCAAGTGTCATTTGACATTTGATTAATGACATTTAACGACTGTCATTTCTAAGAGTTATGTCATTGTGACAATCAAAGTGACTTAACAAGCGACTGTTGCATTTTTTAATATTACATGGCATGGGAAAGATCCTTTACAGCCGTACGTCCGCCATTTTTGAGCAAATTAAAAACAATATTTTATCATTATTAATTGGTAGAACAGAAAAATCTAAGAGTTTAACAGGCTAATCAGGAATGTTATTCCTACAACCAGAAAAATTATCAAGCGTTTTAAAATTTTTCATACATTGCCTATTTCCCAAGGGAACAGTGCTCTTTCCCGGGATGAAAGGTACCCTTTGTCCTTCTCAGTACTTCGAACTAAGTGTATGCGAAAGTTGGTTCAGTATTTATCTACTGCGTGAAGAGGTAACAAACTCACTTTCGCATTTATAATGTTAGTTAGGATTAGGATAGTGTAGTGAGCACTGACAAAAGAATTTCGGAAATTCCACCCTTAAGAGGTTGAAATAGGTGTTATTTTTATTAAGCTCTTTGTCGTTTCATTTCACACCTTCAAAATAACTAATGCCGTTTGTTTAGGCCCTAACAATTCTCTAAGCTAACAGTTCATAAAATCGTATTGACTTTTACACCACACGTTTAATGAGAAAACACCGTAAAACAAAGACCCTAATGTACTGCCAACATAACAAACCTAATGAATTTCTCACCTCCAGATTGGTACAGAAAGGTCTATGAACTTTCATCTTTTTAACCCCTTATGTCAACGAGGAGTGTTGTTTACTGTCAGCTCTTTTCTAGCCATTTTTGGGCTGGATTATGATTTTTATATGTAATTTAAATTACGCCTTCACTTGGTAGTTTTATTTGCTTTTAAATATATACACATAAACATAAATATATGTACATAAAATACTTACCTTATTGTAAAAAATAATTCAGGCAAATAAAAGACTTTTTAGTTTAGGATTTAACGTTTTGATCGATGATTTCGTTCAGTAGTTAATGCATGATACGCGTGCAAACATACTTTTATAGACAGACAGACAAAAAATGTTTAAAAAACATAATTTTGACTTTAATTTTCCTCATAAAGACTCTCATACATTTTTCTAAAATATTCCTATGTACAGACATAGGTCACTTACAGTTACTTTTCAATATGTATAGATTATTTTTAACCATTTCTTTTGTTGTCCACAGGTTTCACTGCAACCGCCTTTAAGATCTACGGTAAGAAAAATGTAAACTATTGCTTAGTTACGTATTATAAAACTAAAATTTCGTAATGAATATCAAATATATATTTTACTAGCTTTTGCCCGCGGATTCGCCCGCGTGAATTTCCCACGGGAACAGTGCTTTTTCCCGGGATAAAAAGTAGCCTATGTGCTATTCCAGGTCATTATCTACCTCTGTACCAAATTTCATCGAAATCCGTCCAGTAGATTTTGCGTGATTGAGTAACAAACATCCTCACAAACTCACAAATTCACAAACTCACATCCAAACATTCGCATTTATAATATTAGTATGGATACTAGCTTTCGCCCGCGGCTTCGCCCGCGTGAATTTCCCACGGGAACAGTGCTTTTTCCCGGGATGAAAGGTACCCTATGTCCTTCTCCGTACTTCTAACTATGTGTATGCAAAATTTCAGGAAGATTGGTTCAGTACATAAAGCGTGAAGAGGTAACAAACAAACAAACAAACAAACCAACAAACAAACAAACAAACAAACAAACAAACAAACAAACAAACAAACAAACAAACAAACAAACAAACAAACAAACAAACAAACAAACAAACAAACAAACAAACAAACAAACAAACAAACAAACAAACAAACAAACAAACAAACAAACAAACAAACAAACAAACAAACAAACAAACAAACAAACAAACAAACAAACAAACAAACAAACTCACTTTCGCTTTTATAATATTAGTTAGGATATATTCCCCCGCACGCACCAAGCGCTTTTCACCATCATTCCTAATGCGCACAGCGAAGCAGTGGAACTCCCTGCCTGCGTCTATGTTCCCGAGCACGTACAACCTGACTCTCTTCAAAACCAGAGTGGTGAATAGGCTGCTTCTGGGTAAGCTCGCTACACCGCAGACCTCATCTCTGTCCTCAGGCAAGATTATGGTCAAGAGCAAACCCATCTTTAATGTAAAAAAAAAACTGTAAATTTTAGCGAGTTAGAGTTTATATAGTACTAGCTGTTGCCCGCGACTTCGTCCGCGTAACTCATGCCTTGACTTCATTCAAATGACGATAACTTTTTTTTAATGAACCGATTTTGATGAAACAAACTGTAAATATTTTGCTGAGTTAAAAAAAAGCAATTGGTGAAAGTTTTAAGTAAATCGGTTCAGTACTTTCGGAGATTGGCGTGATCATACATACAGACAGACAAAAAATTCAAAAAAAAAATTTAGCTTTCTATTATTCTTTTTAAGTGTCCACCTATCCATTTCAGGCAAAAATACTAAATGTACAGACAAAATATTTTTACTGTTTTATTATATGTATAGATTTGTGAATAGACTCAAAAATTTAAATTGCATGTACTTCTGAAGATATTGAAAATGACAAAGAAACTCGTATTTTAATTCGTATTGACATCATTATCTCGAGAAAGCAATAATTGCAAAAACTATTTTTGGCTTAGCCAGTTACATTGCAAAACACACCAAATTCAATGACTGATTAAGTAACTAGATTCTAATGTTTCTTCCAAGTACAATTAACAGTAAATCTACCCACTCAAATTCAAAGCAAATTCACCTTTATTACCACCACATAAAGGTCAATGCTAACTTGACCTGTTGACTGTACATAAATCCTGCATACCGGCAGGATACGAAAAATTAAAGTAGTCTTGCATAACCCGTTCAATTGCAAGATGTAACGGTGGTTCGGTGTAACGCAGGCATAATAATTTGAAAAAGCGAGTTAAATATATAGAACTGACTTCCTCTTGCTTCATACATACTTATATACCATTTACATCTAATTACTTGTCTGTCTTTTTCTTATCGACTGTATAACTGGTGTCAGATTTTTCTAAAGACTTCTGAGATGTTTTGAAAATTATTTTATTTATTTATTTTCAAAAAATAACAATTAGGTACAATTTGTGCATCCTTAAAACCACTAAATTACTAAATCATTCAATTTAATCACTAAATCTAGCGGCGGTTGTCTTGTACACACTATACCATACATTAGTCAGATACAAATTCATGAGGCACGAGTAGGATTCAAACCTGAGATCTTTCGACCAACCACCGCTTCTTTATGACTTGTCTGTGAGAAATAGAAAATACACAATTTAAAACAATTTTTTTTATTATCATCATTTATTTTGAATTTTACTTTCGAATCCCATTATTTAACGGAACTAAAATACTACTGGCCATAAAACTCTTTCTCAGACAAAAAAAAACCAAAAACGTTGCGAATAATTAAAGTCGTTTCAAAAGTTTGTGAAAATTAATGTCATTTCCGTGCAAATGTTAACTCATTGAAAACCAGTATAGTCAGTGTCATCGTTTGATAACATCTCGAGTTATTTGACCCGGTATTTCTAGTTTTTTGCTAAACTACAGTTAAATATCTGTTATCTAGATAGACCTTAAGTATAAAGGTTAATACGATAACCTGAGATACGAACCCCCCTCCCCCCCTCCCTCTTTAGGGAACCCCTCCTCTTTTACTCGTATTCCTCATGACTGATGGTCGTGGTCATTATGTGGAATGAAACACAATATGCCTTAACAATGTTAATGGAGTATAGTTTGCCATTGCGTCCATTTTTCACACTAGCTGATTATCATCAACTAGAGTGCAGGTCCCAACGTTTTCCTTCACCGGAAGCAAGTGGTGGTCTATGAAAACTATCATCCATAATCAGTTTGGTATACACACTTATGTAACATGTAACCACTCGGCCACAGCCGTATCATATCCCATAAGTATATACTGTCGGAAGGGGAACCCAAGAAGACCTGGCTTGATGTCGCCAAGGAGGATATGCGTGAATATGGTCTCACAACTAAGGATACCGAAGACCGTGCGAAGTGGAGAAGAAGAAGTAGGAAAGCGGACCCTGGGCTCCGACGCGTACGCTGAGGATGCAACCGGGAAAACGCTCAGATGAGAGATTTGAAGCAGTGGTTGTGATAATGACACCCGCCTGAGATCGGGTAGGACCCTTATACACCTTATACACTTCACACGTCTTTATCCCTTACGGGGTAGACAGAGCCAAGAGTCGTGAGACTCGAAGGCCACGTTTAGCTAAATAGTGGACTCTCTGATGGAATGGAGATTCAGATATAGTGACAGGTTGCTAGCCCATCGCCTATGAGTGGAGGAATCCCTAGTTTAAAGCCCTTTCCCTCGATTGACTTTTACAATCTGCGCGGGAAGAGAAGCAGCTGGCACATTCTATGTTTTTTTTTCGCTTCCAGACCAGCATGGAAGTCTTGTAGGACCCGGTTTCAAATCCTACCTGTGCCACATGAGTTTGTAGTAGTTTTCTCATAGACCACTATGCTGCTTCCGGTGAAGGAAAACATCGTGAGGAAACCTGCACATTGGCTGACTGTTTGGTTTACTAGTGTGTTTACGGCTACTGCCACTAGGTAGTCGTAAAAATCATGTCGGATGCCTTTAGGCGACTCGAATTAAATACTAAAACTGGTGTCAGCACCAGTGTTAGTAATAACATACTCGATAAGAAGAAGAAGATGAAAGAAAGAGATATATATGTACGTAGAAACCTACTCGTATATTATCAAACTTCATGTACAAACCCCCAGGCTAGATCTTAACGATCGATTCTTTTATTTTGCAATGGGATAATTACGAAGAACATTAAAAACTGCATCATTAATACCAGCCTGTGGGGTGTTTTTTTTTATTTTCCCGACTTGAGTAATCGAGGTACTATGTTATGCGTTTGGCTGCAGGTTTTGTCTGCAAGTATCATTAGGGAAGGAATAATCATTATGGATCTTGAAAAATAATAAAAGCCGTATGACTTGGTAAAATATATAGTAAGCTAGCCGCGGCCCGGGGCTTTCCTCCCGTGGGAATTTCGGGATAAAAAGTACCCTATGTGCTTTTTCTGGTATTTTTCTGGCAGTATACCAAATTTCATCAAAATCCGTCCAGTAGATTTTGCGTGATTGGGTAACAAACATTCTCACAAATTCACAAACTCACATCCAAATTTTCGCATTTATAATATTAAGTAGGATTAGTAGGATTCCGCACGGACGATGTCACAGGCAACAACTAGTTTATTTAGAACTAGCTTTCGCCCGCGTGAGTTTCCTACGGGAACCGTTCCTTTTCCCGGGATGAAAGGTACTCTATGTCCTTCTCCGTACTTCTAACTATGTGTATGCGAAATTTCAGGAAGATTGGTTCAGTAGATGAAGCGTGAAGAGGTAACAAACAAACAAACAAACTCACTTTCACATTTATAATATTAGTTAGGATTACATACATGTCTTACTCCATAGTGTTAGTAACAAAGACACCTATGTTAGTATTTTATCTACATCAAAATTTGTTTATTGTTTGGCGTCTTCGACTATGTGGACTAGGTGGTTTAGTACTAGTCATAAACAGTAATATGGTGTCAAAAGCAACACGGTTTTACTCAGGCATAAGATCCATCATCATCACTGTTCTTTACAGAACTATGCTCTGCTAGATATTCAAACTACAATTACCATCATCAAATTTAAGAGCTCGGCTCTTGTCAGTGGATTTCCTTCCATTTTACTCTTTTCATTGCCAACTGTTTCATTTCGTGATACGACCCGACGCTAACCTTTTCCTTTATTTGTCTTACGTAACTCTGTCTTGGTCTTCCTGGCCCCCTTCTTTCTTTTACCTTTCCTTCTATGATATTTTGTACGAAGTCATCGTGCCGTATCAAGAACCAACATTTTCCCTCTTCTACTTTCAATAGTTTTGATAATGTTTCTTTTTTTCTCCTATTCTATTTAGAACCTCCTCATTCGTTATTCTTTCTACGCCAACACTACATCTCGAATGCTTCCAACATAAGATCCGTATTATAATAATATTAAACACTAGCTTTTGCCCGCGGCTTCGCCCGCGTGAATTTCCCACGGGAACAGTGCTTTTTCCCGGGATAAAAAGTAGCCTATGTGCTATTCCAGGTCATTATCTACCTCTGTACCAAATTTCATCGAAATCCGTCCAGTAGATTTTGCGTGATTGAGTAACAAACATCCTCACAAACTCACAAACTCACAAATTCACAAACTCACAAACTCACATCCAAACATTCGCATTTATAATATTAGTATGGATTAAGTTTATACTATCACTTCATCGTAGTCGGTTCATAAATATACGTGGACGTTATTTTTATGATAGAGAAAAAAAAATTGTGTAAAAATAGACACATTGAGCAAGCAAAGTGAGTTTTCTTGTGTTATGTGAGGCTAAATCAATGACACATAATTATATTACTAGTTGCGCCCCGGGGAGTCGCTCCCGTGGGAATTACAAAAAGTTGTGGGAATCACAAAAAAGCTAGTTATTTGTCATAAATTATACCTTTTTTCCAATCAGACTGCAGCTCTACAACAGAAATATATGGCTTATACTAGCTGGCGCCCGTGGCTTCGCTCGCGTTAATCCTTTCTTAGTGGATGCCTACGTCATAACATCTACCTGCATGCCAAATTTCGGCCCGATCCGTCCAGTGGTTTGGGCTGTGTGTTGATAGATCACTATGTCAGTCAGTCAGCTTTGAGTTATATATATGTATATAGATTTTATTTTATTAGTTGCGACCCGGGACCGAAAAAAGCACCGGATATGCTATTCTTGGTATGTTCCTACCCGTGTACTAATTTTCATCAAAACCCGTTCAGTAGAATCCGCGTGATTGACTAACAAACATGCTACAAAACATTAAAACTTTCGCGTAAACTTTGATATTTATTTTTCGTCATTTTACAACCAAGGCTTTTAATTTTATTACATTCTCAGTCTATCTATATAGGTGCAGTTATTATGTCCTATGTGTGTGGTAAGCCTTTTTTATCTAAAAGAGTTTTTATGTAGGTCTAAAAATATAGCAACACTTTACCTACTTTTTAGCACAATTTTATTAGCTCCAACTTGATAGGTTATGTCGATACTGGTCAATATACAGACCAGACTGTTTTTTAACATAATTAAATATCCATCTGAGAACGCTTACGACGGATTAATTTGTAAATCTATAAAGCTGTTCAAATTTTTCTTCTTAGCAGATAAAATTTTGACTTCTCATTGATTGAGGCCAATTTTAAAAGGATCAGAGCATCGATTTTTATAGGTCCGATTTCATTGGCACCTAGCTATTAGATTGAGAAAACTACATATAAATACTAAAGATTAAATTTACTTATAGTCAAGCATTTTGCAAGTAAGCGTCGCAACCTTGGTGCATGTTTACTGACCTCTAGACCCCAAGTGACAAGTATTGTGACCTCTGGCATTTGATAGAATGTGTCTGATCATAGAGGTATATGTATGACAGACATTGCATCTGTTTTGTGTGTCTTATTAGCACATAATGATGTGTAAGCCTATATTGAAGCTTTTTTAGACGTATACTCTCAGTTGTGCTTTTAACGCAATAAAAATATGAGTTGGTGCACTCGTCCCCTAAAATTCGTCCACTGGAATAAAAGTTGAAGTTTTGGCCCCTATAAAGGTAACAATTTGTCCCCCGGCGAAAGACCAGTCAATTTTAATTTATTTTAAATGTACCTACTCGTCCTTATGTAGTTTTGAAAATTCATAAAATAATAAATATTTCTTAGACCATTGTAAAGTGCTAATGCTAATGCTATCCTGCCAGAGCACTCACTGATCAATATTTTTCGTACAAAAATAACAAAAAAAAGTTTTTGTTTTTATTTATGTCCCTTTTTGCTATTCTATGAATCCAACTCCGTTTAAACATCCAAACCTGCTGAGAAACTGGAGGATAAATAGTCACCCTGTATACAGAAACTCCAGTACACATACACACCGATCCTAAAGCAGAGATCCAGTGAAATACCCCAAGAGCCTAGTCAGTCAGTCAGTCTAGCTCATCGGGGTCACACCTTCAAGGCTGAAGACATGACGAAGCGATAGGAATCCGTGTAGGCGATGTAGTTAGTGACAAGTCGCTCTTAATGTCTCGTAGGGATGGGACACGTGGAATTTTATATCGATAATAACTCTACACAGAAAATCGAAGAATCACGAAGAGTTTTTTTTTTTTCATGTTTTCTGGCTTTTTATAATAATCTTTCTCCAAGGTACTTTCAATCAGATAGAAAAAACCTTTTTTTTTAATAATATGCCCAGATTTAAAACTTATTTTTTAATGATAACTTAACAACCGGTAACACCGGTGACCGCAGTAGCGTAGCGATCAATGTAATTTTTTTTTGAGATTTGTGAGATGTATTCCAAATTGAAAATAAGACTAGTACTATAAAATCTAAACATTTCTACAACCTGATTCAGTCGCCAAACAAACAAGCGAAAGACATGCAAATAAATACAAAAACATGCAGTATAAATTTTCATATCTCATACATAAATATTATTTCTAATTTATTAATAGACATTTGTACATTTAAACCGGATTTATTTAATTATTCAATCCAACATTATACCTACAATTACAGGCCAATGTCATGTAATAAATTAAGGTACTAAAATATAAGTAATCATTAATTTGTATTACCAGCAATAAATTTATCTTCAGTCTATAAAAGGGATTTACTCATACAAGCAATGCTGATGTACAAAATGAAACAACTATTTTTATATGATCATGTAGATTATAATAGTAACTAAAAGGTTATGTTACTCTTAATTAACTAATCAATTATATCGTATAAAGATGAGACATGTAGTCATCCCGCATATTTAAAATTTAATGAATCCTTTAATTATTCGATACATTTATTTCCTTTTTTTGTATATCGATGTTTTAAAAATTTCCCCTCACTAGAAAATGCAAACGCGTACTAAATCGCTGTTACCTGAATAAAAGGGTAAATACATGGTCGACCATCAAACGTTATTGTAGGTACTTTATTTGCCTCTTTTTCTCGTCTTTATCGACCGAGCGAGCGCAGCGAGCGAAGCGTCTCAGTTTCCACTAGCCGAAAATTCTTTTGTCTGTCCGGATGTTATCGCCTACAGGTCGCATTTCTGAACCGATTCTTATGAAATTTTGTGAGCAGGTTCGTTAATTTTATAGAATTTTTTAGTCGAGCCAGTTTTTCGAAATTTTATAAAATGGCGATAATAAATAAAAAAAACCTTATATCTCAGCTATTTAAAAAAAAATCAAAAATGTCATTAGACATTTTTGTTATCCTTATTAAGACGCAACTTTTTTGTATGAACAACATAGAGAAATTTAATAAAACCGCTATAAATCCATATATTAAATTCTTATACGATAGTTCACAAAAAAAATTAATAGATGGCGGAGCAAAGCTTTTAATACTCGCAAATTCATTTATGAGTGACTTGATTTATTGATTAAAATGAGATTGTTTGAATTGCGTGTATTTTTTTTTAAACTGAGTGCGTTTGACCTCTATCTTGCCTGATGAGAAGCATAGATGAGATCTAGGGTGGTACACGCAAACTGAAAAAAACTCAAGTATTTATTTGGTTAATGGTATTGTATTGTGGATTGCTTTGCTTGGTGGAATTATCTTGAACACTTGAAATAAATCTGATATCAAAAAACTTCATTGTATGATTAGAATCCTATTAAAAAAGTAATATATACGTTTATGTATATAATAGATTCGATTTCAAATTGAACTTTCTTTTTTGAACTTTAATTTTGTTGCGCAAATTACATAAATATACATACCTATAACCAATAGGTCAAACCATGCATTTCTGACGACTGACGACCTCCGTGGCCTAACGGTCATCACGCCAGACGGCCACACCGGAGGTCCCGGGTTCGATCCCCGGTCGGGTCAAGATGGAAAATAATCTTTTTCAGATTAACGTGGGTTTTGGATATTTATCTATCTATCTATCTCAGCCGAAAGACGTCCACAGCTGGACAAAGGCCTCCCCCAAGGATTTCCATAATGACCGGTATTTATCTATACATAAGTATATGTATTTGTTATAAAATATAGTATTGTTAAATTAGCATCCCGTAAAGTCTTGAACTTACTCAATCTGTGTGATTTGTCCGTATATATTTATTAATATTATTTATATTATTTCGAGGCGAAAAAGGCAGGTCTCAGTCAATTTTTTTTTTTTTTTGGGTAATGAGGCAAAGGAGTTTATTCGGGAATTGAGTCGTCGTATGGTTTTGAGCGGTTGTGATCGACGTGCCGGTTCATATCTGATCCAAAGGATTTCTCTGGCCATCCAGCGTGGCAATGCTGCTGGGGTTATGGGAACCTTTGGGTCAGATATGAGAACGGACTTTCTTTTTAATTAAGGTTATTCTACCTACAGATTGTATTGATTTAATAAAATATTTTTTTGTGGTATTGACCAACCACAAGAACTTTTTACTTTCTTTCCAGCATTGGTAGGTTGGTTTCAAAACTCTTCTAAGCCAGGGACACGGTAAAATATTGGTTATTTCGTGGAAGGGCTCGCGAGGTCTACTGTTCTCACAGAACCACTAGTACTATTCACGGTTGTAAAGAAATGTGAGGTTTTATCTTCTGTCCCTTTCTCCTTTTTAATTTTGTTTTATGTCTTTAAAGGAGGAGGTTGGTTGATAACCTCATTGCTTATGTATGTTTAATAGACAAACAAGTATACTGCTTGATGAAAAATGTAAGCGCGCGAACTTTTTTTGCTCACTGCTTCACCGTCATCTATTTTTTATCTTCTTCTGACCTAGTATTTTCACTAAAGATATAATAAATAATATGTTTATACTATTTCTATAGCCATAAGAATGGTTCTACCCTCTAGCTAACTAACATAGGTATCGTTGAGTACTAACACTATTTAATAAATATTAAAAAACAACTAGCAATTCAGCGCCAAAGGCAAAATGGTACAATTGTCCCCGGTCTACCCTACTTTACTTACGTACAGTCAGACGGATGCAGAGGAACCTGACCCCTTCGGTATTTCTCCGGCGATCCTGTCCGTGCCGTATCCGTGATTTTTGTTGGAGCTCTATCCGTGTCCGTGCCGCATCCGTGATTACTTTGGAACTCTGTCCGTGCCTGTGCCGTGTTTCTCTCGGTGTATTTTTATATTTAAATTGTATTTTCTATTTAATTGTACATAAATAACTTTTACTGATAAATCTGTTATTTTACTTCATAACAGTTGGCCTATCTCACAGAATCTCACAGACTATAATTAGATGCAGAGAAACTTCAAGTGAGGTAATAAATAAAAGTAACGAACCTCAGCAATTTTAACTATTGGAATACCTACACAAATTATTTAAACTCGGAAAAAAGATCGATTTAATAAATAAATTAGCAACTTGTCTTAAAAACTGCCAATACTTATTTGCACGAAAGATTTCAAGGAAAATTCCTTACTAAAACACTTTTAAATATGTCCTAACAAAACCCGCACACTAACAAAAAAGAAAGAGAGAAAAAATTTAAATGCTGCAAATCAGCGCTCTTAAATATTCACGATGCCCAAAAATATATGAATTTATTTGTTTATCTACCACGAAAGCTAGTGAATCAAGTATTTTACGTGTAGCGTCATACCGCTATGCAAATTTTATAGCACCACGCTCTTGACTTTGATGTTAGATCAATGATAGATTCTAGGTTACCGCACTTTAAATGGAAGTACCTTATTTTTGGCTTTTTGAGGATATTGACCGTGTTTTTGCCCTAGATTTAGATTTATTTTTAACTTTAACTTATGACGCAAATAGCGATAACGATTATTTTGTATATTTTTGGCTACGTCTGTGTTGTCATAGTTGTTTTATAGTGTTTGTAGAAAGAGCAGTTTGCATATCAGTTCTGTAAACGTTTTTTGCAAACTTTAATATTCAAAGGACTTACAAAAAGTTGAGATGACTGGTGTTGACCATAGACCTAATATTTTCTAGCTCTATGGTGCTGACACCATAGAGCAACACGGACCCGCGCGCGGAAGTCCTTGTTGCTCGAAGGCTGACACACGCAAAGAAAAAATTTAAAAGAGAATCCAGCATGGAAGTAATAAGTACTTAATGGAATTCTGAAAAAGATGGCTTCGACATAACTTTTTAAAACAACATTTACAGAACAAGCACAGACTAAAAATAATGATCACGGCGTCAAGTTTTTGTTCCACCGGTTCTACTCGAGGCAATCTAAGGATCATGTTACTGGCAGGTTGGTGGCGGTGGTAAAAAAAAGTTACGGTGTTACCTTACTTGGAGAGTGCGGGTTGGTTCAGTAAGGTCAGCATATACAGTATAGTGATACTGTATCTGTATATCTTTAGCCCTTACGCAGAAGATAGAGCCAAGAGTTGTAAGACCCGAAGGCCACTATCTGGTCTATTAGTGAAATGGAGATCTAGATATAAAAAGTGACAGGTTGCTAGCCCATTGCCTAAGTGAAGAATACCCAGTTTAAAGCCTACTTTTCCTTGATTGACTTTTACAATCTGCATAGAAGAGAAGCAGCAGACACATTTTATTCTTCTTTTTTTTTTCTTTGTACCTATCCAATCAAAAAGCTGGCTAAAGGCCTCTTAAAGAAAAAAATCAAAACATTCCAAAATTTTTGTTTTTTATTCGGTTTTTCAACTACTAACGTATTTTGCTGACTTTACAAAGTATTCAATAGACATCAAGTAAGTGCGCTGTATTTTCTTACTAGCTACACCCTAGGGCTCCCGTGGGAACTTCTGGATAAAAAGTACCCTAGGTCCTGTTTCAGGTTTTGCTCTACATGTACCAAATGTGCATCAAAGTCGGTCTTGTAGATTTTGTTTGTTTGTTTGTTATCTTTATTCTACTAAGGATAGAAGTCCTCCAGCGCGCTGCAATGTCTAGACTGTTGATGCAAACTGTCAAAAAGCGTAAAGTCGAATATTTGGGACACGTGTTACGACACGACAGATATCAGCTGCTTCAACTTATTATGATGGGCAAAATAGAAGGCAAGAGACGTGCTGGAAGACGCAAATAATCATGGCTGAGAAACATACGCGAGTGGACCGGAGTCACCAGGGTTGAGGAGCTGTTTCGCATAGCGGCGAACTGAGAAGAGTTTGCGAAACTGATGGCCAACCTCCAGTAATGGAGAGGCACTACAAGAAAAAGTAGGTTCTAAGGATATAAGAAAGTAATAAAAATAAAAATGTAAATATACAATGGCGGACTTATCCCATGAAGGGATCTTCCAGTCAACCAGCGATAGATTGAGAGGATATATTTACTAAATAAAAGAAGGAAATGATTTGTTTGAAGAAGTTTAGAAACATACATCCAAACTGTCTTTTACTGAATATTTATATTCTTTGAACGTTGAATTCATAATCATTTTTTGTTTGTTTCTTTATTTATTTATTTAACTCTTTATTGGACAAAATTTTTAAAAAAATTATGTACGTTTTTGGGAACATTTTTTGGAGTACTTTGGGTATTCCCAACCTTTAAATTTAAACGTAAAGCTAAGCAAGCTAATGGTGGTCAGTATATACATTTTTTTTTATTGCGTTTGTCTTTTAAGAGAATGTAGCCGCGAAGCAACTATTGTCGACTATTGTTAAGTATTGTTAGTATTCCTATCCACGGTTCAACGAAAGCGTGTCAAAAATTCGACCTTCAATTCTCACTTTCGCAACAAAACACAATCGAATACACACACGATTTCCGATTTCCCGATAACGGTAATCGATACCGTACCGAGATCCCGGAATATCGATCATTATGCGATTATTTCGGACCGAATAAGGCAACTGGATTGTACGTGTATCGATTTAACGACTCGATACTTTGTTATTTCGAATTAACGGTGGTTTTGGAATCGATGAATATGGATTAATGGTTCTTTAATACTTTCCATTCGGTCATGTGTCAGTTACTTATTCAAGTATTATTTTTTTTGTATTTTATTTATAATTTCCCACGGGAACAAAGCTTCAGGAGGATTGGTTTAGTAGATAAAGCGTGAAGAGGTAACAAGCATACAAACTCACTTTCGCATTTATAATATTAGTTAGGATAATACCCAGCGAATATCCAGTAAATTTGAGTAGGATGATGTGCTAGTGACTGTACCCTTTCGGCCGCCATGGCAGTACGACATGAAAGTACAGTCTGCCACTTTAAAACCTACCAAATTCATAGCGAATTTATCACTACTATACCTCTGCTTAACAGGCAGTGCAGGGTTTCTTGCCATGTTGGCTGTATCAAGAACTAGTTTGAATTTCTAATTAAAATCATAATGAAGCCTGGAATCGCCGACCGGATAGGTTTTTTTTTACAGCTTGGCCGTAAAATCCCTTTGTCTATTTAGCTCGTATTGCTCGTAAACGAGCTAATGCATATCAGCAGGGATGTATTGGAGCTTTGTCACCGTAACCGAAAATACTGGATATCCGAAATAATCGTAATTGAAACTAAATCCGAGAAGAGTTTCGTAATTATAATAATAATCCTAACTAATATTAATAATGCGAAAGTGAGTTTGTTTTTTTATTTGTTTGTTTGTTACCTCTTTACACTTTATCTACTAAACCTATCTTACTGAAATTTCGCATACATATAGTTAGGAGTATTGAGAATGAGATAGGGTACCTATCCCGGGAAAAAGTACTGTAGTGTGGGAAATTCGCGCTGGCGAAGCCGCGGGTAAAGCTAGTTTCTTTTTAAATGAGGTTACAGGTTTTTAAGAATGAAAAGTCAAAAGCTGTCTTACTTGATAAACTTATTTAACGAAACGGTTTCGGATATATTGTTATTTCGGATAACCGATAGTTTCGGTTACGGTTCTTCCTAGCATCTCTAACAACGGGTACTGAGGGTACATTTTATGGGCTTTCGTTTACGTGGTGTGAAATGAGAATCATTTGTTAGCACTTACGTTAATTGTATATCAGCCATTTGTTAGTTATTTTTGTGGATGTACAATTCTTAGGCTGAGCTGCAACGTCTTAGTTTGACAGTATCTAATAGAAACTTTTACCGTACCGATTAGGCAAAAAAATCCTAACTAATAAAATAAATGCAAAAGTGGTTTGTTTGTTTGTTACCTATTCACGCTTTATCTACAGAACCAATCTTCCTTAAATTTCGCATACACATAGTTAGAAGTACGGAGAAGGACATATAGATACCTTTTATTCCGGCAAAAACACTGTTCCCGTGGGAAGTTCACGCGGGCGAAGCCGCAGGCAAAAGCTAGTATTTATATACATTATTACATTTTATTAAATTGTTACTAGTTCACACCTTGTGGGGAGAGGCTAGTGGTCTGAGATCCATGCATCATCCATCCTGTTTAGTTCAGTTACCAAGAATTAGGAGTGAGGTCCTCAGAAGAAAAAAAAAGAAATTTTGAATATTGACTTGCATTAGTTGTCAAATAGTATGACACAAGTAAACGTAACATTACTTTGACAGTAACCTTAACCAAAAGTTCAATTTCGAGGCAACTATGCTTTCTACTTAGGTTTTAAATTTAATTTTTCATTATGAACATGTTTTTATAATTTACAACCTGGAACTGCAAGCCAAGCTGGCATTTTGAGGAAATTATAACCCTAGACAGACTTTACGACCCATGGGAATAAAACAAGTAAATCCCAAGGAAAATCAGGATTTGCTTGCGGAAGAGCCGAACAGAATTATCTGCTTTGATAGCTGGAGAGTTACGACCCAGTGTGCAGGCTATATTATCTGTGGTCTAGGTAAATCAGTTCGATTCCCGCGTTACTGTCCCACCTACACGGCTTTGCTCCAAATAGATCGAGGCTTGTCGAGAGTTTGCTGTTTGTAGAATTTTTTTATAGAATTAAAAAAAATGTTTCTTTCCGGTTCATATTTTATCTGCCACATTTTACGTTGTAAATTAAGACGAAATTTACTTTTTATACTTACTGCAAAAAAGATTAGAAAATATTGAAATTAGAAAAGAAAGCTCCGTTATTAGTCTGAACTTTAGGATACTAATATTGATACTTAGCTTATAAAAAGTCGTTCTATCCTACTAATATTATAAATGCGAAAGTTTGGATGTGAGTTTGTGAGAATGTTTGTTACTCAATCACGCAAAATCTACTGGACGGATTTCAATGAAATTTGGTATACGGGTAGAAAAATACCGGGAATAGCACATAGGGTACTTTTTATCCCGAAATTCCCACGGGAGCGAAGCCCCGGGGCGCAGCTAGTTGTATAATAAATTAATGCAATATTAAATGGCTTGTGTTTAAACGCTTACCAAAAATGTATCAATTTTACTACTAATAAATTCGAAACGCTCACCAAAACGGATAAATGATCACCAAATGATGTCTCCTAAAATATTATAAAAAGGATATAATTTATATTTTTATTCAATGCCTTGAAAATATATGAATACCTTTTAATTGCTTTTCTAAACAAATATGTCATATTGTCACCAAATAGATAATACCAATATTTTTTGTCTCGAGTTTCAATTTGGTAATTTTAGCTGATGTTAAAAAGCTGACGATCGATCGAATATTTTTGAAATAGCAAATTTTATAATGCGGTTCTCAAACATATGTCACTTCTTTATTATTAAATGAAATTAGTTAAAATATGTGACGTACATCGATTGCCCGCGAGTGCGCCGTCAGCATATCGACGCCGCAATCGAACTTAATTTTATATTATTTTATTCAGTACACATTTTACCATAGAACAAAGTAGACAGTGCTCTTTAAACCAATTGCGAGTCTGTTACGTGTGCTCAAATAATTTAACCATTTTCTTTACCATTACCATTTTCACCACCATTTACTTATAATTTCTAACTTAGCTAATTCCTCCATTATTTCTGATTTTACCTTTGTTTGTGTTATTCACAATAAATCCCTTTTGTTACCATAACCAATCTCTTTCTATTTAACTCTCTTTCTCAATGTACAACACCAAACCCGTACATTTAATGGTCCTTCGATTCCTTTAACTTTCGTTTCTTTTCTGTGTGTAATTTGTATTTTCCGAGCATCCCGGACTTAATATACATACTCGTCGAAAAGTTACAAAGTGAACCAGTGCCGTGGACATTACCAGTTCAGTGCATACAAACCATACGAACTATCGTCGTTTAATAAACCAGTTGCCAGGCCTAGTCGTTACCAGGACTCGGTCTCCCCGGAGCGTTACCATTGCTGCGGATAACCAGTAACCAGTGTTGAGCTAACCAGACGCTCGCACAACCAGAGCAAGCCGATACGTCAAGTAAGAGCTTTCCTTTTTTTCTTACCATTTCTACATTTTCTGCCAATACCATGGAGGCATTATTAGAAACTCAAGCTCACATTATGTCAGCAATGGATCAGTTGCTGTCTAACTTTAAAAAAGATAGCCATGATCGTAAAACACCAGATTATATCAGGAGGAGGCTGGAGACTCTTGACTCCTATTGGAAAGAGTTTCAAACCAATCATTCGCAGTTAGTTATTTTAATTGATGACAAAAACCATTCTTATTATGAAAACCAAGATTTTGAGCGAACTCATGATTTTTACCAAAAGGCTAGGCAATTAATACAGGGTTACCAAGTAGAGGAAGGTAGGCCAACCACTCCAATTTTAAAACCAGCTACACCACTTAATCTACCGTATATTTCTACGCCCATTATGTCTGGTCCGTCTGTAAGTTCTAAGGGGATGAATAGTAAGCTTCAAGAATTGCTAAGAAAACAAACCAGTAATTTCAAGGCATTCGCGCGTACTGTTTCAAATATCAAACTAGATACTTTAACCGAAAAATGGGAGTTTGAGGACTCTCTTAAAATGCTTTATTCTCGCTGGGAGGTTGTAGACTCTCTTCATTGGGAAATCGACAGTGAACTGGAGGGTAAATGCGACGACAAGTCTTACGAGATGGAGTACTCAAAGTATGAAGATTGTTATACCAGTATGAAGAAGGCAATCAACACCAAAATGTGGGCTGTATCACACAGAGAAAAGTCCACACCGAAGATGGAAATACCTACGTTTAGTGGCAGTTACCAGCAATGGACATCCTTTAAAGATTTATTCGTCGAAACCATTCATAAGAACCCTTCCCTTCCAAACGCTCAAAAACTCCAATTACTTAAAACCAAACTTAAGGGTGAGGCGGAAAAACTCATCCAACATCTCAATATAAGCACCGAAAATTATCAAGTAGCTTGGCAAATACTTAACAATCGCTATAATAACCAAAAGTTAATTTTTTCTTCTCATATTAGTACTCTTTTAAATCTACCAAGTATCCAATCCCAAATCGCGGCCCCAATTAAACGTCTTCACGATACCACCAACGAATGTTTACATGCGATCGAGAAGCTGGGAGTCGACACCGCGTCCTGGGATCCTCTTATCGTGCATCTTTTATCTCAGAAATTAGACGCAGAGTCATTAAGAGATTACACCGAGAGTCTTCCCAACCAAAAAGAACTACCAACTCTAAAGGACTTCTTGAAATTTTTGGAAATGAAATTTACGTCACTAGAAGCTACCAGACGCAAGCAAGAAATCACCAAACCATCAACGCAAGAAGATTCGCGTCCTAAAAACCAAAAATTTAACCAAAATACCAAAACGTATACCCCATATTCATATAAATCTTTACACGTGGAGAAAGCCAGATGTCCTCATTGTAGGGAAAATCACGCAATCTTTTTCTGCAAATCATTTCGCGAATCTAGGCCGGACATTCAACTAAAAACTATTGCTAAATTCAAATTATGCAAAAATTGCTTGATTGATCACCAGGGCAAAGAGTGCATGTCAACCAAAACTTGCCGATTTTGCAACGAAAAGCATAACTCATTACTGCACAATAGTATGTTCGTGAAAAATACAGAAAATGCAACATCGGAACTTAGCGCTAGCTCGAGCAATGACCAACAATCGTGTCATGTGACGCAGGAGTGTGTAGCTGAAACTCTCTTAGCAACGGCGATGATCGGGGTCCAGGCGGCAGATGGGACACAACATACCATGAGGGTGCTCATCGATCCTGGTGCACAGACGTCAGAGGATGCAGCTCAGCGATTAGGTTTACCACGCAAACGATGCAAAGGCGTAATATTTGGAGTCGGTACCAAGGAAAACAATTGTAAGGGCATCTTATCCATGCAGTTACATTCTCTTCAGAACGATTTCTCTTTACGTATTGAAGCATTCATAATGAATAAATTAATTCATAATTTACCAAACCAATCTTTCGAAAAACCTTCATGGAATTTCCTAGACACCATTAACTTATCCGATCCTGATTTTCACATTAGTCGTCGTATCGATCTTTTGTTAGGAGCCGACGTTTATGGCATAATAATAATGAGCGGAATAATCAAAATTAGTCCATCCATTCCGGTAGCTCAAGAAACTCAGTTCGGATGGATATTATGTGGGAATTTTCAAAAAACCTATCATTGTAATGTCGTCATTAACCAAACGGACGAATTGCGTGAATTTTGGGACATTGAAGATATTTCGCAACAATCAACCTTATCGGAAGCTGACAATCACTGCATCAAGTTCTATAAGGAAACCACCAGAAGAGACAGAGAAGGACGATACCACGTCAGATTACCATTGAAACCAGACATTGACGAAAAATTAGGCGCATCAAAACCATTAGCGATAGCCCAGTTTCGCCAATTAGAAAGAAAATTTTCTAAAAATAAACAATTAGAAACCAATTATAAATTGTTTATAAATGAATATCGCTCTTTAGGACATATGAAACCAGCCGCCGCCGGCGCTAGTAATCAGAAACCATCTTGTTACCTACCGCATCATGGCGTCATACGTTTAGAATCGCTTTCGTCACCATTGAGAGTTGTTTTTAACGCTTCCGCTAAGACATCTTCCGGATTAAGCCTTAATGATCTCATGGAAGTTGGTCCTAACTTACAACAGGACCTTCAATCTCTTATTTTGAAATGGAGACAATATCCTTACGCCTATGTAGCAGACTTGGAGAAAATGTTTCGACAAATTAGAGTGCATGAAGAAGACCAAAGGTACCAGAAGATTGTATGGAGAGAATCGCCAACCAGTCCTATAGAAGAATACCAGCTTAGCACCGTCACTTACGGTACAAAATCAGCACCATTCCTTGCGATGATGACCTTGAAGCAGCTCGCTAATGACGAACGGTCCAATTACCAGAATAGCGAGGCTATTAGAGTCCTAGAGGAATTCATGTACATGGATGACGTTCTCCACGGAGTCTTTGAACCTTCGGATGGAATAGCATTGCAGCAGGACCTCATCCAACTATTTAAATCTGGCGGTTTTCATCTCAGAAAATGGAAATCGAATATCAAGGAATTATTACCAAACCAAAGTTCGGGACATGATCATTTTGATTTCAAACTTCAAACTGAAGCTACCAAAACTTTAGGACTTCGCTGGATTTCCCACGAAGATGATTTTTGTTTCGAACCCAATTATAAATTTAGCTCTTCGCACCCTACCAAAAGATCACTGTTATCGGATATATCTAAAATTTTCGATCCCGTAGGCGTTCTTTCACCCCTTTCTACAAAATTGAAATTGCTATTTCAATCGGGTTGGCAAGGTCAACTGAAATGGGATAGTGAACTACCAGAAGACATCTGCAACGAGTGGACGAAAATAAAAGCCGATATACACCAAATTAACCAAATAAGATTGCCAAGATGTCTCGGAACGAAGAAGTCAGATAAGATTGAACTGCGCGGATTCTGCGACGCTTCAACCAAGGCTTACGCTTGTGTAATCTACTGCAAAATCACCAGAAATGACTCATCGTCCATTGTCCTCGTCATGGGAAAAGCTAGACTTGTAACAACCAGTAAAACCATCACTTTACCAAAATTAGAACTTTGCGGTGCTCATCTATCAAGCCGACTCATGCAAAAAGTCAAAGATTGCTTACCAGAATTTTACATCGAGACATACGGATGGATCGACTCGATGGTCGCATTAGGATGGCTTAATGGAGAACCAAGCCGATGGAAACCATTTGTGGCGAATCGAGTAAGGAAGATAACTGATGTCATCATAATTAACGACGCCAACCTACCTCCCGGAAAGTGGCCATTAGGAAGAGTCGTAGAATTACATCCAGGAAAGGACGGCCAAACCAGAGTCGTAACTCTCAAAACCAAGAATGGGTTGATGAAGCGACCAGTAATCAAGCTTTCTGTTTTACCAGTTCACGACCAGCAACCAGAGCAACCATCTATTAGTACTACCAGGACTGACGTCACAGTAGATGCATCACAAGACGACAAACCGGACGTCGTAACCGGCACTCCATCCAAAAGGCAACGACGTACCAAGAAATCGTGCAACTACCTGTCTCTCCTGTTTACATTCCTATTGTTTTTATTGACACCTATCAGAGCGGATTACAACATATCGAGCCTAAAAAACAATCAAAGCATGTTTTACTTCGATCAGATTTCTTCCATGTTCCTGATCCGCGACGAGTGGAAGTTAATAGTTTACTATGATTTAGAACCATACTGGCAAACCAACGAGTTATTTACCAAATACCTAAACCATCTAGAAAACATATGTTCGTATTCGAAAACGAAAACTCAATGCGATATTATTATGTTACAGCTACAACATAAATATAAAGAATATAATTATTACAATGAAATTCTACTCGGTCAGCAGTTCACACCGCACATCAGACAGCGACGCGGACTCATAAACGGAGTAGGTTACGTTGCCCACACGTTGTTCGGGATATTAGACGAAAACTTTGCCGAACAATACAGGAAAGATATTGATTTGATAAGGAGTAACCAGAAACATCTCGCTAGCTTATGGAGAAACCAGACCTCCATTGCTGAAGCCGAATATAATTTATTAAAACGAACTCAGAGTACCATGGACAAACAGCATAAGATATTTAACCAACATCTTATATCTTTAGAAACTGCTGTATTGGACCTGAAGGCTCAAGCCCAGAAGGCTGCCGACCTAAGTGATTTTACCATGTCGTCAATTATCGCCACTAATATTTTGAACGATCTCAGAAATATTCAAGATACCCTACTGGATACCATCACGAATGTCTACTACGGGAATTTTAACATCCATATCACGAATGTCTACTACGGGAATTTTAACATCCATCTCTTATCACCAGAACAACTTATTCACCAATTGAATATCATAGTCGGTCATCTCTCTAAGGATTTATCTTTACCCGTGAATAACATTCAAGTCAATTTATCAAAGATTTACCATCTACTCAAAGTACGTACCAGAATTACCAAAGAATATTTCATTTTCGAAATAAAATACCACTCGTAAGCCGAAGTCAATACGACATCTACCAATTGATTCCTATCCCGCGGCAAATTAACGAAACCATGGTAACCCTAATGCCTATAGCCAGTCATATTGCGATGAACTTGCAAAATAATATATATGTGCCAATGTCGGACAATTACTTTAATAATTGCATTCGATCAGATGATTTTACGTATTTATGTTCGCTACACAGTCCCTTATACCAATTAGAGACTGACCAAATTCCATGTGTTAAAAGTCCTATTACCAATAACTGCCTAAAGAATTCTCTTTCTTGTAGCGACTCATGGCTCCAGCTTCATAGAATTAATAGCTATCTATATTCTTGCTGCGGTACATGTTCCATACGAGTTATTTGTGGTAACCACATCACGGCAGAGAAACTCAGTCAGGCAGGCGTTATCACTCTTGCAGAAGATTGCGTAATCAAGGGTGACTCCATTACCATAATGCCTCATAAACTACTTACCAGTCAACTAACTCTCAAACCAGATATTATGTCCCCCGACATACCAGCAGTAAATCACGTGATCAATGTTTCTCTGTCCAATGCCACAATTGAGTTAGACCAGAACCAGATGAAAGAAGATTTGAGAAATATTGGCAACCAAATCCAAGAAATGAAAGCCGATAAGGGTCTCTCAGATCAAATTTCATACCACGACGTACATCATTACGTCATTAGTTACGTATTAGTAGCTACAGTCGGAGTGACGTTCTGTGCGTGGGCTTGCGCGCGGGTGCGCAGGCGACGCGCGGAGCGGCGTGCTGCCAGCGGCGACGGCAATGCCGTCAACGACGCCGGTGTTCAGTGCTTAAGTGTCAATGTGAGTGGTCATAGTGATAAGTGCGCGGTCCAATCTGTTAGTGATAATACCACTCCTAGTGTTAGTGTAAGTGAAAAGGTCGCTAAATATAGTGCGCGAGTGGATAGGGCCCCGTCACCTAAAATTCGTTACCAGTTTAGTGAATCGTTTAACCAATCGGACTCTTAGAGACTCTAATTTTAGATTAACTTTAATTATGTCCAATCACCTTGTAAATCGTTAAATTAAGATTCACTCTTGAAACCATCTTACACCCCCATTTTCACCAACTTTCATTTAGTTTTTCTCTCGCCCGGGAATATGTACGGTCTATGACGTACATCGATTGCCCGCGAGTGCGCCGTCAGCATATCGACGCCGCAATCGAACTTAATTTTATATTATTTTATTCAGTACACATTTTACCATAGAACAAAGTAGACAGTGCTCTTTAAACCAATCGCGAGTCTGTCACGTGTGCTCAAATAATTTAACCATTTTCTTTACCATTACCATTTTCACCACCATTTACTTTTATAATTTCTAACTTAGCGAATTCCTCCGCTATTTCTGATTTTACCTTTGTTTGTGTTATTCACAATAAATCCCTTTTGTTACCATAACCAATCTCTTTCTATTTAACTCTCTCAATGTACAACACCAAACTCGTACAATATGATAACATAACAAATATATATTTCACTGTCAATTTTACTGAGAAATAAAAAATCTAAGGTACCTACCTAATATGAAAATAATCGTTTTATTTAATTTAATCAAATTATATAGGAAGTAAAATTATTCTTGTCCTAGATCTAGAGCCATACTACAGAAAACTCTCTAGAGTGTTTGTTCTCTAGAAATCGTTTTAAAAATTACTAGATTACTAGAGTAAATTAATCTCTACAGACAATTTATAAATTTACAACTCTTTAACTTTATCAATTCATGTTTTCTTAACTCATTCTTATGAGAAGGGATAAAGTTGTTCCCACTTTTACTAAACTGTGTTTATAAGCGTTCTTGAACATTACTTGGGATTATATTTTACTCTTAAGGTAGAAAATACAATAAAATTCTATTAGATATCTAATAGCCCGTTTTTAGACGCGATTGTGTTACTTGGGCAGAGACGACTGAGAGAGGAGCGCGGGGCATAAAGGAAAGCAGTTGTAATATTAGTCTTACATTAAAGTAATCTGGGTTCAGTTTATTACTTTTGAATGACAGTCAATAGAATTTGTAGTATGGTTTTAGGTATTAATATTAAAATTTATATATGACATTATTTGGTGATCATTTATCCATTTTAGGAAGCAAAAAGTATATTTGAACAATGCATGCAATTATTATGATGACAGTTTATTTATTTTGGACCATAATGTTGTATATTTTAGGACACTCTTTATAAAGGCAGTGTATTTTTTTTGGAGTCATTTAATTTATTTGGTACTTAGGCTTAGGATTTAAAAAATATTTCTGGTGAGCGTTTAAATTATACCCATATTAAATTAGTATTATGTACCTATATATCATTTTTCCAAGAAGTGCAACGAAAAGCAATATTTCCATGAGGTAAAGCACAGTGGGGCCGTATGTATTTTTGGCTGCTTAAAAATGTAATAGATCCGATGAAGCAATACCACTAACGACGTGATTAAGCTAACAAAGAATATAATGATTCAGTTTACTCAATTTCACAAATCCATTGACAGTTGACCTTAGCGGACTAAACGAAAATTACTTTTGTAAATATACTTGTGTAAGTCGACGGCTTTGATTTGATCTCTCTTTGACACGCGCTGTCATTTGACAGGCTTTGAAATGTTTTTTAAGGTATTGCAGCCATTCTTGTAATCATAAAAAATACCGTTTTTGGTCTTGTTACGTCAGTCGCAAGTGTCAGATTTAAAAATTTTAAGATTATTGTGTCATCTTAATTCCGATACTTCACCAGCGGGTCGCAAGTGTGTAATTTTATTTGTTTTTTAATATAATTTCTTGGATGATTCCAGATTGTTTCACTTGAGTGACATTATTTGCTAAGGTTTTGAAAAAAATATTAAAAATAAATAAAATTGTATTTTTCAACTAGCTGTACCCTCCGGCTTCTCTTCAATGAGAATTTCGGTATTCTGGATAGCAATTCTCATTAACATTAATGAGGATTGCTATCGAGAATACCTAAATTATAGCTACAAAGCTATAATTTAGACAAACTTATTACAATGCTTTCAGACTTCTCTGATGTATAATTTAAATTTACTTGCTATTACTACAGGTAAAAAATTCAAACTTGAAAGAAAACACCTAAAAAGATCTTATTGTCTATTCTTTGGCTTTATGACCAATCTTCAGCGTCAATTTAAAGTCGGCGGTCATACAAAACCTACTAAACTTGCCAATTGTCACTTTCGACATTTTAACACCGATTGTTTCACAACCCTACGTGTCTATTCATAAGATAATAACAATTGAAGGATTTATCGCACAAACTTTAATATGACTTCACATATTCTCACGTCGCCGACGCTTGTGCCAGCCCACATGAGGAAAAACTTTGCAAGATCGACTAATGCCAAAAAAGAAAAAAATGTCCAAAGCCAATGCCCAAATATTTGGTATCTTATCACTATTCTTTGCCTGACTAGAATGTGTGTGTAGATAGATATATATAGATACTAACTGTGTGTGACCCAGTCGCGTCGGGGCACTTTGTGTTTGTGTTTCCCGTGGTAATATTATGTTAAAAAGTTACCTGTAAGATATAACATCAGATTCCCTAGTAGGCAAATTGGCCGATCAGCTGATCGGACTTAGACGAGAGAAAAAAATTGATTACGATAGGGTGAAAATAGTATTACCATAAGGAACGAAGGAAGGTGGAGTAAAGCTTTTACCGAGTGGTACCCCCGAAACGGAAAACGGAGCGTAGGGCATACGGCAGCTAGTCGACATACATATATATATATATACGTGGGGGTAGGCAACGACTAGCGATTTCCACCTGCTACGATCCTTACAGATCTCTCTCGCTTCCTCTACACTCATCACTCTCTTCATACATACTCTCTGGTTATGGGTGCTCCTAGTATCTCCTTTTAAGGAGGTCCACAATCTGGTTGGAGTGCGTTCTTCGAGCTAGTCGACGATGTTAAGAATATTGCTGGCAACAACTGGAGTAGGATGGCCCAGGACAGAGAAGGTTGGCGTAGACAGAAGGAGGCCTATACCCAGCAGTGGGTCACGGAAGGCTGTGGATGATCATGATGATGATGGTGACCATAAGATACCTTTCCCGTGGATTGACACATATTCAGTATGTGGTTGCAAAATTTAGTTGCCAAAACGGCCGAAAGGGACAAAATGTCACCTGTATATATGTTTATTGTGTCACAGTAACATGTATTTTCGTATTTGCACTCAGAAGTGTCTTGTAACTTTATTGCCGGCATTTCAAAGTCTGTTGTCAGTACAGTGGTCAACACGTCACGCGTGACAATTTAACCTCCGCCCCTTTGGCCCAACCTGGTTGTATTCGAATAAGGTCCCTACGTATTATGTTAACCGTACCTTATCAGTCAGTTGGTAATTTCCTAAATTGGCTTGACCGAGAATCGAATACGGAACATATTCAGACGCCCTGACCTCTAGACCAGTGCGCAACATAGAGAGTATAGAAGTTAAGTAACTTGATAGTTTTTTTTTTATCTATAATTTCAAGCTTATTATGATTGCAATTATAAGTTTATATTATAAACGCGAAAGTTTGGATATTTGTTACTCAATTTGACCTCACTGATTTTGGTCTGAGTGGTGAAACACTAGCTTTGCCGCGGGTCATGACCCCGTGGGAATTTCAAGATTTTTCATTCTTCATGAATGTAATTACTAGTGGTTCTGTCAGAACAGTAGACCTCGCGAGCCCTTCCACGAAATAACCGATATTTTACCGTGTCCCTGGCTAAAAAAGAGTTTTGAAACCAACCTACCAATGCTGGAAAGAAAGTAAAAAGTTCTCATATTTTACCCATAAGCCCAAATATGTTCTTGTGGTTGGTCAATACCACTAAAAAAAATACTGAAACCTGCCTTTTTTGCCTCAAATAATATAAATAATAATAAATATAGACGGACAAATCACACAGATTGAGTTAGCCCCAACGTAAGTTCAAGACTTTACGGGATGCTAATTTAACAATACTATATTTTATAACAAATACATATAGATAAATATCCAAAACCCACGTCAATCTGAAAAATATTATTTTCCATCTTGACCCGACCGGGGATCGAACCCATTAGGCCACGGAGGTCGTCAGTCGTCAGAAATGCATGGTACCTATTGGTTATATGTATGTATATGTTATTTGCGCAACAAAATTAAAGTTCAAAAAAGAAAGTTCAATTTGAAATCGAATCTCTCTGATTAGTAGGTATGTAGGTAATATATATATTACTTTTTTTATAATAGGATTCTAATCATACAATGAAGTTTTTTGATATTAGATTTATTTCAAGTGTTCAAGATAATTCTACCATGCAAAGCAATCCACAATACAATACCATTAACCAAATAAATACACACAATTCAAAGCCAAGCAAGACAAAAAAAAAGCCATATGATTTTTAAGAACCATTTAATTTTATTTAATAAATAAATCAAGTCACTCTTGTAAACGTATTAGCGATTTTGCGAGTATTAAAAGCTTTGCGGCGCCATCTATTGATTTTTTTTGTGAACTATCGTATGAGAATTTATAACATATGGATTTATAGCGGTTTTATTGAATTTTACTATGTTGTTCAAACAAAAAAAATGCGTCTTAATAAGAATAACAAAAATGTCTAATGACATTTTTGAATTATTTTTTAAATAGCTGAGATATAAGAGGTTTTTTTTATATATTTCGGCCATTTTTTAAAATTTCGAAAAACTGGCTCGACTAAAAAATTCTATAAAATTACCGAACCTGCTTACAAAATTTCATGAGAATCGGTTCAGAAATGCGACCTGTAGGCGATAACATCCGGACAGACAAAAGAATTTTCGGCTAGTGGAAACTGAGACGCTTCGCTCGCTGCGCTCGCTCGATCGATCAAACACAAAAATATTTTTTGTAGTAAGTATTTCCGAAGATTATAACCTACAAATAAACGTGCATATTTACAAACTTACACTTTCTTTACACCCTACAAAAAAACTCGTATACCTACAACTTCTATATTAGTGAAAATAATGTAGATTATCTTAAAGTGTAGATTTTCAAGTGCAAGTTCTAAGTTCTTCTCCATTTTTTTTAAAATAAATACTTAACTCTGCTTGAATCAACTATCATCATTATCAATCCTCATTGTTACACTCATCATTATCATTAAAAGTCCTTTTTGTGACAAGCTCCTTAATTTGTAAAAGTCTTTTAAATAGTTCGACTAGTTATTTATGCATATGAATACTACCACGGGAGCGAAGCCCCGGGGCGCGGCTAGTATTTTATATTTTAAAGATAGCTTTTTATCCTTGTCAATGTTTTTCTGCAAAAACTTTTTATGAAACGTTCTCCATACATTAGATGTTTTGTGTCAGAGGGGTCAAGTAGTAATGTATTTAAGTACATACACGTAAAGCCCGCGGCAAGCGTTAGTGCAAAGAACCGCTCGACGGATTTTAGGACACCTCAAAATATTTCCTTGCCTTTAGGCACTGAGAATTTAGAGGGAGATGGAATACTTCTATCTCATACATTTGGTGTGCTGTGTTATTACAGTGCGGCAAGGATCTTTTTGCACGTGAGTGAGGGCGCCACCTACGTTTTAAATAAGAAATTTTAATAGTTTAGACACTAGTTCCGTTTTCTACCACGTGCAAAAAGATTCTTGTCGCACTGTACCAAAATATAGAAAAAAAAACATGTTATTACACACTTTATTTCTAAATTAGGTTAAAAACGATATTAATTAATTATATTTAGTTTACACATTTTTCTGGAAATTAGAGCGTTGTGTTTCTGATAGAATTGCTAACTAGTTTGTGTTATTAATAGCTCTACTGTTTTAGAATTAGTGCAACGTGGAGCAATTATAATTCAGACCACAAATTCTTTTGCTACTTACTTATAATAATTTTCAGTACATATTATACAATTATTTGTACTCCATAATGTATTATTATAATAGTAAAACTGATAGGGTGCAACTGCAGCTGACCCCTGTCTGAATGGTGCAAAGTTATAGGAGAAGCGGTGTTTAATTTCATCTTGCATGGTGACGGATGATTCCTCCAGATTTAGGGAAAATAAATTATGATAATGGAGACTATTTATTATTATAATTTCATGGGAATTGGCGCTGAAGCCTGGGTAATGTGTTTCGGGCTGCAATTATATAGGCGCTGAATGGAAAAGAGCTTTATTTTCTTTTTACAAGTTGAATTGTATCGATCGTAGGTGAGCAAAGATGGTATCCTTCCAAGCACATCGTATCGCTTCGCCTCCGGTCCAGTGTTGCCAGGTTTTGACTGCAACAATCATAATGCAGGTAGTTTACATAATAAGTAGGACGTGAGTTAATAATCATTTCACTTAATTCTCAATCGTTCTTTTGATTCGCCGTAGTCCTTATGACTTAAACCTCACATGAGTCTGGCCGATAACTGGGCAGTGCAGTGGTCAGAGGTCGTCTGACTGCGCCGATTGTTGTGTGATATATGACTAAGTATACGGGCTTTTGTTTTGCACGATGTACAGTCGGGAACAGATAAAACTGACCCCCCTACCTTACCAAATCCTATCTCAGAGTCGACTGTACTAGCTTGGCCCTAGAGATCTGCTCATTATTATGATTTTGAGAACAGATAATTCGCTATAGTTCTTATGACTTGGACCTCACACCGTCCCGTTAATGAGTCTGTCCGATAACTGGGCAGTGGTCAGAGGTCGGCTGACTGCGCTCATAACCGATTGTTGTGTGATGTATGGAGTACTAGTACTGAGTAGACGGGCTTTTGTTTTGCACGTTGTACTAGCTACGTCCTAGAGTTCCATACTTGTGGGAATTAACATTATTTTTTGGTAAAAAAGCATGAATGTAATTTTGGTTTTAATTCCCTTGTATTTTTTTTTTTAATGAATTGAGAAAGACGAAGATTGCTCGATTTTCGCGCAGCTTTTTATTGCGCTGCACTAAACTGTGGAATAAGCTTCCGTCAGCGGTGGTCCCGAATAGGTTTGACATTGGGGCCTTCAAGAAAAGAGCCTATCGCCTTCTCAAAGAGTCGGCAACGCATCAGTGACCTTTTAAGGGTCGTTGGTGTCTATGGACTGCGGTGATTGATTACCATCAGGCTACCCGCATAATTGTTTGCCTGCTATTCTATTCAAAAAAAAAGAAAACTATATCAAAATTTTCTCACAAAGTCGTATTTGCTCGTTAGATCGCCATAAAAACTCAAGGTTTGAATTAATAACCTCAATGCAGGTTTCATCTTAATATAAACCAAAACAAGATATTAGCTAACTATAGTAAATTCCACGCGTAAAAAGTTGCTGGCTATACTAGTAAATTAATTAAACTTTAAACGTTCAGTCTCATCGTAATTACTGTACATTAATCAACAGCGAAGTTATTTTTATGCAAATCAGCGTCATGTTATTAAGATATATCGTCAAATAATAATTAATTATTTGCCTTGAAGTGTTGCACATGCATGTTTGTTCATTGACCTCGTTTCTGCAGCAGTGTGCAGTTTATAACGCACACTTACGTCTATCAATATAAAATAAGAGCTATGAACATCTGTAAAGAACCTAAAGATTTTCATTTCGTCTTTTCTTATAGATATTATAATCTGTGGTACCGCTAGCTCCGTTTAAGTAATAATATAATATAATACGTAATAAAAGGTCTAATTTTGATCTACCATTTGCGAATTCATTCTGAATCGATTCTGCTAATTTTGTTCTCATTTACAGTTAAGTATGGATTTCTTTGAAATTTTGCATGTTTTATTTATCAAACATATACATAAATTACTTGAAGGTGAATAACATTTCTCATGTTAAGAATTAAAAACTGCGTCTTTATACAGGTGAGCTCCAACGATTTTCGATTCTATTGAAAAAATCTATAAAACTGTCTTTTATTTGTATAATTCATTTTGTCGCACATCGTTATACATAATAGTCTAAAGTGTGCGCGATTCTAATCAACTGTGCGTGTATGAAATTCACGCGTGGCGATCGAATCGAGTCGAATCTACAACGGGCATATGCCGTGATCTGCTCCACCAAACATACTAACAGCCTTGTCTAATGTCTTACCATTGTGATGAAATGAGCGGTATTTTTGATGTAAAACATCCATTGGCGCAGCTTGGCAATAAAATCGACTCGAAAGCCGTGACGGAAAATGGAATTATGCGTCGTGACGATGCTCATTTCACTTTTTTCTTTTATCTTTCGTCAAAATTCTGGTTTCAGTAATATTTTCTCGATCAAAAAAATATTTTTTTTTGTTTCAGATTGCGGTCCACCAGACAAGAAAAGCATCCTGTTTACGTCTGTCTATAAGGTAATTAGTATTCTTCACTTTTTGATGTAAAACATCTAGGTACTGGCGCGGCTTGGCAGTAAAATCGAGTCGAATGCCGTGACGGCAAATGACGCTGTCGTGCCACACTGCTCAGTTGTTTTACATCAGCTTGGCATGCTGTGACGGCCAACTTTTTTTATTAGTGTAGAGAAAGAGAGAGAGATCGTGTAATAGCAAGTCAATAGCAAGAAAATCGCCATAGCAAGTGGAAATCCCTAGTCTCCTGGTAACCCCTACGGAAATCATGCGTATAATAATGTGCATGTATCATAAAGCTAATTATTTTGTACCTAACTCTCTCTCTTTTGTCGTATTTCCTCATAACTGAGGGTCGAAGTAATTTTATGGAATGAAACACACACAACGACTCTCTTGGCTATTATTAATGGAGTGGTTTGCCATTGCCTTCTCCATTTCACACACAAGCTGATAATCATCAACCAGAGTGCAGGTTTCCTCACGATGTTTTCCTTCACCGGAAGCAAGTGGTGGTCGATAAAAACTAACATTGGTACCTACATGAGTCAGATTGGTATACAAACTCATATAACAGAGGCAGGATTCGAACCTGGGACTTTGCAGCCACAGGCGGGCGCCCTACCTAACTCAATGGTATGTATAATGTATTTTTTGTTCGATGAAAATCGGTCAAAACGTTAATGATTCGAATTCAGTAGTAAACAAAGGTTAAGGATTTAATTAAACATACCAATTTGGTAGTAAATGCCACTGTTACGAAATGCCAATCAAGAAATACCTACCAGTTTTAGTTTGTTGAAGGCACTTTGAGATAATTAATGATATACTTTAACACAAATATATTTACAGGTCCTAATATAATAATGCTATAGGGTTTAGGAGCACCCATAACCGGAGAGCATGTATGAAGAGAGTGATGAGTGTAGAGGAAGCAAGAGAGATCTGTAAAGATCGTAGCAAGTGGAAATCGCTAGTCTCTGCCTACCCCCACGGGAAAAAGGCGTGATAATATGTATGTATAGGGTTTATTTCAACCTTCTGTTCAAACTTCTTCTGGTCATGTCTCTCTTTCTCTCTCTCATCTCTCAGGATTAAAAATTTTAGCCAAATTCATATGCAATAACAACATAATCGTCATAAATTCCTTAGCACGTATGTTAAACTTTAAACATACCATAGTTAACCTTTTGAAATCGCACATTTATTCGAGTGTCAAAGTTCGAATCGATTATCGTTACATTGACATAAAACAGGTACAGTGCGACAAGGATCATTTGGTACGTGGGTGACGGCGCTATGAAGCGGTGGTGGCCGAGTGGTAGAGCGCCCGCCTGTGGATGCAAATTCCCAGGTTCGAATCCTGCCCGGGCTACATGAGTTTGTATACCAATCAGACTCATGTTAGTTATCATCGACCACCACTTGCTTCCGGTGAAGGAAAACATCGAGAGGAAACCTGCACTCTGTGTTGATGATTTGATAATCTTCAACACAGAGTGCAGGTTTCCTGATGCTGCTAGTGTGTGAAATGGCGAAGGCAATGGCAAACCACTCCATTAATATTGCCAAGAGAGTCATTGTGTGTGTTTCATTCCATATAATGACCACGACCCTCAGTCATGAGGAAGTAGGAAACTAAAGAGAAAGAGAGAGGGCGCTATACGAGTGTAAGACGTGGGTCCTGAAGAAAAACTGCTGCGACCGATTACAGGCTTTCGAGATGTGGTTATTGCGCAGAATGTTCAAAATACCGTAGACTAGCTTTACATCCAATGTCAAAGTGCTTGAGCGTGCTAAGTGCAAATGGGAACTGATGTCCAACATAGAACAAAGGAAAGTGGCCTTCTTGGGGCACATACAAAGGAGCCCTCAACACGCATTCCTGAGGTTGCTCCAAGAAGGAAAGATACCTGGCAAGAGGGCACCAGGTCGACCGCGAAGAAAGTGAATGGACGACATCACGACCTGGACAGGACTTAGGTTTAGGAGACTAAAACGGGCCGCTGACATGTAGACGGGCGTGCAAGTCAGACGTGTCGCAAATTTATTTTAATTTTTAACAAATAGCTTCGATTCCATTTTGAACTCTTTTATTGGTACATTCCGACAACTTTTTACGAAACATCATTGTGCGAGTTATTACTAATTACTTTTGAGTGACAAGTGCAGCGACGATATCAAGACGCGGTAAACCGCCCCTCACCACCTCGGGTAAAAGAGAAAGGCTCTTTATTTTCTGTACTGCTTACGCTAAGCTACGCACGCTAGACCCTCGTGATCATCCATCAATACGGATATACAATGAGTGCGCAACGATCACCGACTAGATGTGGCACCAGTGAAAGACTCGGTGGTTCTCAGCCGAATCTTTCAGATATAAACCCAAGTATTGACATTACCCCGAGTTATATTATCCGCCGTGTTAAGCGAAAAGTGATTGACGATGATGACTGGATAAAAACCGAGCTCTCGGATTTAAAAAAGCAAATGACAGAAATGATTTCATTGCTGAGAGCCACCAGTGTTTCTCAAGCTGAAAATATTAACAAAATCCGCGAAGATATAACCACTATAAAGACCCAGGTAAATAGCATTGGTGAAACAATCGAGAATATAATCTCAGACCAAAATGATACTAAATTAAGACAGAACAATTTAGAAACATTAACAGAAAATATAGAGAAGAAAATAGAAACCTTAGAGTCTGACATAAACAAGTTTACTAATAGTACATCACCGCTAGCTACTACTCCATTACCTACAACAAGTTACGAAGATATAGTAAATGAAGTCTACGCGCGTAATGTCCGATCCAAGAATATTGTCATTATTGGTATCCCTGAGCCTACTACTGCAGGGACTGCGATGGAACGTCACACTTATAACAAAATAGAAGTTTCTAAAATTACAAAAACTATTTACAACGACTGCCCAGAACCATCCAAAATTATCCGACTTGGAAAATACAAACCTGGACATACTCGCTCTATCAAAATCTGTTACAACTCTGAAGAAATTGTGAAAAATATACTTCGAAATAAAAATAAAGCACAGTTTGATAATACAAAAATTTACTCCGATCGAACGCCACTTCAGAAAAAACAAATGCAGAAATTAAAAGAAGAACTAAAAAGTCGCAGTTCTACAGGAGAGACTAATTTGGCCATAAAGTTTGTCAAGGGAATTCCAAAAAATTATTCATAGAAAGGAAGAGAAACAAAGAGAAAGGACGTCATCGACAAAAAACCAATAAGACTCAGCAGCTTTATAGCTCGCCAAAAAGCTACACAGATAAAATAAAATAAATATCAACAGAAATAAAAGATGTGAAATGTAATTTAAACAGATGGACAAATAAGTAATGAGGTGACATATATATATATAAAAAAATAAACCTACCGAAAGAAATTATTTAAACTATACTGCATAAGCATAATGATGTATAACAAACACAAAAATTACATAGCTGACGCATCTAGTTATACATTCTTAATCCATGTGTTGCCGGACGAGATCGTGGTGCATAGTCGACGACGTCACTCGATTAGTTCAACTGCCAGCTAACTACCCACCTAATATTTATATTTGTAAAACACTTACTTGCAATATGTAACGATGCTTTTAGTTTTATTGTACAAAGCATGCCCATTGAGTTATTTTGTAAATATGTAACTAGTTTTTCTCAGTAAGTGAATTATTGTTGTTAATTCTTATGAGAAATTAATAAAGTTATTCTAAACCTAATGACCAGGAGAGATACCGCAAGCTGGCCTCCAAACTTCATTTTGAAGATGGCACCCCCTGATGATGGGAGGGCGCCACTGCGTTTTAAATAAGAAATTTTAATAGCTTAGAGATTAGTTCGCTTTCCTACCATGCGTAACGTGCCAAATAATCCTAGTCGCACTGTGTACAGTTAGCATAACAAGTTACCCTTCACAGACTCAACACAATTTTTCTTAACGACACAGCTCAGTAAATGCCTGAAGGAGGCAACAGGTGACCCTCGTGCGGGCAGCTTTTTCGCTCAGCCAGCTATTAGCTATTGCTATTCAGCGCGGGAATGCTGCCTGCGTGATGGGTACCTTGCCAAGGGCTTCTTATTTAGAATTCTATTTTCTTTACAGTATAGATTACATTTATTTCGTATGCGTAACAAAATTAACACTTTAATTCGATTTTTAATTTACTGGGCTGGGCACCTGCCTAGAAGTAACTATGGAAGGTGGAGTAAAGCTGTCACCGAGTGGTACCCCCGAAACGGAAAACGGAGCGTAGGGCATCCGGCAGCTAGATAGGTCGACGATGTTAAGAATATTTCTGGCAACAACTGGAGTAGGATGGCCCAGGACAGAGAAGGTTGGCGTAGATAGAAGGAGGCCTATACCCAACAGTGGGTCACGGAAGGCGGTGGATGATGATGATGATTTATTTTTTATAGTCGGTTGTATTAGTAGCATTAAATTTAAATAATTGAACCTAGGTAATAAACAATTTGTTTTCTAAGTTGGTTCTTCACCAAGTTCACCATTACTCTGAACTCCGTGGGTCAGCAAGCGAAGTCGCGGGCAACAGCTAATAACGTAATCAAGTCAATGTCTTTTACTACTACTACGTGGTGCGACGCACGCGCAACACGACACGCTACTCCGATACATCTTGTACTAGAATCGCAGTTTAGAGTTAATCTCTTCCTGGATGGGGTCGATCGGGTGGGGTCCAAGTGAGGAGAGGAAGCGTTGAAATGCTGCTGATTAGATATTTAGACATAATGCATTAAAAACCGCAGAAACCATTCTATTGTGAAAGTGAAAAGACAGTTTCTAAGTAGTTTCCTAAAAAAATCGATGTACAGTTTTTCTTTCTTTGAAGTTATGCGATTAAGATACGATAGTGTTAGGCGCCCTACCTACGTCCAATAAGCGTGGTTTTGAATCTCAAACGCAGCCTCTCTGCGTTGAGGTCAAACTGATTTTTATCTACAACCACCTGTTCAAAGTGAAGGAAAATATCGTGGGGAAACTTGCACACTAGTTGGCTATACAGTTTACAAGTACCATCTAGCCGTAATACGGCTGCCGATCAGGCCCTTGATTATACAAGTTACAAAGGTACATCGTGCCTCAGTTGTGTCTCAAAAGCCAAAGAAATCGTAATAAAACATAGAGGTCTTACAGAGACCTTGTCACTTTAGTTCAATTTCTTTGGCTCTTGAGACACAACTGAGACACGATACCGACGTTTGTAATTAGTGGAATTGGCCCCCAGGTCCTTGATTCTACAAGTTACAAAGGTACTATATCGTGCCTCAGTTGTGTCACAAAAGCCAAAGAAATCGTAATAAAACATAGAGGTCTTACAGAGACCTTGTCACTTTAGTTCAATTTCTTTGGATCTTGAGACACAATTGAGACATAGTACCTACGCGCTACGTTTGTAATTAGTAGAGTCGGTTCCCAGATGTGTTTAGGCGAACACCCGTATTCACAAACAATACTTGCGTAAGTCGAAATGCGAAGTGAGGCATTTTTCAGTGCGTTACCGATGACAAGCCTTTCTATTGGACGAGCAGTGACGTTTGTCCCTCAAGTATCGTTTATGAATAAATTTTTGAGTCCCTGTGAGCTGACAGGCACTATGAACCTTCCAAGTAACGTTTGTGAATACGGGTGGATTCAATCTGTGTTATCACAAACACACTCGGAAACTTGGATCATAAAGATATGATCGCCGCTCGGTAACAAAAAAAACTAGCAACCTTATAAGATTACGCTTCAGCTTACACCTTGCACAGATAATACTCTAGGAATTGATTGAGACGAGAGTCTAATTTAATGTTAATTGAACGCATTTAACGGGTTTCGCCCCTAATGGTAGTAACGGAGTTTAAACGCCTTGATTGTTCGGCGGGAAATTATCGTTAGTCACTACTCACTTTAGTGCGGGGTGGACAGAGACTTGGACCGTGTTGCTTGTTAAGTGATGGAAGATACTAATATTTTTTTTATCACGTCAAAGTCGACGAAATGTCCTTGGCATTATTTATTTTACGTCAATGCTGGTATATTGTTAAAGACAATCAAGGGAAAGGCCATAGAATAGGGATTCTTCTCATAGGCAATGGGCTAGCAACCTGTCACTATTTCTGAATATCAATTCCACCAAAAAGCAAGCTAACCAGCTGGACGTGGCTTCTAGTCTCGCGGATCTTGGCTCTACCCCGTGAAGAATAATGACGCGATACTATACCTGAATCGGTGGTGGCCGAGTGGTTAGGGCGCCCGCCTGAGACTGCAAAGGTCCCAAGCTCGAATCCTGCCCATGCTACATGAGTTTGTAGACCAATCTGCATGATAGTTTTCATCGACTACCACTTGCTTCCGGTAAAGGAAAACATCGTTGATGATTATCAGCTAGTGTGTGAAATCGAAAAGGCAATGGCAAACAACTCTATTAACATTGCCAAGACAGTCGTTGTGTGTTTCATTCGACATGATGACCATCATGAGGATAACTACTAACGGAAGGAGGACATACCTGTATATTTCAGCTAATGTAATTTACCCGTATATTTCAAAATCGTAATTATTGTAGTAATTACATAAATGTTGAAAAGAAGACCTTAGATCAGTACCTAGTCATTGTGAATCATTGCGACCTTAGCTACAATAAAAAACATTGACATAAAATGACTGCACAACAACTATCGAACTATACGTTGGCACATCATTTCTAGTAATTATAGTAATTTGGGGGACCTTGGCGCGAAGGCTCATAGAAAGTTGTAATAAGTATATAACTTATTTGTGTTATTATTTTTGGAACATGTAATTTTTTCTAACAAGAATATAGCCCGCCTGATATATCGGTTAGTGTAGCCTATATCCATCTCTCTCTCTCTCAGCCAAAAGACGTCCACTGCTGGACAAAGGCCTCCCCCAAACATTTCCACAACGACCGGTCCTGCGCTGCCCAATCCATACTTCAATATTAATATTGTAAATGCGAAAGTCTGACTGTCTATTAAGTTTTCACGGTTAAACCGCTAGACGATTTTGATGAAAATTGGTATGGATATAGTTGAAGACCGGGGTCTAACATTGCCTATTTTTTTCAAAAATAGCCAATGAATTTGTTTGAAAATCGACTGGTGTCCCTAATCATCTGACCACCACTTTACCGCCATTGGTCGGAAGCTTTTTATTAATCAAAGTTATATTACCGTAGTATTATTAGTTTTAAACTAGATTCCTGTAAATAAATTTGTTATGAGTTACTTCTCGCAATGTTGTTAAACCATAGATAGAGTGTTTATTATAATTATCCTTATACCTTAATTAATCTGTAATAATTACAGCCAGGATTTTATGTATATTTACTTCAAAATAAATTTATAATTATTCGCATTCTTGGGGTAATTTCAGATTTTTTTTACTATTTTTATAATTAACCTATTTTACTAACCATTTTTATTAAATATATTGGTATTTTTTTTTTATTTATTGTTGTTGCAATAAGAGATTAAATTTAAATATGATAAGAAATGGCGTGTCATTGACACGGCAGCTTATTTTTAATAATATACATTTTTTTTCCAATAAATATTATGTCCCCAAAATTGCTCTTAGAAATCTTAAACGTAACATTATCTATTTTAAAACTAATTTCCGACCATCACTTATCTCAAAAACGATCGGACTTTTAGATTGCATAAATGCAGCGTGAAATTTTATGCTCCATAACCACTTTTAACCACACTCACTGCCATTTTAACACGGCCGTTCTACGGTTAAATTTAACTACTAGTATAGTCTTAGTAGTAATATTATATGTGGCAACTACTACTCTATAGGTATAGTTAATGCTATTTCCATTTCCGAAAGCATAGTTAAAAACATAACATAGGATTTTTATTTTTTTTTACAAATAAACAGACGCTTTAATCGACCGAGCGAGCGCAGCGAGCGAAGCGTCTCAGTTTCCACTAGCCGAAAATTCTTTTGTCTGTCCGGATGTTATCGCCTACAGGTCGCATTTCTGAACCGATTCTCATGAAATTTTGTAAGCAGGTTCGGTAATTTTATAGAATTTTTTAGTCGAGCCAGTTTTTTGAAATTTTATAAAATGGCCGAAATATATAAAAAAAACCTCATATCTCAGCTATTTAAAAAATAAATAAAAAATGTCATTAGACATTTTTGTTATTCTTATTAAGACGCATTTTTTTTGTTTGAACAACATAGTAAAATTCAATAAAACCACTATAAATCCATGTTATAAATTCTCATACGATAGTTCACAAAAAAATCAATAGATGGCGCAGCAAAGCTTTTAATACTCGCAAAATCGCTAATACGTTTACAAGAGTGACTTGATTTATTTATTAAGGTGAAAGCCAAGCTTTGGCTGTCCATACATTTTGTTCTAC